>OY856187.1:332099710-332699710 GCA_963693315.1 Diogma glabrata
ATTTATTTATATATATATATATATATATATATATATATATATATATATATATATATATATATATATATATATATATATATATATATATATATATATATATATATATATATATATATATATATTTATATATATATATATATATATATATATATATATATATATATATATATATATATATATATATATATATATATATATATATATATTTATATATATATATATATATATATATATATATATATATATATATTTATATATATATATATATATATATATATATATATATATATATATATATATATATATATATATATATATATATATATATATATATATATATATATATATATATATATATATATATATATATATATATATATATATATATATATATATATATATATGCCTCTACTAAATTTTCATTGCACACTTTAAGTATGCTACATACCTACAATCATTTTGTCAATCAATCGAAAACGAAAATAACGAAATAAAATTTAGGATAATTTCACCCTAAATTTTATTTCGTTTATTTTCGTTTTCGATTGATTGACAAATGACTGTAGCATACTTTACTGAAAGTTACATTTGGAGCAAGTGTATCAACATTCATGAACGTTTTAAACCAAAACACTATCGTAGAATAGAAATAGCAGTTTAGTTTTATTTGACAATTGAATTGTTTTGATATTTTTACTGCGAATACTTTGCTTTGATATATTAAATAATGAATTTCAAATCTTTGTGATAATATTGTTTTATTGTCTTAATAGCTAATTTATTCACAAAACAACATGTCCAAAAGATGTTGCGCTAAAAAATGTTACAACTCACAAATGACAAATATAGAAGTTCATTATTTTGGATTTCCTAAAAGTGAATATTAGTATGTAGAGTAAACACATTTTCAATAAATATAATAAAATAAAATTATGTTTTGAATTTTAGTTCTCAAAAATGGGCTCTTGCTGCGGGACGTGAAGATTTATTGAATAAACCTTTACACAACATAATTAAATATTTTCTATGCTCATCACATTTTACTGATGATTGTTTTGCAGACCCGCCTAAAAATAGTAAACTGATAAAAACTTTAAGGCCATTAACGGTTCCGCTTCCTACAGTTTTTGAGTCAAATATTGATCTATACTTACCCAAACATACATCAACGTCATGTAAAAATGCAACTGAGGTGCAGAAAGAACTCCATAAAACTAATGCCAATGACGATGTTTGGGAAAACGTTGACTACATTTTAGAATCAGATAACAACGAAATGACAAATTCGAATAATTTAATTTTATATGAAAAAGTATATTTACAAGACAATAATCTAAAAAACAGAAAAAAATATTATTTAAAAACAAATGAGGAATATAATGTCGACCAATCTAATACATCACAAGAAGATAATCAAAACGATTTATTACAACCTGAAGTTGAAGACCATTGTCTGAATAATTTTTATTCCTGCAGATTATGCGCCAATGATTATGCTTTAGAAAGTTTATTATTTTTTCAGGAACATGATGAAATAGTAGAAACTATTAATTATATTATGCCTAATATGGTTTGCTTGACTAATCTTATTTTATATTTATCGTTAATAATATAACTTTTATTTTAGAAAATAACTAGAGATGATTGCCTACCTCAACAAATTTGTATATTTTGCTTAGAAAAAGTAAATTCATGCAAAGATATTATATTTTCATTTGAAAAAGCCCAAGAAAAGTTAGTTGGCAATTGTTAGTTATTGTTATTATATATGTAATATAAATATTTATTCATTATTTTTATTGTTCAAATAAGATAATTTTGTACTTGAAATTAAATGTTAACTCAGAAAAATATATGTACAACATTCATGTTTGAACTATGAAAAGTTTGAAGCGGGTTTATGGAGTTGTAGGTACAAATATCTAATTGTATAAATTTTCTAATTGGATCCAATGCAGCAACTTCATGGAATTCGCCATTTCAAATTAATCCAATTGGGACATCAGTTGATTAATCGGAATTTTCATAAATCTTGAATCTCTAGTTAATTTTTCAATTGGAATAAATTGGATTAAAAAGGAAATGGATTTAAACAGGAATTTATTGGATGTACCCGTTGCTGTATACCGATTAATCCGAATCACCCCTTTTAATTTTTTTTATCCTAAAAATGTGCATTTATTTGTGCATTTTATTACTAACCCTATCTTCTTTTTAACCTCAGGGATCATGGTGTTCGGAAACTGTGATATGGGTCTAGCCTACCCAGGGTACAGCTATAGATCGGGGTCTTTGCCTGCTATTATATACCGTAAACCTATTGGCATGCTTAGTGGGAGGGACTTCGACATAATCGCCTGGGTTGCAGATTGATGTAACCTTATCAACTTCCCCAATCCACTGGTCGGTGCGAATCGAAGAATGGTTCTGGTTGTTGTAATCAAATAAACGTACCAACCTGTGAGCACATGTCGCCCTCAGTTGTATACAGACTTCCAACAGGTTTGGACGTGAGCTCCCTGGTTAAACATTCCAATTGAAACCAATTGAAAAAAATAATCGAAAGAAACGATCGAAGAAATGAAATCGGAATTCTGCATTGGGAATTTTCAATTAATTCCTATTCAAAAAATCTATTTCCAATACAATCCTATTCATTCCTGTTAAATATCTCTATTTTATTTTTCAACCGGAATGGATAGGAAATGTATATAAATACCCAGTGAACACAAGACGTAAATATGACATCACACGAACGTCATATATATGTGATGTAGTTGTTACGTAAATTTGACATAAAAATGACACTCGTCATGACTATATCCTGGTATCATTTACATGATGCTTTCATGACATCACACTGATCTTAAATTTGACTTCGATATGATGTCATAATTTGGACTTAAATATGACCTTATTATGATTTTGTTAAATTTCACTAGAGGTGTATCCATTTTAATTGTATATAGTTTGAAAAATTTTGCGTATAGTTAGTTATTGCTTCCAAGCAGGTTATAGAATCCTAGCAGGTACGTAATGAGTAATGACCAATGAATGACTGACGGGTAAGTGTTTTTGTTATAAATTTGTTTTTCAATTGTTGTTAAATTTGTTTTATTAAAAATATAATACATCACAAAAAAAAATTATATTACTATATCAACCTTATATCATAACAACGTCATAAATATCTCCACAGACATCACATTTATATCATAGTTATATCATTATTGTTATGTCATGCTCTTACGTAAACAAGTGGGAAATAATGATATACATATGACTCATATATGACCCAGATCTTACATAAGACGTGACTTAGCGTGATGTCATTTTGATATCACAATTACGTAAATGTGTTTTCTGGGTAGGAATTAATTGGAAATTTCCATTGCAGAATTCCGATTAATCCTATTCATTCCTATTAAATCTTTTCCAATTAAATCTGTTAAATTCATAAGATTGTTTAATTTTTTCTAAGTTCGTTTTTCCTATTGAATCTCTTGATTTCCGATTGAAATTTAATTGGAAATTTTCATTAGAATCCTACAGAACCTCTTTTCCTGTTGAATCCCATTCATTCCGATTGAATTGGTAGATCGAATTCTTCCTATTAAACCAATTCAATCCGATTTAATCCAATTGAAATTATATTGGATTTAATAGGATTCAATAGGTTTGAATTGGAATGTTTAACCAAGGCTCGCTTGTTGGTGACTTTTATTTCACCTTAACTCGTGGGAATAACATGATAAAAAATTGAATTAATTTTTTAAGTTTTTAAAAATTTTTAAAAATTTTAGTTAAACTTGTTTTTGTTTTATTCCTTACATTCTATCATGATATATCGACATGTGTCCATTTTTTTTTATTTATTTAGCTATCCAATTTTTTAAAAAAGTTTTGTCTACCTGAAATGTCTGTTTTTGTTTTACAATAGCGTTATGCCGGTTCCAAACAAACATAACTGCAATTTTATTAATAGCTCTCGACTGATAAGCAATATTATGGACAAAATTAGTGCACAATTTCCTAGCTGTAAGATTATAACGATATATCGTAACCGGTGACTTCAATGTTCACAACAAATTGTGGTTAGAATTGTCTAACACGACCGACGATGACAACAATAAAAGACTGGCAGATATATTTGCCCGCTGCCGCCTTACAAGGCCTGTCCCGAATTGTTAAAAGCCCAACTGTTACACTTCGTATTGCCGTTGAAGTTTTTTTGTTAGATCTTTATTTCACATCTATGCTAGATATTACGAATGTCGATGTTGATAAGGGTAGTAATTTCTGACCACTATTTAATTTCATCAGTTATCAAGACTGATTTACTAAAAACTGGCGTTCAAACCATTCAATTTGGTATTAATAAATTCGTTCCCTTTTCAATAATGATATCCCAATAAAAATATTTGTTTTCCAAGGCGGCGAAATTGACTCTTAGAAACGATCGTAGTTTATTTAATATTTGAATTCATAACAAAAAGACCGTAAATCGATCGCATATCTAAATGCTAACAAAATATTAAACCAGATAAACCAAAGCGAAAAAGCAGACCTTGGCAGTTAAATTCTAGTACTATATCTTCTATCCCCATCATTGACGATGATTTAACTGTCACTGACCCTGCAAGGAGTTGGAAGGTGCCGTACTGGATGTTGGCAAATGGTTATAGCCTTATAAAAAAAATCGAAAGAAACCGATAGAAAACGATTGAAAACGAATAGTTTTCTATCGTTTGCTATCCGTTTCTATCGGATTTAATCATTGTAAACGCATAGACTATATCTGCCAGATAGAAAACGCACCGTAATCTATCGTAACCTATAGGATTTTTCAGTTTTCGGTTTCAATGGTTTTTCTACGATAGAATTTCTATCGTAGTTAATCGTTTTGAATCAGAAGATCACGATTGAATTTTTTTTTGGTGAAATTGAAAAAGTTTTGAATCGTTTTCTATCCGACATTATATATATAGCACCAATCGTAACTTATCGTATTTTCCCGTCATTAGATTTCTATCGGGCTGAATCTGAAATTTACGATTGAGATTTTTTCAGGAGAAATCAACCAATCGTAATCTATCGTTATCAATAGGATTTTTTACTTTTCGGCTTCAATGGTTTTTTTACGATGGAATTTCTATCGTTGTTAATCGTTTTAAATTTGAAGATCACGACTTGAAATTTTCTGGTAAAACTGAACAAGTTTTGAATAGTTTTTTATCGTACATTCCATATGTAGCACCAATCGTAACCTATCGTATTTTTCCGCCTTCAGATTCCTATCGGCTTGAATCTGAAATTTAGGAATGAAATTTTTTCAAGGAAAACAAACCAATCGTCATCTATGTGATATTTCAGATTTGGTTTCAATGGGTTTTTTACGATAGAATTTCTATCGTTGTTAATCGTTCTGAATCTGAAGTTTTTGATTGAAATTTATTGGTAAAACTAAGCAAGTTTTTAAACGTTTTCTATCGTACATTCCATATGTAAAACTAATCGTAACCTATCGTATTTTTCCGCCATCAGATTCCTATCGGTTTGAATCTGAAATTTACGATTGAAATTTTTTCAAGAAAAACAAACCAATCGGCATCTACCGTCACCTATGGGATATTACTGAGGATTTGAAAAAACTTAAGTATTGCAAAAGTGAAATTTTTACCCCCCCCCCCCTTTTTAAGGCATTTCTCGACGTTTTAGGACCTACTAATTCTAAAAAAGCAACAAAAAATATGTATGTCTGTCTGCCGGCCGGCCGACGAAATCTAGAAAACGGCTGGACGGATTCCAAATTTTTTTTCTAAAAATAGGTTTACTCAATGGGAAGAGCCGAAAGGACGATGTGTTCGATAACTGTACCGGAAGTGTGTCAAAAAATCGTCGAGTGTGTCAAAACAAGGATATTTGCATATTTTTTGCTTAAAAAACGTTCATTTTAAGTGATTACGAATAGAAACATTGAATTTGAAGAAATCTTGATGATTGGGATTGGTATGCGAGACCAAAAACTAGATTATTGCATTATAAGTTTGTTAAAAAAATATTGTGAAGTATGTCAAAAAAATAATTTTCATTTACTTTTTTAGCCAATTTTTTGGAAAAAAAATTTAGCTGTTTGTACTTTGTATGACGTAAATGTGACATGGAAATTTTTGAATTTGTTATAGTTTTTGAAATATTTTTGGAATTTTGAAAAAGTTTCAATCTTTGATTTTGTAAGAATTTTTGGAATATTTTTAGAATTTTGGAAAAGTTTGAATTTTTGAATTTTTAAGAATTTTTTGAATATTATTTAGATTTAGAAAAAGTTTAAATATTTGATTTTATTCTAATTTTTGGAATAATTTTGGAATTTTAAAATAAGTTTCAATTTTTGATTTTGTTATAATTTTTGCAATATTTTCAGAATTTTTGAAAAAAGTTTAATCTTTGGTTTTGTAATAATCTTCGGAAGATTTTTAGAATTTTGGAAAAAGTTTGATTTTATTTAATTTTTACAATATTTTTGGAATTTCGAAAGAATGAATTTGTGATTTTTTAATATTTTCTCGAAACGCTAAATCAGGGGTGCCCAGAAATCATGGAGGAGATGGCCAAAAATTTACAAGAACAAGAATGACTGGCCGCACGGAAAAAAAAAATAAATAAACAGTATAAATTATGTTAAGATTTTTTATTCAAATTAAGTCGCGAACATTAAATTCTTGTGTAGTATTACTAATTCTTAGTTTGTTTTTCAAATTAATGTCAGTTAGTCTATTTTTATAGGAATTTGTTAGGAATATTTAAGTTTGAATTTAATACGTACCAAAATATTGTACTTTTTTAAACGGAACTTATTATTATTGGTTATTTGATATTTGGTGATATTTTTTATAATATTTTTACTGGCCGCACCAAATCATAAAACTGGCCGCGTGCGGCCAGATGGCCGCAGTTTGGGCACCCCTGCGCTAAATGGAGAGGTTTTTGAGTAGTTTGCTGATTGTATCATCTTTTCACTAAATTATATTAATTAATTTATGATCTGTTATGATTTTCCGGTATCGTATTGATGTTTCGTGCTAGTTTTGTAATAAATTTCTAACCAGAAAAAAAAAATAATGTGAAATAACCCATTGAAAACGATTCAAAACGATAGGATATTGTTCTAAAATTCGGCTTTTACGATAAGAAACGATTAAAACGGATAGGAATAAACAAAAAAAAATAATGTGCAAAAACCCATTGAAAACGATTCAAAACGATAGGATATTGCATTAAAATTCGGCTTTTACGATAAAAAACGATTAAAACGGATAGAAATTAACAGAAAAAAAAATAATGTGAAATAACCCATTGAAAACGATTCAAAACGATAGGATATTGCACTGAAATTCGCCTTTTACGATAAGAAACGATTAAAACGGATAGGAATAAACAAACAAAAATAATGTGCAAAAACCCATTGAAAACCCTTGTGATCTTATATCCACACAGCTTACACAATTTGTGCAAGGCAAAACACAATTTGTGTCTGTCAGTTTTAAAATTTGTGCAATTTGTGGAAGGGTTATAAAAACAGCATTTGTGCAAGCAAAACTTCAAATTAAATTTGACACATTGTACATGTACAAAAATTGAATAAAATTAACTTACTCAAAATATATCGAAATTGTTAAAAAAATTATATTAGCTCTGAATTATAAATAAATTATCAATATTTAGCACCAATTTTAATTTGTTTTTGTTTACATAACCTGTTTGTTTACATAACATTACAAACGTCAAAACAAACCTGCACCAATAATTTTTTTTCTGCCACAAGAAATATTTTTGTGTAATTTGTGTTGCACAAATTACACAAATTGTGATTTTAAGAACAGCATTTGTGTACGCAACACTTGCCGCAATTAATATAAAGCAATATAACAGCAATTTGTGTATGTTGTGCAGTTTGTGAAAGTTGTGTGGATATAAGATCACAAAGAACGATTCAAAACGATAAGATATTGCACTAAAATTCGGGTTTTACGATAAGAAACGATTAAAACGGATAGGAATTAACAGAAAAAAAATAAAGTGAAAATGCCCATTGATAACGATTCAAAACGATAGGATATTGCACTAAAATTCGGCTTTTACGATAAGAAACGATTAAAACGGATAGGAATAAACAAAAAAAAAATTATGTGAAAAAACCCATTGAAAACGATTCAAAACGATAGGATATTGCACTAAAATTCGGGTTTTACGATAAGAAACGATTAAAACGGATAGGAATTAACAGAATAAAAATAATGTGAAAAAACCCATTGGAAACGATTCAAAACGATAGGATATTGCACTGAAATTCGCCTTTTACGATAAGAAACGATTAAAACGGATAGGAATAAACAAACAAAAATAATGTGAAAAAACCCATTGAAAACGATTCAAAACGATAGGATATTGCACTAAAATTCGGCTTTTACGATAAGAAACGATAAAAACGGATAGGAATTAACAGAAAATAAAATAATGTGAAATATCCCATTGAAAACGATTCAGATAATCTACCAAAAAAACGATAGGAAACGATTAAAGCGATACAAACATTCTATCGGAAAAAAACGATACAGTCCCATTAATTTTCATTCAAAAACCGCATAGGAAACGATAGAAAACGGTTCTATTTTTTTACTAGATTTTCATTTCTATCAGAAAATAACGATTACGATAAGAAACACCCAAAAACGATAGAAATTGCGTCCGCCACAAAAGGCAAAACGTAAGAGTCCGCATCCGTTTCTATGGGAAAAAACGATTCCAACCCATTAATTCTCATTCAAAATCCGCCTAGGAAACGATAGAAAACGGTCTATCGGTTTCTATCGTTTTCTATCAATTTTTTTTACAAGGGTTCCCTAAAAGTGATACCAAATGTGAGTTTTTAAATTATAGACTTAAATTATAGATAACTTTGCTCCTAGTCCTATCTAAAATATGCGAGCACCATAATAATTCACATATCTTTCTCTTTATAGAATCGCTTAATTCCAGATATAGGCTTAAATCAGCTTTCAAACTCCATCTGGGCGTATGCGCATTCATTCATGAGAGTGTTGCGTATACACGCTTTCCAAATTTTGAACTACACGGTGATGGCTTCAATACAATGGTTTTAAAGATTTGTCTTCAGGAAATTACTTTTTTTACAATAGCTTTATACCGGTCCCCCAACAAACGTAACCCAAGCTTTTTTAATTTACTGACAAAAATTGTGGACGAGATTAGAGCAAAGTCTCCTAATTGTGAAGTTATCGTTACCGGCGACTTCAACGTCTACAACAAATCATGGTTGGAATTCTCCAAATCGACCGACGATGTTGACAATAGTGGAAAAGTGGCAGACATTTTTGCCGCGTCTCAGGGCCTATTCAAAATTGTTAAAAACCCAACTTTCACTCCCCGTAATGGCGGTGATAATAGTTTTCAATTAGATCTCTATTCTTACCACAATGCCAGATGTTACGAGTGTCGATGTCGCGAAAGGTAGTATTGGAAATTCTGATCATTATTTAATTTCAACAGTTATCAAAACTGATTTACTCAAAACTACAGCTCCCAAACCCCGTAAAATATTTCACTACTTAAAAATGGATAAGAAAGGTCTTCAAAATTTTTTCCATGGTTTCCCTTTCGTCCGTAATTGTTTTTACACTGACAATGTATATGTTTCTGCCCAAAACTTTAAAGAGTTTCTACAATGCCATTAATTCCTTAAATTCTGGTACAAAATCTTCTATTCCCCCTATTATTGATGGTGATTTAATCGTCAACAATCACGCAAGAAAAGCTAACTTGTTCGCTGAACGCTTTGCTCTGAACTCCACTGTTTTGGAAACTACTAAAGAAATGCACCAAATCCAGTCTTCAGGAGTTAAAATGAATGAACTTCACTTCAAACCCAAAATAGTGGCTAAACTTTTAAAGGGGTTAAATATCAACAAAGCCTCAGGAATGGACAATATTCCACCCATTATTTTAAAAACCTTTTCCAAGGAACTTGCATCAACTTTGACTAAAATATTCTACCAATCCTACAAATCTGGTATATTTCACTCGTGCTGGAAGTTGGCAAATGTCCAGCCCGTCCCCAAAAAGGGGCCAAAATCCGATATCTCAAATTATAGGGCAATAGCTTTACTATCGGTCCTATCCAAAGTCTACAAGCATTATATTAATACATACATTTCAAAATTTCTGGAAGCAAATCATTCTGGAAGCAAATCAGTTTGGACAGCCAATACGGTTTTCGAAACAAAAGAACAACTACCGATCTATTAAACTATGTAGCGCATTGTTGGAACAGCATACTTGATAAAGGTGGTGAAACATACGTTATCGCTTTAGACATCTCCAAGGTATTCGATTGAGTCTGGCATGCAAACTTAATCAACAAGCTCGTTGCGCATGGTTTTCATCCCAATGTTGTGAAAAGCTGATTCAAAATTTTCTATCCAACCGATACATTTCGGTCTCCTTAGACGGATTTTCTTCTGAGTCTAAACTAATTAACGCTGGTGTACCTTAAGGCTCAGTATTGTCCCCAACCCTATTTTTGATTTATATCAACGAATTGTTGAAAATCACCAGCAACCCAATAAATAGTTTTTCAGATGATAGTACTCTGCACAAGTCATTCGAGCCCCTTCCTTCAAAAGGTAAAATGCACGAACGAACTAATCCTGCCCGGAGAGACGCTGCCATAAACGTGAATGAAGACCTAAAATAAGTCGCCGATTGGGGTGACCATAACCTGGTCAGATTCAACTCTACCAAAACACAGCTGTTGATTGTTTCCAGATCAAAGACCGAGTTCCCCAAAGATATTTCATTCAGTATGTGTGATAAACCTATGGGTGAATGTAAAAACGTTCGTTTATTGGGAGTCACAGTTTCAAATGACCTACTCTGGAACGATCATGTAATGGCGATGGCTAAAAGCGCGTCTAAAAAACTCGGCCTCCTAAATAGATGCAACAAATTTTTCACTCCATACCAATTGCTCCATGTTTATAAGTCCTATATTCGTCCCTGTATGGAGTACTGTTGTCAAGTTTGGGGTGCTGCTTCTGTTTCCACCTTGGCCCTCTTGGACTCTGTTCAAAAGTGGGCTATACGAATTGTGGGTGATCGACCCTTGACATCAAAACTTGATTCTCTATAACACCGTCGCACTGTTGCTGACCTCGTTGTTTTTTACAAATATCGTCATCAACAGTGCTCAGATGAAATCAGCAGCATCATGCCTCAAACTTATTCTTACCCCCGTTCCACTCGGCAATCGGCTACCGCAACCAGTCAAACGGTCGAGATTCCACGATTTCATATACTGGCAGATCGCAGAAAGACTTCTTTGTCCGAACTGCATACAAATGGAAGAGTTTGCCGGAATCCATAGTCTCAAGTGGCTTCAATCCGCAGAGGGTTAAAAAAAGCGTGCATCAATACCTTGGAATGAATGCAAGTTATTGTGGGACCTAGGTCTAGACCTAGGTCTTAAAAGGTATTTATGTGTTGTTGTGACACATATTCTAAACCCTATAACACAACACTTTTTATTTAAAAAAAAAAACATTTGGGTCATTCTTTTACAAACCGAACACCTTTCTGACCGACACATTTTTGATTTGGTTGAAATTTTTTGTATGGGTTTTATATCGATAAAAGAGATATATACGTGTTCGAGGATTTTGTTTTTTTTGGAAAATATAGCGGTTCGAAATTCCGAGAATGCCGTGATTTTTGGCTTGACGAGTTATTTTCAAAAATTCATAACTTCGGTTCTATTAAAGATCGAAACTTCTGTTTTATTTTATTTTAAAGTTAAAAGATACTAGTTTCAAAAAAAAATAAAATTAATGAAAGTTATTAACAAATTCCTATTGTGATAATGATAAACAAATAAAATGTTCAAATCGATCTCTAGTCATGCCCCACCCACCAAATGAGTTTTTTGTAAAAAACGTATTATTAATTAATGGAGAAATGATTTTTACTAGGGTTGTTCCTTTACGCGTAATCTAAAATAGATTACATTACATGTAATCTATGTAATGTAATCTATGTCATCTATGTAAATTTGGCGTAATCTATTAATTTTGATTTAAGAAGAAATATGTGGAAATATTGTATTATCCCTATGAAAATTTTTTCTTAAAAGACATGATCAATAATATTGTCAAAAACAAGATCTTGCGATCTTGAAAAAGTTAATTTATTGCTAAAAAATTTAAGAATTCACATATCAATTAAATAGATTACATTATAGTTTACATTATAGATTACACGAAAATATCTCGCTTAATTTACACGTAATCTATGCGTAATCTATACATGTAAAGCAATCTATTTTGTCTACGGCACAACCTTGATTTTTACGGTTAGAAATAAGTTAATTTATCGAGCGCGGGACTACAAAAAATTCCATATATGGGTCATTCTTTTACATACCGAACAGATTAGGACAAAATGTGACTAAGACATTTTTGATTCAGCTGAAATTTATGGGTTCGATATAAACAAAAAGATATACTTGATCGAGGATTTTTCTTTTTTTTAGAGGAAATACAGCGGATCTAAATTTCGAGATTTCGTGATTTTTGGCTTGAACACTTATTTTCAAAGATTCATAACTTCGGTTCTGGTAAAGATAAACACTTTTTGTCTGTTTTATTTTAAAGTGTAAAGATGGAATTAAAAAAAATGTTATTCATAAAAATTATTAACAAATTCCTATTGTTATAAACAAATAAAATGTTCAAATCAATTTCAATCAATCATTATCTAACAAAAATAAATAGTGTTTAGTATGACCCAATTTTCAATAAAAAACGTATATTTATTTAATGAAGAAATTAGTTTTACTGTCAGAAATAAACTAAAATAAACTAAAAGTAAATTTCATAAATTTTTGTCGTCCGCGCTGCAAAAATTAACTTATTTGTCTTTTAGCTTTAGCATCTTTTAACTTTAAAATAAAATAAAACAGAAGTTTCTATCTTTAATAGAACCGAAGTTATGAGTTTTTGAAAATAACTCGTCAACCCAAAAATCACGAAATTCTCGAAATTTAGAACCGCTATATTTCCTCGAATACGTATATCTTTTTTTTCGATATAAAACCCATAAAAAATTCCAGCCAAATCAAAAATGTGTCGGTCAGATTTTGTCCAAATCCGTTCGGTTTGTAAAAGAATAACCCATATATCTAAATTGTTAGAAGACACCCATTCAATTGTATCAGATCAATACGGTTTTCGAACCAAAAATCAATAACCAAACTATTGAACTATGTCATATGTGGCTCATTGTAGAAATAGCATACATACTTGAAAAAGTTGGTATGTTATCGCACAAGATATTTTATTTAAAAAGATTGAATTTTCCATGCCTGCAACTTCACCCGACAAAAGTGAAGTAGATTCCATATTTTCTATATAAAATAAAACTTCCAATGTTACATTCTTTAAAATTCACAGCAACTAAAAATTGTGTTGTAGCGCAATTTCTAATTTGTAATTTTACATTTTCCAAATCCCTCAAAAAGCTTTTTATTTAAACTTGAATAATTTTTGATCCTGACACGCAATTTGGTTGAAATTTGGGTTATATTGGGTTTTAGTAATGTTTTCAATATTTTTGCATACCAACTTCGGATTTGTCACATGCGGTAATTTTTTTTTTATTTTTGTAAGCTTTTTATCCCCACTAAAGCATACATCTATAAAGCGATTTCCATGAAACGTTAGCAAAAGAATTCATTTATTATTATAAAGATTTGATTTGGGGAACATTGAACTGCCCGAGCAGAAATTAGTTAGGGAAAACCTGAATACAGTCAGGGTGTGATCAGGGCCTAGTCAGTCCTACAAGGGCAATCCCTATCAGGGCAATCTGATGTGGGCCTGTTCCGGGCCTGATTTAGAATACCCTTTTAGGGTTAACCTTATTTGAATATATCCGGCCCTGATCAGGTTTTTCGTATTTGACCCCTATCTGAAATTTCAATTGGTTAAAATTCACTAGAGTATTATCCATCTTAGAAATATATAGTTAAAATCGTTTCATGTATATTTTAGTTATCGCTTCTCGGCTGAAAGACTATAATAATAGTGATTAAGGTGGTATGTATGTTTAAATTTTTTAACTTGTAATTTTTTTATTTTAATTTGACTAATTTATGTATATATTATATAAATATATATCAGGGTCTGGTCCGGATACCCCAATCAGGGCCTGATCCGATTATCCCAATCAGGGTCTGATCCGGTAATCCCAATCACGACCTGATAGGGCAAAAGCGTTACACTCGTGATCAGGGCCCAATCAGGCAGCCCTACCAATGCCTGATCCGGGTTAGGGCAAACCTGATCAGGGCCTTACTTGAGCCCTGACAAATTTCTGCTCGGGTGATTTACTAATGGATAAGGGGTCCACCTTACAACTGCTGATTTTTTCGAGTTGGGTTTCTCTTGACTTCCAATTTGAGCGTTTCCAAGTAGGTATTAATCGCAGCCCAAACGTATCAATTGTAGTTAAAAGCGATATCCGGTAATGGTGTCGATGGCCTTAAGGATCTCATAATATACTAAACCCAAATTACCCTACCAAATACAGAGTATGAGTTTTAAACCATGGATATTTGATATTGATGGATAAGCGCGGCCGTTTACTCAACGATTTTTTCGATTTGGGTTATCTTGGTACTTTTCATCACGAGTCACTATTTTTTATATTTTAAATGTTTATTTGAACAATATTGAAAATTTCAATTTTTAGTAAATAATTTACATTTGAAAATCTACAACAAAACAAAACACCATATATATTCTATACGACACGATTCACTATACCGTGCTAAAATTTTTCCATTACTGCCGTTGAACCAGCTGATCACACATGAAAACCCTCCTTTGGCTTCTTTCCGCAGCAATTTGTACTGTACCTAATTTACTGTTTATTTCGGTTTCTTTGTAATTATTATGCATGCTAATTTTGCGTCTAACATGAGCCTTCATTGAGTTACGCTACCAATTCTTAGTTTTCAAACTTTTTCGGTGTGCTAACTGCTTTTTATGCAACATCAAAATCATTATTTTCGAATAATAGAAACTAATCTCTGCATGTTCTTGCAACAAAGCATGGTCGCCATTAGCCTCCACACTAATTTTAATTTTTTTTGCTTTAGCTGCAGTTTTTTGTTGTCGACATGCGAATCTCAACATATGTTTAAAGATTTGATTTGAAAAATTATGTTGTTTGCACTTTGACGGAAAAACAAATTTTGTTATTTCAAGCCTAATGATAAACCTTTACGATGAAGTTGGATGTAGTAAGATAACGCCATTTGTATCGAAATAGCAATAAATTACTCAAGTCCTATTAAGGATTTTAGGACTCAAAGGACTCAAAACATACTTTCGAACTTTAGTTTATAAGTCATTCCATGTCAAACCAACCAGTCACTCAACCAGACCATTTTAGATTTTTATGAAACTTACAGAAATCATTTTCTATAATTATACAAGTAAAAATCTATTTTCAAAATTTTTTAATTTCGTATTAAGTTTTTGTGTAATATCAAAACCCCCGGTATAGAAGCCATCTACATTTTTTAGCACAATAAAAATCGTGAACTTGTAGCGCCATTTTGAAATTAAAACTCAATATAAAAAAAATTCAAAAAATCGCCATAACGCTCATAACGCCATCTGGAAAAATAAAACTCCATATAAAAAAAATTCAAAAATATTTAATCAAAAACACTAATCCAATTTTTTGCATATGGCAATGTTCATTGTTTATTGCAAATGGCGTGAATGGGTATGGCTATGATATATCGGGGGTTTTGGTAATATTTCAAAATTTTGGAATATCGTCATTTTCGGGCTCTATATAGTTTCAATTTCAAATATCTTAAGCAGTATACTTCTTAATCCCTCTTTAAATAAGGTGACCAGATTTTAACCTTGGCGAAGCGGAACACCATTGGCCGAAGGGAAGGGGGAGGCGGAGGGGGTATGTCTATATGAAGCAATAAAAATTTTTGTTATATTGTTACGTTTTTCCTTCCTTCGAATTGGCCTAACTCACAATTCGATAAACGCAATCCCCAATCTCTTCCTGGGTTCGATCACTGATTAGTAAGCACAAACACCAGGTTTTATTAAGAATTCAACACCTTAATTGTGTCACAACAACAGGAAAACAATACAGCATACAATATTCCTAACTAGAATATTCTTTCAACAGCTTCAGAAACTCCAACGGTTGATTGTAGAAATTTCCAGTTCACAACGTTGAAAATAATACACAAAATATTTCTACTCAATAAAACATATAACTTTATTACACTTATAACTTTACACAAAACTAATTTAAAGATCACTTTTATAATTTTAACTTCACTATCGCAGGTTTAAAATAAAACTAATTCAAAACTACAAGAGGCAATTTTCTTATATGCCTTCTGCAATACTTCTAGATAATTCGACATCACTTTCCAGAAACCCTGAGAAAATATTAGAATATTCGATTATACGTTATGTTGATTTGATTCATAAAATCGTTTATGTTGACCCTATTTCTAAGAAGATACAACAACAACAATATTCATTTCATTAATTTGTTTGTTGTTTTTTGTTGATTTTATTTTCCTGGAAGTGACCGTAATCGTCTAGATTTTTCTGAATCGTAACAATATATTTGCTTTAATTTCAATATAAGAGCAACGTACAAATATAATAAATAAAAAAAATTATGTATAGTATTATTTCATTGTTCGGAATATTTCTTATTTACGTAGATTTTTTTATTTTAATTACTATTGTTGTTTAATTGGTCATGAAATATTCCACAAGTATTTGTTAAATTATATTGCACACATAAAAAGGCTTTCAAAATCTCAAGTAGAGTTTCTGATTAATAAATCCTGTATCGAGATGCTCGAGAAAAATTTGTTATCTTGAGCTTTCAAATCTCCAAGAATTATTTCCACATTTTTGGAGATTTTTATTTCTCGAGAAATATACTATCGAGAATCTCGAAATTTAACCAACCACCATAAATACGATTCAATTCTACAACAAAATTATCTTTTTGATGACTGTTCCGGACTCCGAACCGTCCTGGTATACATGCTGCTTATAGCTTTTCCGACTAAAAAAATAAACGAATAAAAATAAAAAATAAACGCTTTAATTTGGAATCAACTTTATTTTATTTGATATTAATTTTAACAAAAGGAAGTTCCTTTTCACTTAACGCGTTGACGGTCTAAATCGGAGTCCCTTAGTTTTACCAAAAGTATGCTTAAAGTTGAAGTAATTTATTCTATTAATTTTTTCTTTTGTATTTCCTCAATTAAAACCCCGTTTTCAATATATATTAATACTTGTTATTTAATTGATCAATATATTTCAGGCTAGGCCCATCTTCAGGATCATTATAAAAATAACAGTTATATCTAAATTGAAATAAAATAATTAAATGACATTTATATAAAACAAAGTTTGATATATAAACTATGAGTAAGATAACTATGTTAAAATTAACTTAAAAAATGGTTGTCAAGTGGAATTTTTTGAAAATTAACGTTACTTTAAAATTTTAAGAAAATCGAATTAAATTATAATAGTTATTCGAAAAATCTTTTTTGTCACTTTTAAAGTTGCAAGTTTTTTCTTCATTGTTTATAATTTGGCATACCTCATGTATTTGTAATTTAGTTTTATTGTTTTCTTTAACCAAAATTTGAACATCATCGAATTTAAATTGATGTTTATTTTCAATACAATGTTTAGCAAGTGCAGAACAATTATTGTTAACAATAGTCTTTTTAGAATCATAATGATGTTGATCCATACGAACACCTAATTTCTGTATTGTTTCCCCAATATAAGTTGTTTCACAATTATCGCAATCAACTTTATAAACAACACCACTCTGTTGTTCTTTAGAAAGTTTTGCTTTTGAGTTGGTAAAATTATAACTATTTTTATTTTTAGGTTTCATAGCCATTTTAATATTAGGAACGTATTGTAAGCAAGACCGAGAAAGTGTTTCACTTAGACCAGGAACATAAGTTAAAGATGCATATTTATTTGAATTTTGAGTATTTGGTACCATATTATCATCTGTTTGATCAAGTGATAAGTAATTATAACTGTTACCTAATTGGTTTAAATTAGTATTTCTAACTTGACTAATCATTTTATCAATTAAACTAATAGGATAGTTATTAATACGAAGTATTTTATATATTCTTTTTAAATTATCATTCCAAAAACTTTTATGACTATGTCGAAATATTTTTCGAATAAAAGATTTAGCAACATTTAACTTCATATTATGTGGATGTGTAGAATAATAGTTCAATAATCGATTAGAGGAAATCTCTTTATGGTACCAATTAGTAATAACCTTTCCATTATTTAAATGATGAATACTTAAATCCAAATAATTTAATATATTATTTTGTTCAACTTCATATGTGAATCTGATTTTAGGATCATATGAATGAAGTGCATCAAGAACCATTTGTATTTTATTTTCTGGAATAGATGTAATATGGTCATCAACGTATGAATACCAGAAAAGCGGAGTGAAATCAATTTTAAGTAATGCTTGATTAACAACATTCTACTTTGGAGTGGAGTGTTACTGTATATAAATATTTTAATTTATTATTTGGGGAAATAAAAGGAAAGGGCGTGATAATCAAATTATTTATTAAGTCCCAACGGCAAACAGTGTTAATTATATAATTAAAAATTATTATTTGCAAAAATTCATACATTTCTTTTTCTAAATCAATTATTTTGTTTAAAATAATTGGTATATGCAAGCATAAAAATGCTTCAGCTGAATTTTGAAGAGATTTGTATATATTTGGAAATAAAGTTGTTAAATGTTGGATAGAATTTGGGAAATTGAGAAACGTGGCGGGATCTCACATGAAAATTTGCTATTGAATCAAAATATGAAAATACAAGTAACGATTTCCAAAATTAGAGTACTTAATTGTATAACTATTTTAAAACTCGCCAGTTCGCAATAATATTTTGCAAAACAATATAAAACAATTGGTTCAGGAGAGAAACGAGTTGCAATTACTCCTGGACTGCAAGACTAGATGGAATTCTTTTGAAACCATGATTGACCGGTTTTCAAAGCGGCAGTTGAGTCCGAGTCAAAGCAGCAGTTGTAAAAACTTTAAATTATCTCAATTTAAATCATTTATGGAATAAAAAAAAATGATGTGGTTGCTTTAAATATTTTGAGTTCCCATTCAAATAGCCGCAAAATCAATAAAAGCTCTCAACCGTGAGGATGCCTTATTATATTATCTGTAGAGGGAATCCTAAAATTTCTATTTAAATCTCTTCGGAAAAATATTTCAGAAATATGTAACAGCTCCAAATTGTTATATGAAATACAATCTCTCACATCCCAGAAAATGAATATATTTAAAGCTTGGTAAGATCACTATCAATTTGAAACTTCTAAGAAACGCTCTAATTTTGATAAAACCAACATCCAATTAAAACCGAGAAAAATGTTTCTTTATCTGGAAATTTTTGCAGTAAACGGAGAGTACGACTGAATGATATATCACTACCGTCTTCCCCCCCAAAAACACCTAAGCGTTTTAAGCAAATAGAACGCCTACCCTGCGTTTTATTCAAATATAACGCCTAGGCATTATGTATTGAATTATGCATACGAACTAAATTTTTTAAGACATTCACTACATGTATGATAAATAATATCATACGTGTTTTGATTTTTACATGAAAGCAGTTGATTTTTGAGAGAGAAAAACACGAAATCTCTTTTTGACTATTTCAAAAATTTCAAACTCAGTTTCGAACCGTTCGGTACGTGGCTAAGTAGTATTATAAGCGATACCATCCTAGAAATTGAAGCCAATCTAAATGATCTTATCGACGAGAACGACAACGCCAAGCGCCATAATGGGTATTCAACATCAATGTGGTATGGAGATTGTAGCTTTTTGCAAACTAGAAGATGTCAACATTACTGTTGTGGAAGTGGACAACAATTGTATAATGAACGATTAATGTTTATAGGTCATTCTTTTACAAACTGGACACCTTTCTGGTCGACACATTTTTGATTTGGCTGAAATTTTTCGTAGAGGCTTTATATCGAAAAAATTTTCTATTAAAACGTATATTTAATTAATGGAGAAATGAGTTTTACTGTTAGAAATAAATTAATTTTTCCAGCGCGGGACGACAACAATTTATTTCATAATAAAAAATTAAATCTGTACATATTTGATTGTGTCTAAATTTTCAATTTTGGCTATGTATTTTTTAAATGCCAAAAAATTGCTTTTTCTGTTGTTTTGGCTCTACTTTTGATGATTTACTGAATATTAGACCAATTGGCTACAATAAATTCCTTCAACAATTCAATCGATTGGAAAGTGGCTAATAACACCGGCACAAACTCTTTATTAAAATTGAATAAATTTTTCGGTTTAAAATTGGAAACAGTATAAAATGACAATGGAAAACACCATAGGCGTAACTAGGTAGGGGCCCAGAGGGCCCGGCCCCCTCTAGACGAATTTTGGCTCCCTCTAAAACACGAAGCTCATGAAGCATATAACAAATAGGGAACTAAAGAATTTGCTGTTAAAAACTATTTCATAACGTTAGCATCAATATTTAATTAAATTATTTGTTTTTTATTTGTGATATATGATCATCTCGATAGAAAAAACCACCTACCATTAAAGTATTAGAAATAAACCAAATCGAACTATTTATTGACAAGAAAAAATTTTACAGTTCATATCACTGATCTTTATTTCAATTTATTAAGTACTACCAATAATACTGCCTTAAAAGTATCTACAAAATGGTCGCTTATCTTATCGGTTCACCATATTATCGAAGTTTAAAAGAGAAAACATTTTCTTTCCAACATGTGACGTGTCAGATCAGATGGCAGAATTTCAAATGAATTCACAATTTCTGGAAAACCACTCCTTCCAATTTGTTCAACGAGAAACATCACAATAAAAACAATATAGACTTCGTTTTAAAAAATACGGTCTCATTTCTTCATAAGACCTAAAACCAGAACCACACCGAAACACCAACACTACTTGTAGTTTCAATTTTGTTTGTATCGCCATTAGCAAATTGATGGCGGTATTCGAAGTCTGATGGATTTATTTCTGGAATTATCTGAATTCTGTATGGCTGAAAATGAAGATCGTTGTGCACAGTACTGCATTAAATGGTTGGGGGACTGTATGATTACTGTAAACAATGAATTGTTATTTTTGGACTATTCTTTATTTTTATTTTTTCAATAGCGTGACACAGGGTGCCTCAAAATATGTTAAGAAATTTAGAAACTAGGAATATTGATTTTGTATAATTTTTGTTTATTTGAAAGTTACTAAGTGAGGATTTATAATTTATAATACAATTTATAATTTTATATGATTTTTTTCAATTTTAATTTGCCAAAAATGTCGGTTTTAAAAAGAACATTTTTTTCTTTTCTTTTTATGATTTAACGATTTATTATTTACACAAACATAAAAATAAACATAAATAACTGCATTAAAATCGGTAGATGTAGTAGCAACGGCATCAAAAGTGACACTAAACACCGTTAATTTCTCCGTTCTTATTCTATAGGTGCTGGGTTACAGTGGCGTTAAGGGCAACTATATAACGGAAGCACTTTCTAAGCAAGGGATTGAACTCGATCTTCTACAAGAAATGGAAGCTCTAAGCGGGTCGTTTGCCCCTCTCAAACAACTAACTTATGACAAGGGTGAATGCGTAACCTATAGGGCGGTAGTCAAACAAAATTAGCTGCAAGATAAGCAGGTTAATCTTTCCCACACTAGACTTGCAGGATCAGGAGGAACCAGCGTTTAATCTACTTTGCACGTGTCTAGCATTCGCCCTTTCTACGGAAAACTCTTTTGGAACGCACACATTTAAAACTCTCACAGACGTGGATAATTATAAGCTCACGCAAATACTTAGCTTCATGAGAAGCTCCAAATAGTTCGAGTCGGGGAACGAGATTCTTTGGTATCACAACCTACGTATTTTGGTCTTACTATGTCATCCTGATGTTGTTTTTTTGGTGACAGTTACTGCACACTAACCTAACATAAATAACATAGAAAAAAAATATAATTGATAGTAAATTTGAAAATAAACTTCAAATTGACACACCCGTTATGTATCAAAAGAAAGAAATAAAAACGGAAAATTTATTAATTATTTTACTCAGCAATATTAAGGGGCCAGGCCCACCCTAGAACGATTTCCTAGTTACGCCAATGGAAAACACATACAAAATCATATAACCATATACAGATTACCTGAACTACTAACTTATGTTTTATTTACAACAAAAGTTTTAATTAAATTTAAATTTTTTAAAAAATCGCTCACTTCGAATAGTGGCGTTCTATTCGAGAAAGCGTTCGATTTGAAACAGCGTTCTATTCGAATAATTATATCGACTAATTTTTTTTAAGAAAATTGAAAAATTGCTCACCCTCGAACACAACGCCTAGGCGTTGTTTTCGGGGAAGACGACTGAGTGACAAAATTGCTAGAAAAAAAAAGATTTTGACAAAAGAAGCAAGACTAAATAATAACAATTTTATAGTGCGTCCCAAATGGGTGGATATCCTTTAGTCATAAATAGTTTAGGAGATTTATTTATTATGTGTTATTCTGCGGTCTTTTAATTATTAGGTTAAATAATTTAAATTTGATGTTTCCTACTTTATTGTTCATCAGAAAAAAGATTCGTACGCTTCTAGGTGTTTTGGATTGTTAATTTCTTTTGTGAGCTCTAAATTTGATGGTGACGTGTTGTGGTTGTTTTCCAGTATATGAGCGGCAATGCTAGAATTCTCAGCTCTTTTGTATTTTATTTCTGTAAGGTGTTCTTTCTGGCGTTGTCCTATTTTGCATTGAGAACGACCTACATAAAATTTTTCACAGTCGTTACAGGATATTTTATAAATACAAATCTCATTTGGCTCATTTTGGATTTTTGGTTTGGAGATTAAATTTCGAAGCGAATATTAGAGTTTTTGAATATCTTCTTTAGTTTGTTGTTGATTGTATGGTTAAACGAAACCGACACCCTACATAAGTTTTCTTTTTTATCACCTGTTAACGTCGTAATCCCTTTTAACTTCGTATTCGAACGTTTTTTCTAATATATTTTGTCAATGAAGCTGTTGTTGTATCCATTTTTCATGCTATTGTTTATATATTTTCCAGTTCCTTGAGATGGTTTGTATTTGATAGTGGTATTGAACATAATCTATGTATCATTGAATGAAAAGCAGCTGATTTGTGTTGTTGACAGTGGTAAGAAACACTTGGGATGTATTGTTCGTTGTTGGTTGATTTCCTGAATATTTCAAATTCTATTGTATTATTATTTCTTGTCACCATAAGGTCCAGAAATGAAATTCTTTTGTTGACTTCTGTTTCGTGTGTGTACTTTATGCTGTTATATTGATTGTTTAATATGCTCAAAATTTCATCTATCGAATTTTCTTTTATTATGGTAAAAACATCGTCTACGTATCTGTACTAAACACGTGGGAACTGTTTGTATTTTTCCTTAAGGTTTATTTCGAAATTGAACATAAACAGATTTGCCAAAAAGGGAGGTCCTTGGGTCCCCCCCCTCTTATGTGCGCCCCTGACTTTCACAAATTTGAAATTTTTTTAAATTGATATAAATTTTTACAAGTAAGTGTAGAATAAAATTTTATCGAAAAATAATAGTTTGAAATTAATAATCCATCTCTTTTCCGCTGTGTATCGCGCTGGAACCCTATTGCTGGAAAACCTCGCATATCTAAATATAGCACTTTTTTATTACTTTATTCACAAGTTTTACAGATAATATAAAAAAAATCGATAAGACATGCACATTTTGAAAAGAAGAGCGCTATAGTAATATTCAAAAAATCGTAGGAAAAATTCTATTTGGAATCCTAAAACTTTCTCTTCAGAATATGATAGCCCCATGTAAATTGTTTGTAAAACCCGTGAAAAAGTAAAAAGCACTAGCAGTGCTATTTTGAGATATGAGATTTTCAGTAAAAGGGTTCCAGTGTGCTACACAACCAAAATGAGATGAATTATTAATTTTAAACTAACGTTTTCCGATAAAAAGCTATTTTCAAACTGTCCACCAACAGTGGAATGCTTAAGAACATACTAGTTTTTTTTTTAAACAGGCGACTGTTTCTAAATGTTAGTATACTGCTTTATACTGACGATAAACAGTTGTTAAGTTTAAGTATCAGTTTCAAGTATCAAATAAAACAAAATACTAAAAACTCGAATTACTTCTGACAGACCTAAGTATTACATATTACATTCATTAGCCAAAAGTGAAATTCTTACCCTTACTTTTTTTTGGCATTTCTCGACGTTTTAGGACTTATTGATTCTAAAAAAACAAAAAACATGCATGTCTTTCTGCCGGTCGGCCGTGTTATTACCTACGAAATCTAGAAAACCGCTGGAGGGATTTCAAAAATTTTTTATTCTAAAGATAGGTATACTCACGGGACAGGTCCGAAAGGACGCTGTGTTTGATAGCTGTACCGAAAGTTTGTCAAAATAATCATTAAATGTGTCAAAAATAGTAAATTATCATAGTTTTGGCTTAAAAAACGTTCATTTTAAGTGATTACGAGTAGGAGCATTGAATTTGCAGAAATCTTGATGGTAGAGATTGGTATGTGAGATCAAAAACTAGATCATTGCATTGTCAAAAAAATATTGTGAAGTGTGTTGAAAAAATTATTTCATTTATTTTTTAACCAATTTTTTGGAAAAAAAATGTAGTTGTTTTTGTGACGTAAATGTAATTAGACATGGAAATTTTTGAATTTGTAATAATGTTTGCAATATATTTTGAGTTTTTTGAAAATATAGAACTTTTGGATTTTTTATACATCTGTAGGTGGGAGGTAAACTACACCAAGTCATATTTTTAAAATTTTACAGGACAGCCAAAAAACTGTTTGAAAATCACAAACCCTGCTATATCGCTATTAACTGCTTCCTTTAAACCGAAACTTTTTTTTACTTTGTAATTTTTTTTTAATTTCCATGATATCCTTAATTAAATTATGTCATATTATGTAACGGTTATTTGTTAAAAAGGACTTGGTGTGCTTTACCTCACAATGATGGATCTTAGTATTCCCAAGTCCCTTGAAACATAAAGCACCAAGTCCAAGACAATTGTACATAAAAGCTGTTTCCAAAAATAATGTTAAAGGCTTTTTTATAAACTTTACTTCAAAATATATTATTAACAATGTAAGTTTAACGTTAAAAAATGTTTAAACTTGTTTACATTTTTTAAGAAACTAAAAGACGTTAAAACCTAAAGACACATTGACTAAGTGGACTTGGTGTTATTTACCTCTAAATACATTGTTGTCGTCTACAACACTATTTAGTCATAACATTTGGACTTGGTGTCAAATTTTGTTCAATTTTTTTTTTTTTTTTTTTTTTTTTAATAAAATGTGTTATGTAATAGGGTTTAGAATATGTGTCACAACAACACATAAATACCTTTTAAGACCTAGGTCTAGACCTGGGTCCCACAACAACTGGCGTTCTGAGGTGTAGATTAACGCTTTTTTTAAACATCTGTGGGTTGAAGCCACCTGAGACTAAGTGTTCCGGCAAACTATTCCATTTGTACGCAGTTCGGACAAAGAAGTCTCTCTGCGATCTGCCAGTATGACAGCGCGGGATCTTTACCGTTTCACTGGTTGCGGCAGCCGATTGCCGAGTGGAACGGGGGTAAGAATAAGTTTGAGGCATGATGCCGCTGATTTCATCTGAGCACTGCTGATGACGATATTTGTAAAAAACAACGAGGTCAGCAACAGTGCGACGATGTTGTAGGGAATCAAGTTTTGATGTCAAAGTTCGATCACCTACAATTCGTATAGCTCGCTTTTGAACAGAGTCCAAGAGGGCCAAGATGGAAACAGAGGCAGCACCCCAAACTTGACAGCAGTACTCCATACAGGGACGAATATAGGACTTATAAACATGGAGCAATTGGTATGGAGTGTAAAATTTTTTGCATCTATTTAGGAGGCCGAGTTTTTTAGACGCGCTTTTTGCCATCGCCATTACATGATCGTTCCAGAGTAGGTCATTTGAAACTGTGACACCCAATAAACGAATGTTTTTACATTCACCTATTGGTTCATCACACATACTAAATAAAATATCTTTGGGGAACTCGGTCTTTAATCTGGAAACAATCAACAGCTGTGTTTTGGTGGAGTTGAAATTGACAAGGTTTTGGTGACCCCAGTCGGCGACTTTATCCAGGTCTTTGTTCACGTTTATGGCAGCGTCTCTCCGGGCAGGATTAATTCGTTCGTGCATTTTACCTTTTGAAGGAAGGGGCTCGAACGACTTGTGCAGAGTACTATCATCTGCAAAACTATTTATTGGGTTGCTGGTGATTTTCAACAATTCGTTGATATAAATCAAAAATAGGGTTGGGGACAATACTGAGCCTTGGGGTACACCAGCGTTAATTAGTTTAGACTCAGAAGAATATCCGTCTAAGGTTACCGAAATGTATCGGTCGGATAGAAAATTTTGAATCAGCTTCACAACATTGGGATGAAAACCGTACGCAACGAGCTTGTTGATTAAGTTTGCATGCCAGACTCGATCGAATGCCTTGGAGATGTCTAAAGCGATAACGTATGTTTCACCACCTTTATCAAGTATGCTGTTCCAACAATGCGCTACATAGTTTAATAGATCGGTAGTTGATCTTTTGTTTCGAAAACCGTATTGGCTGTCGGATATTAAATGATTTTCTTCCAGAAATTTTGAAATATGTGTATTAATATAATGCTCATAGACTTTGGATAGGACCGATAGTAAAGCTATTGGCCTATAATTTGAGATATCGGATTTTGGTCCCTTTTTGGGGACGGGCTGGACATTGGCCAACTTCCAGCGCGAGGGAAATATACCAGATTTGTAGACGTTCTTTACCTCTAAGGACTTTGGACTTGGTGTCATTTACAATTGTTCTATCTCGAAAACTACACTAGTTAGGACTCAGTGCTATTAACCTCTCGGTAGAGAACAAAATCCTGATTCTAACAGTAAAAAAAAACGTATTTTAAAAAAAATGGACTTGGTGTAGTTTACCTCCCACCTACAGACATATATTTTTAGAATTTAGAAAAAAGTTTCAATTTTTGATTTTGTAAGAATTTTTGGAATATTTTTAGAATTTTGAAACATTTTAAATTTTTGATTTTATTAAAATTTTTGGAATTTTGATAAAAGTTTCAATTTTTGATCTTGTAATAATTTTTGCAATATTTTTTGAATTTTGAAAAAATTTAAAATTTATGAATTTTTAAGAACTTTTGGAATATTATTAGAATTTAGAAAAGGTTTAAATATTTGATTTTATTCTAATTTTTGGAATATTACGTAAATGTAATTGAACATTGAAATTTTTTAATTGGTTATAGTTTTTGAAATATTTTTTAAATTTTGAAAAAAGTTTGTATTTTGCACTTTTGTAATGATTTTTGCAAAATTTTTAAAATTTTGGAAATTTTTGATTTTGTTATAATTTTTGCAATATTTTTAGAATTTTGAAAAACAATAGAATTTTTGAATTTGTGAATTTTATATTTATATTTTTAGAATTTTGAAAAAAGTTTTAATTTTTGATTTTGTAAGAATTTTTGGAATATTTTTAGAATTTTGAAAAATTTTAAATTTTTGATTTTACTATAATTTTTGGAATTTTGAAAAAAGTTTCAATTTTTGATATTGATATAATTTTTGCAATATTTTTAGAACTTTGGAAAAACTTAGAATTTTTGAATTTGTAAGAATTTTTCTAATATTATTAGAAATTAGAAAACGTTTAAATATTTGATTTTATTACAATTTTTGGAATTTTGAAAAAAGTTTATATTTTTGATTTTGTTATAATTTTTGCAATATTTTTAGAGTTTTTGAAAAAAGTTTTAATCTTTGATTTTGTAAGAATTTTTGGAATATTTTTAGAATTTTGAAACATTTTAAATTTTTGATTTTATTAAAAATTTTGGAATTTTGATAAAAGTTTCAATTTTTGATCTTGTAATAAATTTTGCAATATTTTTTGAATTTTGAAAAAATTTAAAATTTATGAATTTTTAAGAACTTTTGGAATATTATTAGAATTTAGAAAAGGTTTAAATATTTGATTTTATTCTAATTTTTGGAATATTACGTAAATGTAATTGAACATTGAAATTTTTTAATTGGTTATAGTTTTTGAAATATTTTTTAAATTTTGAAAAAAGTTTGTATTTTGCACTTTTGTAATGATTTTTGCAAAATTTTTAAAATTTTGGAAATTTTTGATTTTGTTATAATTTTTGCAATATTTTTAGAATTTTGAAAAACAATAGAATTTTTGAATTTGTGAATTTTATATTTATATTTTTAGAATTTTGAAAAAAGTTTCAATTTTTGATTTTGTAAGAATTTTTGGAATATTTTTAGAATTTTGAAAAATTTTAAATTTTTGATTTTACTATAATTTTTGGAATTTTGAAAAAAGTTTCAATTTTTGATATTGATATAATTTTTGCAATATTTTTAGAACTTTGGAAAAACTTAGAATTTTTGAATTTGTAAGAATTTTTCTAATATTATTAGAATTTAGAAAACGTTTAAATATTTGATTTTATTACAATTTTTGGAATTTTGAAAAAAGTTTATATTTTTGATTTTGTTATAATTTTTGCAATATTTTTAGAGTTTTTGAAAAAAGTTTTAATCTTTGATTTTGTAATAATTTTTGGAATATTTTTAGAATTTTGAAAAAAAGTTTGATTTTATTTAGTTTTTACAATATTTTTGGAATTTTGAAAGAAATATGAATTTGTGATTTTATAATATTTTCTCGAAATGCTAAATAGAGAAGTTTTTGAGTAGTTTGCTGATTGTATCATCTTTTCACTAAATTATGTTAATTTATGATCTGTTATAATTTTCCGGTAACGTATTGATGTTTCGTGTTAGTTTTGTAATAAATTTCCAAACAGAGATAAAAAGCTTGTACTTTAACAAAGAGTTATGTTTGATATACACCGCTGCCCAAAACTAAAATCCACGTCCTCATAAAAGTTTTTTGCCGAAAACTATATCAAAATCCTTAACCCAGCAGTGAGATTACAGCCCCTCCATATTTTGAATTTCAAATTGGTTTATGTTCCAACCGGTCGCAAAAATTTGTATCTTAATTGTTGCAAACACGACAAAATGGAAATGCCGACCTAAGTGACCCTTGGTGCGCTTTCCCTGAAACCTTCAGTTGATAGAACGTGAGAAACTTAATCTCAGGGTCGTGGATTTTAATCTCATGCTGGGCTTCCAACGTGGAATTTTAGAATGACTGGAAGCTGGGTAAACACTGGAAAGGGCATTAGGGGAAGTGCTCAAGAAATTTCGAAATTTTAGCGTGTTAGCATGGTTAATGGTTATGTTTGCATGGTTACCATTATCTAAATAAAGTTCTCACAAGCAGAGGTGAAGAGTTGATCTGAAATAATTACCACTTAAAAAATCCGACGATCTAGCTTCCCTTTGTTAGAGCTGATATGAGATATGCGCTGTAATTCTTATTCCTTTTGTTTCAATTAAAGTTTAAAGAGCATATTTTTGTCAGAATGTCGAATATCATGTACCTTAGGAAAATGGAATTAGCCACACAAATCGAACCTCGTCTATTCATATAGTCTTTGGACTTTAGCGGCGGCGAACCACTAGTTTTTCAGAGGCCCGCCGGAGTAATGGAGGATATGGAATTTTCTTTGTGACTGTCGGTATGTTCACTAGTAACAGCCCGTTCAAATGTTCTTTTAGTCTCTGCCTCCTCTATCAGGCTGGAGTTGTGTCGTGGATAGCAAAATTAACCAGACATATATGTTTGTATGCAAGTATACCTTATCCAGCAGCCCTGGAAACTGGCTAGGATTCGATGGCCCAATCACCCGTTAATCCGAAAGGTGAATCCGAAATTCAAATGATTAAAGAAACGAATACTAGAAAGAAAATCGAAACAAAACACAACCGGAAAAATCAAATATCGTCCCTTGGCTACCGTACCCGGACACGAGTAGGAAACTGGAATGTCAGAACTCTGATAGAAACATCGAGGTTAGCACAAGTAGAGAAAGTAATGCAAGAATATAACATCGAGATACTAGGACTCAGTGAAGTAAGATGGAAAAACAGCGGAGAGTTAACAACAACTGCAGGAAATTACATGATGTTCTCTGGTAAATCCAACACACATGAACAAGGCGTAGCAATATTAACAACACCTAACGCAAGCACTTCTCGAATGGAAGCCAATCAGTAGCAGAATAATAACAGCAAGATTCCAATCGAAAATTAGAAATACAACGATCATACAGTGCTATGCACCTACGGAAGAAGCTGATGATGCGACAAAAGATGAATTCTACGAACAGCTCCAAGCAACACTGGCTAGTGCACACCGAAATGACATTAAAATAATACAAGGTGATTTCAATGCAAAAATTGGAACCGACAACACCGGAATGGAATCAGTCATGGGCAAACATGCACTAGAATCAACACGTAACAATAATGGAGACAGGCTCATCGATTGTTGTGTCACAAATCAACTATTCATAGGTGGTAGCAAGTTCCCTCATAAGAACATACACAAATACACTTGGACATCACCAAATGGAAGAACCAAGAACCAAATTGATCACGTACTGGTGAATAAGAAGTTTCTATCCTCACTACAAGACGTCAGAACAAAGCGAGGAGCAGACATACACAGCGACCATCAACTGGTAATTGCAACATTCAAAATTAAACCAGCCGCTGTAAAACACAACAAGTCATGTCAGAGGAAATTTAACAACAACAGATTGAGCGACAAAAACACAAATAACATCTTCAAAGAATCGCTCCAGCTCAATCTACCAAACAACAAAACCACCAGCATTGATGAAAAATGGGAACAAGTTAAAGAAGCTTACGTCAAAACTGCTACAGATGTGCTTGGATACCAAGACAAATCACGGAAACCATGGATTAGCGATGATACCTGGAAGAAAATTGAAGAGCGTCGTCAGCTCAAGTTGAAGTTGTGTCACCAAAACACAACCGAGATCCGCAGCAAATATGAAAGTACAGCAAAACAAGTTAAAAAGATGGCAAGGAATGATCGCAGAAGATACACAGAAAGCATTCTCAAGACTGCAGAAACAGCAGCAGCTAATAAAAATATGTGCACACTACACAAATGCGTGAGAAAGGTCACCAACAAATACACAAACACTCTACCAATAAAGGATGAATCTGGTCAAACCCTCACAACACATGAACAACAGCTAAATAGATGGAAAGAATACTTCGAAGACAACTGCCACCAACATGAAGATAATTTGCAGTCTCTGGATGACAACTTTAACGAAACTATCAGCACCCATCCACCAACGGAACGGGAAGTTAGAGATGCCATACAGAAACTCAAGAATAACAAATCTGCTGGTAAAGATAATATATCAGCAGAATTACTCAAAGCAGATGTAAACACAACAGCAGAAGCTCTAACCCCACTATTAGCTGATGTATGGAACAAAGGTAAAATACCAACCAAATGGAAAGAAGGTTTAACCATAATAATTCCAAAGAAAGGTGATCTAAGAGAATGCAAAAATTGGAGAGGCATATCTCTGCTCAACACAATAATGAAAATACTAGCGATGATCATTCTCGAAAGAATATCTCCATCAATTAACACGAAACTAAGAAATGAACAAGCCGGCTTTAGACCAGGTAGAAGCTGTACCGATCATAACAACACAATCCGTATCATCATTGAGCAATCAAACGAATGGAATTCACCATTGTATCTCCTCTTCGTGGGCTTCGAACGCGCATTCGACTCAATCAACAGAAGCGCGATATGGAAGACACTTTGTGAAATGGGCGTCCCGAAGAAAATAGTTGATCTAATCAACGAAATGTATCGGGATGCTGGAAATAGAATACAATACAAAGGCCAGCAAAGTGATAAATACTACAACCACCGAGGAGTGAGACAAACTAGATAGTATCATGAGAAAGCTCGATGATGCAAGTCCAAATGGAATCCAATGGAATACAACAAGACGGCTCAATGATCTAGACTACGCAGATGACATCTGTCTACTTACACACACACATACTGACATGCAGCAGGAAATACAGAAGCTATCAGCCCTTGCACATGAAGTCGGTCTTAACATTAATATCAGAAAGACAAAGGCTATGAGATTGAACACCAAAACGATAACACCAATTACCATCAACAATACACAAGTGGACGAAGTTGACAAATTTGTGTACCTTGGATGTACTGTAGCAAAAACAGGCGGGACTGAAGAAGATATCAGTCAGCGTATTAACAAAGCCAGAAATACGTTCAATATGCTTCACAAGATCTGGAATGCATCCGTCCTGTCAAGAAAGACAAAGCTACGAATGTTCAATGCATGTGTCAAGTCAGTGCTGCTGTATGGGTGTGAAACGTGGAAACATACAAGAAAGATCACAAATCAACTACAGGTGTTTGTGAACAAATGCCTGAGAAGACTGATGAAATGCTTCTGGCCGAACACCATCAGTAACCAGGAACTTCTACGGCAGACAGAGCAGTTAGACATTGAGACCGAGATAAAACAAAGGAAATGGAGATGGATAGGACATACACTGAGGAAACCAGCTGAAGATATAACACGGATGTCCTTAGAGTGGAATCCACAAGGTAAAAGGAGAGTTGGAAGACCACCCATGACGTGGAAGAAAACGGTGCTAGCTGAAGCAAAACAAATTGGCAAGACATGGGGTGAACTGAAAGCGATTGCCCCCAACAGAGTCAGATGGTCCAGTCTAGTAGACGCCCTATGCTCCTAAATGGAGATAAAGGAAAAAAAAATATGTTTGTGCAACCAGCAACTTCTTACTTTTTATTATCAACACTATCATTCAATCCTGCCTTTTGGATGTACCAACGTTAAAAGAACTACATCTGGCACCCATCTTTCTAGTTTCGAGCCACTAAGAAAATTTAAACTTTTGAAAGTTTATCATTTCTCACAACTATATCAACTGGGTGCGTTTAATATGGTTGCAACTGTTACTTTGTTATCTTCAGTGTTCCATGGAAATTTCAAAAGTGTAAAAAAGAATTAAAAAAAAAATAAAACTGAGACGATTCTGCTTCTGCGACGGAATAGAGCAGATAAGTCGAAATTGGCATTGTTTTAGTTGAGTCATTTTTATTGTTTTTACTGCCTACGGTTTTATGATGTCTTTAATTCTTATCTGAAAAATTGGTCAACTCTAGTAATTTTTGCAAGGTAGCTATGAATTTTATTTTCAATCATGATGGCTGACCTGACATGAAAGTTATTGTAAAATACTTAATATCCAGAGCAAAAGCAGTCGATAAATGTCAAAATAATTAGAACAAAATTGTTGTATTCGATTTATGTGGGAAAAAATGAAAATAGTACTCTAATTTGAAAGAATTTAATCGATGAATCGGTTAATTACACTTATGAAGAATGAAGTATATATAGTTTGTTTGTCACCATATCATTATGCTGTATTTTCTGTTAGAGTAAATTTTTCTTCAAGAAATAATATCGTCATCAAAGAAAAACAATTGGTTGGCATTAACTTTTTATAAACCAACATTCGTTTTACTGTGGAGCCTTCTAAGTGCAAGAGAAATATTGGTGATTTTAGTCTAATATAATTGAATAAAATTGAGTTTTATATTTTTAATGACTGTCTCAAAGTAGTGGATTGATGTCAAGATCATCTTATTTCAAACCAAAATAGGTTAAGTTTATTTATTATCTTATTTCAAATAACAGTGACATACGAAATAAACTCGATGTAGAAATGATAGCCAAATTATTAAAATGGATTGTAAATTTTTGCTTTTTAGACAAATTGTGCCCATCCAATTTACTTATGCTTATTACTGCATTGCTCGATCCTATGGCTGTAACCGAAAACCCTAATATGTATCTCTAATTTCCTCTCTTTTTTTAAAACTAATATAAAATACCTTAATGATTGACGAAAAATACTCAATCATCTTTGGGCGCCTAAGGCTATACGGCACCAATTTCAAAGTAACAGCAATAAAATTTTTAGAACAAAAACATCTCCTTTAGTAATCAGTTAATTTTAAAAGACGCTTTATAGATGATACAACAATTTCTTCCAAAAGCGTTGCTCTACAATTGCAACAGTATAAATTTTATTAAAATTTATTTACAATTCAACAAAACATTTGTGTGTTTAAACTATTAAGAACCATCGAAATTTAATCAGAACAAAACGACACTAATCAGAAAAAATATTTAAAAGTTGTTAATTTTATAAGTTTACAACCATATTTTGTGTTTTTTAAGAATTTTAAATTTTCTGTTTTATGGTTTTGATTTCAAAAAGCTGAACACAACATATTTTATTAAAAAATTAGAAACAAATAACGAAGGACTCTAATCTCTCCAGAAATAGAAATACAGTATGTTTCGAAATAAAATTTAACAAATATTTTGTTATTTAAATTGTAGGTCAGATATAGTAAAACTATGTAGGTCGGTTATTAAAATTTGGCGTTTGAATATTTGTGTTTAATTAATTAAAGTTAGTCATGTTAACTATGGATCACAATAACACGCTGCAAGAGTTATAAGTTGGAATTATGTTCATCTATTTAAATATTTATTTTAGATCAAATACAAACAATATATATACGCATAATGTCTATTCATGCGTATATCCACTATATCGTTAAATTTATTTTAATTCAACTTATTTTTATAATAAAATATTTTAAAGTAACGACTTCGTGCAATTTTTTTTGTTTGGGTGCATGTATGGGTATTGATTACAATTAAATTTATATATTGTTTAATAGTAAAGAAAATCGCGGGAGAAATTTTTCGATACGAAAGTTGTGAGCACGACAATTGCTAACGTGAAAAAAGGATTTCATTTTTTTCTTTGTATTGAATGAACTTGATTTTATGTAAATTCCATCATATTTTCAGAGACAGACGTCACACTTTTTTAATATTGTATATATTTTGTAGCCTTTTTATCGCAGAAAACTCGAACTATATTCTATGTTTCAACTACAGTTCGCTTTTGAGTATTATTATTTATCGTGCATGGTACGAAAAATCTATTTTTATTTCATTTACAATTTTGCAAAAATAGGTAAAACGTAAATAGAGCTTTACTCTAATTTTTAGTTAGTTATCAAATCTATCGTAAGCTAGGTGAACAAAAAAAGTTGCCATTTTCGCAAGTTGGAAAAATTATAAAATTTTTTGTGCTGTGATTAAATTACATGATTGATTTTTTTCTTGTCGTTCAGTTAATTTAAAAAAAAAATATTCGTTATGTGGTCTGATTAACCAGTGATGTGCTCAGTTCACTACTATGATCATCCCGTGCTTTGGAGTGAAGGACGAAAACGATTTGAAGAGCGTAAGATTGCTCAAGAAAGTATTGGAGAGTGGCAAAAGCGAAAGGAATTGAAGCGCTTAAAAACGCTTAGTGATAAAGAGCAGGTTAATTTCAATTTATCTTTGATTAGGTTATTATTGATCTGTAATGTATGATTTATGTTTTGCTTAGATTATTGTTGGTTAATTTGCAAGTCTGTAATCTCTAATCTCTATTTAATTTTATTTTAAAAAGCATGAAATGTTTTGCAGCAAGTGTGGAACAGACCAAATAACGTGACAGCGTGTAAAAATTTGAACGATTTAATTGCTAATCTTTTAAATGCATGTTTTTGAGAATAAACCACACCTTTCGTAAATTTTAAATGTAATAAATCTTATAGACTAGTATTTTAAGAAAAAAAAGAATGAATGCTGAGAAATTCAAGGAAATTAGGAAAGATAATACTTTGGTTTCCAGAACTTTTTCGTTTTATAGTTTTGCTTCTTTTTTTTTGTTTGAAATACTATTATGAAGAATTTCGTACTTCCCCAAAGGCTGCAATTGTTTCTATAAGTTATGTTTTTGCGCTAGGAGGGTCTATTTAATGATTGGTATATATGGAAAGAATGCAGACGACCAGTTCTCAAAACTTTTAATATGTAGATAGTCCTCGGCCTTTCTGTTATTTGATTAAAATTGTATAAATATTCCAGAAGCTCTCATGGATCCAATAAATGTGTTAGATAAAAATCTATATCACTGTCTATTCTAACTGTTTTTGTTTGGATTTGAGGCTCCTTATAAAATGCCATTCTCTATTAGTAAAATATCGCAATCACTTTTTGAGTGGTACAAAGTGGTAGTTTTTAGATTATCTTTTTAACTGCAACTTCAAGATCCTTTACGCTTTGATAGGGGATTTTGATTGAACTCGATATTTAGGTTCTTGAAAAGTATTGAAACAATTCTGTCAACCAACTTTTAGTTGCACTTTTTTATTCAACAGTAAAATATTTCTTGTTTATACACAATAATCTTTGATGTTTGATGAAGTTTTAATACATGATCTGGATGAACCATTGTCGGACTTTACATGTTGCCTTGGTTTCAATAAAAAATATATATAAAGCTAAACAAAATAGAAGAATATTTCACTTAAAAGGATTGTTTGCATAGAAATTATTTCAATATAGAATTTAGGAATATGTAGAAAAATGTATTATTTATTTTGGTTTTTGTTATTAAAAATAGACATTATTATTAAAAAAGGTACAATCAATTTTTGTCATAAAAATACGTTTCATGTCAAAATATAATAAATTAAAAACCGAAGTTTGAATACATTTATCAATAAAATTTAAGACTGAAGTTATCGAACATTTTTGAATTTAAATAAATTTTGTATTTATATTAAAAAAATAGATTTTGGATTTATTTTTGATTCCAGGAAAAAATTGATTCTCCGGAGAAATGCGGGCATTCTCATATTCACAACGGTCTCTTAAGTTTTAAACCGTTGTTTCGTTGTGACTCCGAAATGATAAGCCTGGTATTGTTTTACATGGATTATAGAAAAATTTTGGGTTACTTGACTAATCACAAGTACACATTAGAAGTCGAATAAATAATTGAGTGTGCTACTTTATCAAAACGAGGTTTACCGTATTTGTGAAAAACTCGTACGGAAAAGTAGGACCCCTCTTTGGCCTGGGTTTAAATCAATATTAATAAAAAATTAAAGCAATACAAATAACTACATACTTTCGTTATCTGGTTGCGGTGGAGGTCGCTATGTTGTTAATTTCACTAAAGCTTATATTTGAAGCCAAACTATTCCATGAAGTTTCTTAGTATTTTAATTTTTCATTTATTAGTAAGAAAGCATTTTGCCTGGTTTGGATTTGCACTTGCAAATTAGCAAAATCACCAAACTCCAAATCGACCGCATAAAACTCCACAAAAATACAAAACTCCAAAAGAATTTCATGTAACATTCTAATTCCCTAAAACTACTTTTTTATAAATAAAAAAGTTGTGTTAAAGAAGCTATATATATAGTGAGAGTAATAACGATGATCGACCACTAATATCATTTCCTATTAACTTGAAATACTCAGAAAACATACACATTGTTGTTAGATTAACATTATCAAAAAGCAATATTGCTGATGTGAAAAGAAAGTCAATGGGTCAACCATCAACCATTCATACAAGAAATATGGTTGCTTTAAGTCCAAAATGAAAACTAAGAATATGGATTGGACTTTGTATAGTGATTACTTATAACAAAGATAAATAATATCTACAAAATCAATCCAGCAATCCTCAATAGTTTCGAAACGCAATTGATTGTGATTACATTAATTAGAGTTTAGAACAAACATCGAATTCATTCTGATTCAATCAGTCGACATGACACTGAAACTAAATGAATTATAATTACAGAACGCGACTGAACTCAATTTCCTCCACGAAAATTAACAAAATAATTTTTTCTCTCATGTTTTAAGTTTTGACGGTGCAAGACACAAAATAATCTCGTTTCCGCACAAGATCGGAATCCCGGGACGTTTCAACAACCACTCAATCTGGTGTGTGTTGCTACCACCAGTCTTTTGGAGCTCCCGCTCGGAAGTGTAGATTGCGCTGCATATACGGCTAGTTCACAACGAAAAACGAATAGAGTCAGAAGTTCATACGGCTACGAATGAAACCATAAAAGCTGACCGCCTTTTTATATGCGACAGACCCGACAATCTGTTCTCTTTAGTCGACACAGGAGCAGACCATTCGGTGCTTGCAGTAAAAAACATTCCATTAACGACTCATAGTCAAAAGTTTATGGATCTCGTCTTATTACAGCCGCTTACGACACGATAATCAATACCTACGGAACAAAGCTCCTACAGGTAGATATCGGCCTAAAACGAACATTTACACACGCTTTCATAATAGCAAATGTGAATCGTCCGATCATTAGCGCTGATTTCTTAAGCAAATTCGGCATTTTAGTCGATCTAAAACAAAAATGGCTTGATCCAGCTACTCAGCTGTAAATCAATGCTGCTGGTGAAGGTTAACGTATCCACTTCCATTCATTTGTCGATCGACAACGATTACGGTCTGCTAATAAAGAAGTATCCTTCCCTAACAGCAGCACCGAAAAATAATTTGCTGGTCCGACACAATGTTGTGCATAACATCGTCACCACAGGCCACTTGCCAGTGTCTCGACCACGAAGACTAGATACCATATGACAAAAAGGTGCATGCACAGAATTTCAGCTTATGGTCGAATTAGGAATTTTTCGACGATCGTCCTCTTCAGTGTCATGACTCTTCACATGAATAAGAAACGAGACCAAGTCTTTAGACTATGTGGGGATTATCGTAGTGGGGATCGTAAGCCATGTGGGGATCGTAACCCGATACCCCACATTCAGCACTCGAATGCCGTTTGGTCTACGCAATGACGCACAAAATTTTCAGTGTTTTACCAATTCGATCGTGCAAGATCTTGGCCTTTTGTATGTCTACATAAATGTCATACTAATCCCTTCAATAGACGAGGAACAATACAAGCTTTCCTTGGAAAAATCTTTTCCAAAAATTAGTCGAGTTTGTCGTTCACATAAAGAGTTTAAAATCTGGATTTCTTCAACCACAAGATAATTTATAATGATATTCTGCCTTCAAATGAAAAATTAATGCCATTACGGATTTCCCCGCTCCAAAAACCATTAAACAAATTCAGCAATTCGTCGGTATGGTAAACCACTACCACCGATATATACCTAATCTTGCTGATACACTTGTGCCGATTCATACTCATTTGGACGCTTTATTTAGAACACCAACAAATTTCACTTGGACTTACGAATGCCAACTTGCATTCAACAAGCTGAACATGGAATTGGACAAGTTAACGTTGTTAGTGCATCCCATGAATGATTCACGATTCACCATTCACAACGGCTGCATCCAAAATTGCAGTCGGAGCAGTATTACATCAAAGGAACAATAATTGTTGAAAACCGCTGGAATTTTTCTCAAAGAAACTCTCTGACGCTAAAATAAAATACTCCTCTTTCGACCGGCAGTCAGAGGGTCATGAATTTGTAATTTTCACCGACAACAAGCCTCTGATATGCAATTCAGTCTAAAACTGAACGAAATAAACGACAACCGCGTCATTTGGATTTTATTAGTCAATTTACGACCGATATCCAGCAACTGCATGCTAAAGCATTATCATGAACGATATTCAATGAAATGGCATCATTTGAGACTCACTTTGACTACGATACCTTCATCAAAGCACAAAAAGCAGACTTAGAACTTCAGAATTTTCTTTCTGATTCCGAACGTCACGCTAGCTCATCAATGAAACTAGAGCTTTTTAAACTTCCAGGATTTGAAATTGTATGCGATACATCAACGGGTGACAGTCGTCCGTACATCGTAGAGCCATTATACCGCACGATCTTTAACACTTTTCAAAATTTGTCACATCCTGGATTTAGGGCTACACATAAATTGATTACAGCTCGATACTTTTGGTCCGGTATAAACAAAGATATCAGTCATTGGTCTGCATCTTCTTTATCTTATGCCAACGATCAAACATTCATATACATACGAAATCTCCAATAGGACAATTCCACATTCCACAAAGTCGATTTGAACATATCCACATATGATATTGTAAGATCACTGTCTCCATCTAATGGATTCTCATATGTTTTAACCAGTGTCGATCGTTTCACTCGATGGCCAGAAGCGTACTGCATGACAGACATGTCTGCAGCCACAATTACATTAGTCAACAACTACGTATTACGATTCGGTGTTCTAGCGCATATCACGATAGTCCAAGGAACACAATTCGAGTCTAAAGGTTTTCTCTGAATTGACAAAGCTTTTAGGCTCACCTCGGATACGGGCAACGTCATACCATTCATAAGCAAATGGAATAGTGGGACGTTTTTATCGGCAGCTTCAAGCTGCTCTTATGTCCAGAAGCAATACCATACATTGGACCTCAGAAATACCCATAATTCTTCTAGGTATTCGAGCTACGGTGAAATAAGATATGAAGTGCTCACCAACAGAACTTGTCTACGGACAAATATGAAACTGCCCGGGGAATACTCCGTGAAAAATCCTTTTTCACAGTTGCCAACTCACGACACAATCATCGATAAACTACGTAACACAATGATCAATTTGATTCCAACGAAGACTCGATAAAACAAATAAAGCAACATTTTTGTTCCAATGTCGTTACAAAACTGTGACTACGTATTCGTACGAGTAAACAAGATACGAACTGGACTACAAGCACCGTACAAAGGTCCTTGCAAAATTATTTATCAAGCGATAACTCACAATCAAGCGATCACTCAGTAGCTACGACACGCAACTGATCGTGATTACATTATTTAGAGCTTAGAACCAACATTGAACTCACTCTGATCCAATCAGTCGACATGATACTGTAATTTAATTAACTAAATTAATTATAATTACAGAACGCGTTCTGTCTCCATTTTCTCCTCGAAAAATTAACTGAATAATTTTCTCTCTCATGTTTTAAGTTTTGGCGGTGCAAGTCACAAAACTAATTAAAAGACTAATTAAATAAGTCAAATTCGTTGTGTAATTAATCAATTAATTAACTAAAATTAATTTGTTATTCAATTATATACAAGTTTATTTTTTCACTGTTTATTTGATATAAATATATCAACATTTATTGCACCTTGGTGTTTTTCTGGCGAAAACGGACTGTGGCATCCTGGATCCATGAGATTCAATAACTTTTTAAATAAATTTCATTGAAAAATGATCACCATTTCGTATTTGTAAATCTTAGAATTTTTGTGGCGAATTTATTAAATTAATTTAGGTTTTTGTTGAGATTTCAAAACCCTTTTTTTCATTTTAAATAACCGATTCGATTTAAGTTTTGTTTTGAATTACATTTGAGATCAATGATTATCATTCGTTTTGTAAATGATCTATCTGTTTGACCATTATACAATTTCAATTTACCAAATTTTAAAAATTATTTAAAAAACACGTTGTGTAATAGGAATTACAATATGTGTAGTTCAAACTATCATATCTGTAAACTCTGTTTATAGACTTATAATAGCTGTGTTTTTAGACTTATTTGATTTGAGGATCGTAATGAATTCTTTATCATTCAGTTATAAATGAAACAATTTTTTATTCTTTTTCGTTCATAAGCGTTCTTTTTGTTTGGCTAAAAATATAAAATATGTAATTTAACTTACACATATAAGCAATATTAATACTCAAAATTTATATAACTAGAAATAATAATTGTATTATACCTAAATAAAAACTAGTATGTAATTGGACTTATTAAGTCTGCATACTAGTTTCTTTGAATCAATAAAAAAAAAAGCCAATAAGACACTATTAAAAAACTTACGAAATCTCTCCAGTTGTTAGAAATTTTTTATTGGTCAAACTGATCGTTTATTTAAAAAAACGTCGAACAAGGAGTATCAATCATGAGAAATTATTTAATAATTAGGAATTGATGTCCGCTTTGTCGTCCGACTTGCCAATTGCCGTCCACTTTATGGATAAGAAGTAAGAAGTGATAAGTGAAAGAAAAAGATTGCTGGTTTTATTCCTTCGAATGCAGATTTATTAGTTTTTAGTTAGGTCGTCTAAAACAAGTTTTATTGACCAGTTGTACTTTTCGATATTACTTAAACTTGCTACTTCGTCACTTATTTTTAAAATTATATAAATTATTTTGAAACATTTCTTTAATTAAAAGTGATATCATATATGCAATTTTTTCAACATTTTATTTCATTTCATTGCAAATGTCAACCCTTTTATTATCAAACGTCCAAACTTATAAATAAATTTGAACTTTTACAACAAAACTTTTATCGCTAAACAAAAAATAGAAACACATAAATATATTAAAGTATTTTGCATTTTGTAATTGCTGCTATATATAATTTTCAAAATAGTTGAACAGAAAGTTTTCAAAAATGCAGAATTTTTTGTTTTTCAAAATAACTTTTCACGTTAGCCGATAAAGTTTATTTTCAAATTTGTTTTTGTTATTTACAAAAATAAAAAAACAAATAGAAATTACAATCATAAACACTAAACAGTAATTGCGTGTTAATCGAACTTTGCAAATGTTTAAAGTGTTTCCAACATTACATTTATGTTTTTATAAAAGTTCGATTTCTTTTGTTATCACTGTATTTTATTTAGAACGTTTTTTCAGTATCAAAGAATGATACGAGAGCATTATCCATGGGGTAAGCCAGGAGGTGGTGCACCAAATAAAAATATTAGGATGAGAAATATATTACGTGACGGATTATTTCCTAAAAATGGTGATGTAATTTTTATGCAAGCTTTAAAGATTTGTTTGTCAAAAATTCATTCAAAAATTATATTTTTAGGGTTGCAGAAATTTACAACCTCCTTATCGCTATCGGGCACAACGAGGTGGAGGTGGTGGTGCTCCAATTCGTAGTGCGTCAGGTCGTTTAGTTACTACATTTGTTGATGATCCGATTTTGGGATTTAATGATCCTCTAAGAAACTATGTCGATAATGAATTGAGATATAAAACTTCACCACGTAGAAAAAAACATTATAGAATGCAATTAGGTAAGAGTTGTAGATAAATAAATTTTTGTTGCTAAATAGATTTGCTCAAAGTATTTAAAACATTTCACTGCTATGGTAATGTCATAAGAAAACAGGAATATTATAGGACTATATAGGAAGGAATGCTATAGAAGTAAACTATTGTAATACGTTCATTAATGGTTCATTAAACTTACAATCAAAAGTTTTTCACTCAGATTCGTTTTTCTATGTTATACCTAAAATATGTTGTAATCTAGTCTACGTTGATGCTTCGAAAATTAATCAATTCTTGAAGCATTTAGTCAAAATTACCGGTATAATTCGTTATCAATAACAGTTATCTTATAAAAACAACCAGATTTTTTACTTGAAGCAAACATTCTATCCACCTAAAATGTAATCATGGACGAGTATGGAATTAACTAAGTATTTATAGCATTTAGCACGATTCGTTGGATCCCAAACACTAGTTGGAAAGGCTGTATAGCTTTGTGCAGACGAATTGTTAGATCAAAGCTGTGTGTATGGATTTTTCCAATTCAGCTCCTATTAATTCAACAACGCAACAATTTCGACTTGTTTTTAAATCAAATTTTTTATTTATACAATAAATGAAAACTGGTTATGATACGAGCAGGTTTTTGTTTTATATTTTATTGGAATCTTAAAAGTTGTTTACACATTCATCCATCCTGTGGTTCTTCGTCCTGGAGAACACCTTATCGTTTTGAATGCGTCATCTTTCAGCGTAGTTAAATCAGTTAGTTAAATAACGTACGTTAAATATAATTATTGTTTTATTTTCTTAATCCTCTTCTGACTCGTCACTCATAACATTCGAGGTAATCTGACTCCATAGGTTTCAAAAAGTTCACACTGTTGGATGTAATTTTCAGACCAGTGTGCTCACCAATTTTTTCCATCTTATATCTTTCGTTTTGTCCAATCTCTTTCTTAAAGGGACCCAAGAACTTCGGATAAAGCTTGATCCCTGCCCCAAACTCAGTGTACTTTATGGCAACTAGATCGTCGATTTTATGAATTACTGCATTCTTTAAATGTGTGTTATAATTTCGTTCTCTTCTTGGACTTTTAATATTTGTGCCTTTGCTTCTTGACGTATAACATCTCGTGCCCCATCAAAAATGTTTAAAAGTTCTCCTGCTGTTGTTGTTTGTGCCATATTTGCATTTTCATTGATATTCCAACTTTTGTAAAACTTCAGCTATGGTTGTTGTCTTCACTGGATACAGCCACGTAAATTTTGTAAATGAATCTGTAATGGAAAGAACATATTTGTAATTTTTCGCAGTACTAGATGAAGGACCTAAATGATCTATGTGGTAAATGGAGAGATACATTTGGTAAGACATGTAGAAACCCTTCTTGATTTCTATCTTTGCGATTTCTATCTATATACAATCAATGCAATTCTTCCTAAAGTTTTGATATTTTGCTATTTTTTGTTATTTAGCTTCCGAATATAAAAATCTCTTTCTATTAGTTCCATAATTTTTGTTGCTCCGAAACAGCGTTGTGAGTTTTTCATATTATCTCCCCCTGGATTGTTTTAAAAACACGAATACCTCGTTGTATTAAATAGTTTTTATGCGGACCACAGTCCAATATTTTAGAATGAGCAGCAATTCTTTATCCGTTGATTGAGTTTCCTTCGTTTTACCTGTGTAAAACTCGTCTTCAACACCATACATTCTGGATTGCGGTTTAAGGCATAGATATATGTTGCATTGTAGTACCAGCACGATGCTCAAAAACGTAATCAAACTCTTCTAGAATTATAGCCCCTATAGCTTGGTGCAATATTTTTCTTCTCTATCGTGATTTTAAAAGCAGCATCCGTCAGATATTATTTTAAATTTTAATCCAATTAAATATATTCGAAGACGTTTAACCGCTGTTATGCTATTCATAACTACGGTATCGTTCTTCTGCTGGTGACGTCTTCTTGCTGTAGTAGTATTTTGGATGCCATTTTCTTGGGTTAATTGTAATGCAATTTATCAAGGACAGACAGGACGCCAGTTTCATGTTCGATGTGTTGAATATTTTCGTAGTTTAAGATTAGGACAATCTTTCAATTTCAAACTAATAGAACAAGATTTTATGTTATTTTATTTATGAAGCAATTTAAAGGTAAGTAAAATTACCTACGTTTTAATTAAGTGTTTGTACAATTTGTTTATGTAAATTATTTATTCTAGTTATTCATTTTCAATTTTCTTTTCGTTTCGAATTAACATTTTTTCTTCATATCTTTTTGGCATCGCTCTTGAGACATATTTATGCTGAAATGCATTGAGCAAAATAAAATTAAATAAATAAGCAAAATACCAACAAGTGTGTATCAATTTTTCAAATATAGTGTTTTTTAATTAATTCTATATATCACTATTCATACCACCAACAAAAGCGTACTAAATAAAATACTGAACACTTTGCCTTTAATAAGCAATTATTTTTCAAGAACGAATCAGTTGTCTTTTTAGATTGGTCGTTCGTTTTATATCGGTCCTTCATTTTGGATCGGTCGTCCATTTTCTTTTGTTTGATTTATTTATAGCAATCGTTTGTTTGTTTTTGCATCAGTTGTTCACTTTTCGAACACATCGTTCGTTTTAAGCAAACCAATTTTTCAGTTTTTTTTCTTCTTTTGTTTGAATTATCTTTTGTTTTATTTTTGTATAACGGTTTTTGGATTTTTTCTTTCCATTCAGAATAAATGGTTATCTATTGTAAAGTTCTAATGGCAATCTGTTAGGATAGATACATTTTAAATTTTGATGAACACATTTTTGTGCAAAGTTATTGATTTGAATGAAACAAAAAAAGTTACACGTAAACATTTTTCATTAATACATCGTAGATTATTGACCGGCGAACGATGTTTCTATTACTAACTGAACAATTGGTCATCGTTCTTTGAAGTGATCTGTTCAATTAATATCGGTCTTTCATAACCGACACATCACTAAAAAATACTAACACCGGCTAATTTGGTATTGGAATAAACGAAAGTCGCATTCATATTCACCGATATATATTGTTCAGCACAGCAATGTCGCAAAAATTCATACACTTCGGACGAACACTATTTTAGCTGACAATTCCTCATAGTTCTAGATTGCTACAATTAGATTGTATATACGTTGGGTTAAAGCTTCTTCTCGATTATTAACAGTTCAACAAAAATGCGATTAAACCTGGAGCTTTCTCACTTTTTTTTTCACTTTCTTTTTCTTTGGTTTTCACTTTTTTGTAGGTTTTTAAATGGGGAATTCCCGATAATTAACTGTCAATCGTCATAATGTTAAAACATTGCATTTATTGGTTGAAGAATCGTGGTTTTTGTGTCTGGTGGATATGGTCTGAATTTATGGTATATATCTTGTTTGTTTTTTTTAAGTCCATTACACTTAGTTGATGCATCAACTGAAATTTTAATGCATTATTTACAATAGATTTTATAAACCGGATTTTTATTCTTTGCAGATGAATTAGTAGCGGACAAAACTCGGGCTCGTATATCGAAAAAAAGAATATCAATGGACGTTGATAAGAAACTGGTACGATTTCATGTATATGTTTTAAAAGTCATAATTAATGTTGTTGATTTATTTCTCTTTTATTTTATTTTAGCATTTGTTAAAAGAACCATGGGGTCGGCCTGGACCGGGTGGCAAGCCATGGAGACCACCACGAAGTGTTGGCAATAAATTCCTACAATCTCTAGGATGGACAGATAAATATGATTTACAAAATCTAGACTCAGAAGCCATACATGATCCAACTAAACATAGAAACAACTATATGATGAATAACGAAAATAACAATAATAATAATTTAAGTAACGACAACCCCTACGAAAAAGATGTTTACAAAGATAAAGTGAATGAAATGTTAGAACAAATTAAAGAAAAAAATGAGTCAAAATATCCAACGCTCAACAAGTGTTGTCCAAAATGCACATGTTCATGTTTAAAAGATTTTATTGAGCATGATGCCACAAAATTGAAAAAAGCCAATAAAAATAAAGTTCAATTTCATCAAAAACATGCAAGTAAAAATTGTTTAATAGAACCAAAAGCACGACCATGTATGATTACCGGTGGAGTTGAGCTGGTACCATTGCTTGCCAAACGTAGAGCCGAATATCGACCGGTTAGTCTATCAACAACAGATGTAACTCGATACAAGGATGGTAAAGGGGAATGGAAAGATTGTGGTGTACAATATTTAAACGATTTGAACAGACAGATTATGCGAAAGGAACGCGATTCACAATTTTCGAAAGAGTTTGAAGTTCAAACAAGTAAGCAACATTTTGATACATGGAACTCGTTATGGGGTCGACCAGGACATGGAGCTCAGCGTGACATTAAAAACAGATTAAAATTAGACGATTTGCTTTATAAAGTACCGATACAGTAAAGCAGAAAACGTTCTTGAATTTAAAAACAAAAAAAGTTATTAAACATTGGGAATGAAGAGAATTTCTTGGGCAAAGTTTTATTAGTTTGTATATACCGGAAGTTACTTACGTTATTTTCTTTTTTCTAAGTCAAAAATCGAAATTTAGTTTTCCTAACCTGGTTCAGTCTCTATATTAATATATAATCTTATTTGTTTTGTAAATAATTTAAATTTACTTAAACATTTTATGCGTTTCTTACACCAACCCCATTCGCCCAAGGTTTTAACATTTTTAATAACTGATAAATTATTGTTAGATTTTGCCCACTTGTGTCATATAAGTGGTACGAAATGAACTAAATAATACAATAAATAATATTATTTCGTTTTAAATCCGAGCCATAAAAATCATTATGTTTATTGTTTATATACGAATATTAATTTTATAATCGTATTAATTACTTTATTATAGTTAACGTAATATGTAGGTATAAAATGTGATTAAGTTTTATAATTCGGAATTATATTTTTATTGATATTGTTAATTTTCGTTAAAAGTTATGTTAAAATTGTTTGAATAGTTTATAAATAAAATTTTATCATCAGCTATAACAGTTTACGTTTTCTTTTATTCAAGTGCATATATATACGTGTTTATATGTTTAATATACGCATCCTTATTCAAAAGTTGTTAAAGTAGCATCTTAATTAACAGATTAACATAATACAACTATACACTATAGATAAATAGATAAATAAAGGCCACGCTTGGAACCGCAAGGTTGATAAGTAGAGAAATTTTTTATGTCATAGGATCAAGCATAAGGTGATTAGATTTTAACATAACATATTGTAAAGTGGGACACCTTGACCATTGGACAAGGGAGTGTGGGAGGATGGTTAGTTTATATTGAGCACTAAAATTTTGGCCGACTTCATACTTGGAATATAAGTAGTAAATGTGAATAAAAATAACTATATAGAATATTTTAAAAGTGTTCAGTTTGAGAACAGGTCCCAAAGTTTTATTAAAATTCAAACTTAATGTGATTTTGAAATTAAATTGCAAGAGAACGGTTCCCCTTATATAAACGGTTTTATATGCGTTGGAAAGATAATTACGACCCAAAAAAGTATCGAGAAAAATGATGCACATTTGAGATGCACATTTCTTGAAAACGAATGTCTTTAGAAAAAAACTAAACTTTTTGTATTTTGACATAGTTTAAAGTTGGCACATGAATGTTGTGAAAAAAAATTCAAATACTTGAGGGCATTAGTGTCATGTTTTAAACTTTTTGTTCAAAGTATTTTTATTTGTAACAGAGTAAGCAAAAGGATTACTGTGTATTTGCTGAATAGGCCGATATGCCACTCTATTAGATTTCCAACACACATAAAACCATTGAGATAGAGTGAGCCGTTATCTTGTAATTTGATTTCAAAGTTACCTTGTATTTCCAGAAATGTTTTGAGTCACCCTGTTCTCAAATTAAATGCTTCAAAATGATTCGTAATACATGCGTATTTTTTACTACCTATACTACTTGTATGCCAAGTATGAAATCGATCGGCCGTCCGCCGGTTGTGTAGATCCCAAATTTCATCTAAAACTAAATTTTTGTACTTGAGATGCACATATTTAAAAATTAATATCTGTAGAAAAATAAAATTTTCAATTAAATTTTAGTATATTTTAGATTATGGTTAAAAAATGCTTGATTTAGGTAGGACATCAGTGCCATCATAAAAAAATTATTTTTTATTCCATATTTTATTGTGCATTTTTCGATGGTTAGTTAATTACCTTTGCAACAAATATAAAACTGTTGATATCGGATGAGCCGCTCTCTTGTAACTTGAATTCACAGTCAGATTATGTTTGAATTTCCAGAAAACTTAGGAACCACCCTGTTCTCAAACTTAACACTTTAACATTGTTTTAAAAACACTGTTATTTTTATTTCACCTATACTACTTATATTCCAAGTATGAAGTCAATCAATAATTATCTTGTTCAGCGTCGATTGCGTAGATCATGAATTTCATTAGAGGGTCTATTCCAGCATTTGATAAGTTCAATTTATTTTCGATCATCGCTCCTTCTTTTATTAACAAAATTGTCTTGTATTCGAGTCTATAATGAAGTAATCTTGCACTTAATTAGTGGTTTTACAAGAGTCGAATGTAAGAGTATACAAAAAGTAAAACGATGAGGTAATTATTCGAGTAGACTGAAAGTCAGGTCCCGTAAAACAATTTTGAAAAAAGTGCGTGTAATGTGCATGTTGCAAAACCCTCGTGCACAAAATTGTGCATAATACATGTTATGCATATGATGTGCAGCATACCGTGCACATGTCGTAAAACGCCTTAGCAGTAGCATATATGTGTACACAAATAATAGCCGCAGGTTTCACGAATAATAAAAACTAAGCGAAATGAAATTTATTTAATGATAAGAATAATAAACAAAGAATATAAAAAATGGAAAGTGAAAAAGTGATTTAATATTTTCTTAAATGACTGGCCATTTAACTTTTTATGAGATAAGATGACTTTCGTAATTGATATATTGATGAATTGTATTTTATTTTCATCTAAAATTATGACTGAAAGAAATTATTTTGTGGAGATAATGAAAACATACACAAAAAACAAACGGCCACTTTGAATAATTAATTTTAGTGATTCAAATAGATTATTATATTAATTTAATATTTTTTTGTTTTCAAATCATATTTTTCATATCGGTTTATTGATATTTAAGTTTATTTTTTTATAATACATATTAAGAAAATTGTGGAAAATTAATATTATTTTTTATATGCAAGTCAAATATTTAAATTTTTTGAATTCTGTTTTTTTTTCATTTAAATTGTTATCGTTAAAAAAATGGCGAAAAATGGACGCCTCATTTACACATGCCATCACACACATGCATTTTCATGTTAAAATTTAAAAATACGAACGCCATCTGCATTTGTCGTAATGATGTCAATAAAATTATTAATCTAGGAACGATTCAGCAGATTCTATTCATAAAATTCATGCATCAAATATTTTTGTATTTATGTCTGAAAATTCTATGCACATTTTGTTCTATGCACATGTTTACACAAAAATGTTAAATTAAAACAAATAGGTATGACGTTAGCACTCATATACTTTTAAACTCCAACTAAATTTAAAATATACACTAGAATATTTAAAAAAACTTAATAATTATTAAAATAAAAAATGTGCATGAAATGTGCATAGACTCGTATACCATGAACATAATGTTTGTCGTGAGAGTAGACCCTCAGTGTTATAGGTATTATTCTTTGGCACATTTTTCATTTGTGTGAAATTTGTAGTAGATTGCTGTGATTGCTTAAAAGCTCATGAAATTTTTTACAAGAATTTGTTAAATAAGATTGCACACATAAAATGGCATTCAAAGTCCCAATATTTTATTGTGATATTCTGACACTTTATTTACCGTAGAAATAACGGCTCCATTTGCAGTATTAGCTCCTGTTAAGGACAATGTGGATTTCACAATTTTTAGTATATTGAACATGGTTTGTTTCAAAGTGATGAAATGTTTCTAATCATTGGTTCCTTATAGTAGCTTTTGTTAAAATTGTATATTTCTTTTCGTTCTCTCGCCGTTCCCTTGTTTGTCGTGCATCCTTTACAAAACACGGAACTGTTTTAAAACTCCTCGGGAGCGTGATAAATCAAATTGTTAAAAAACGGCAATGCTCATCTTAATCACGCATTAAGAGTAAAACATAAAAATGTTTTGTAAAAGAGATGAGATAAATTAAATCCCGCCTACAAAAACGCTCGTTGACAGTTTTATTGAAAAACGTAAAAAACAAGCTCCTATTTTAGTTTTTAAATGTGTTAATGTTACCTACTATGTTTCTTTCATTGTTAATCGGAATGTCAAACAACGTATAATTTCACTTGTTAACATAATTTTACCTTATTTTTCCGTAGGCGGGTTTTAAATTTGTTTTTTTTTGTATTTGTTGTTGCTCACATTACAATATGTATTAACGTAAAATGAATAATTTTAATCTTTGCATTATTAAATTATATAGAATTCGAAGAATTTTATTAAAATTTTATAGATGGAGTATCAAAGCTTTATGAAAGATGATGACATAAATCTTTCTTACTATATCGCCTGATAATGATAATAACATGTTATAGTAATATGTTTATATATCAGACTAAGCAGTAGAATATTTAGTTTGGAGTTATTTTCATTCTATTTTATATCTGTATTCTTCGTTTGCTGTTCTTCCGCATCCTACTCATAAACGCATCTGTTCCGTCACCTTAATCATCTTAATAGGTAATTGAGCTATTTATATTTTACGATGGAATATCTCATTCTGAGCGCTTGTTCTACTTTCTGTGATCTTTAAGTTAAAAAATAACGTCTAGTGCAGCAAAATAAATACCTAGTTTTAAGCAAAGCTAACGTCATGTGAAAAATCTGTTTTTTTGTTTGAAAGCTTTGAAAGTGTGACTTTACTAGACGCTTGTCTGTAATTTTAGTATGCTTTGAATAAATAATAAACCTTTTAATTATAAAAAATGAAAGAAAACGGTACTTTTTGAAAAAAAAACATATTTTTCTATGATAACAAATGAAACGTCTATTCCACCAGTGTAAAAAGAATAACAAATTGTAGTTGCTATGGTTTTTCATATAATTTTACAATGTATTTTAAACAACGCAACCATGAAAAAATAGAATATGAATTTTGAATGTTTTGTTGTCGATTTTTAACTTTATAATAATATATACTTTATAATATATATAATATTTTTAACTTTATAATAGTAAATATCGATTATATATTACTATCATATATGGTAAATATCGATTATATATTACTATCATAGAAGAAATTGCATTTCCTACGCGAAATAAAAACGTTTTTCGTTCGCAAACATGTCTCACTCGATGCTAGCACGTCTCGTGAATAAATGTTTACTCACGAAAAAAACAATGTTTTAAGAGATGAAATACTATTAAAGGACAATATACTATTAAAGAATTAATATTAAAAAAATCATCTAAAAATATAAATGTTTTTTGTTAGTATAATATTTTTATAAGACCACTTTCAACCACTTTCAAAGGTACTTTCAACCAAAAAAAATTAATTGAATCGAATAACCCGTTCGAACACAATTTAACATTAATATTTGATTTTCACTAAATTTCTTAAGAAATTTCGAGCCACCCTGTGTCAAAACTAGTCAAAAAATAAAAAACACGTATTAATTTTTTTTTACTATACAATTATAATTTGTTATTGTATAATGATTACCGAAGCGAAGTTTCAAATAAATCGAAAAAGGTAAGGTTCAAATTTATTATTTTATCGGAGTATTGATTCGACTTTCCAACAATATTATACAGTGAAGATACAGTATCTTATAATCAGCCATGTTCCAAAACTGAACAGTAAAGTGCCGATGATTATACTAGTTTTACTAGACAATAAGTTTTTCTAAGAGTTTTAAAAACGAAGTACCCAAACATTAATCTTAAGTCCCCGCTAAAAGAAGTACTCGAGTGTGTTATTGTAATTGAAAATCTTGACTGGATCAGGTTTTCTCTACCACTGATCTGGATTATAACTCCTTTAACTATCAGTGCTAGATAATCCTGTTATATCAGAGTCAGATAAAACAGTTGCTCTGGTTGACTAGGATTGCTAACACGCACTTTTCGCTTCGAAAATTTCCAGTGTGAAGGTACGTCTTCGGAGTTTCGAAGCTAGGACTATTTCTTCGGGCTTAAAATAATAAATTATATTTAAAAAAATTGCTGTCGGAAATGTTTATAACTATTTCTTATTGTATGGACAAGTGTACAAGCATTTCTCGATATTTTAGGTCATGACTATTCTAAATAAATAAAAAAAATGTTCGTCTCTCGATCGGCCGTTTTATTGAAATGTTTTATTGAAAACTATAAACAAATTAGCCGTTTCAGTTTTCTTCAAAAACTCTACACTAAACCCTTTCCACAGACCAAAATTTGACACCTTGAAGTGAGAGGTTCCAATCCCTTCATATTTTATAACCATTTTGTTGTTGTTTATCGAATTTATGGAAATTTGATGAAATTTTCCGGTTTCAGGTTTGCATAAGAATTATTCGGGTTTATGTTGGGTAATAGTTATCCCTATCCCAATAGGTAGCCCTTATCAAGACCATATCACTTTATATATTGAATTTGTTATTACGATTAGGCAACCCTATAAAGCTGCTCGAAACAAAATCAATGGGACAAAAAACAATTTAAAAAAATCCAAGCGGCACGTATATCCGCTAGAAGTAGGTAGATTTCGGGACCAGACAGCTTTGTGTACAAATAGAATTGGATGTGTCAGATTAGTTTAAATAAAAAATTTAAGTAGAATAGTCCAAGTCCAGAATAATCCAAAAAATTTATCAAACCAAACTAAATACATTAACGGAAACTACTTTATCAATGCGATTTCGGAACAGTTTTATTTAATTTGGTTAAAACTACTTTTAATAACATATTAAATCCACCAGAGAGCAAATAAACGTTCTCACAACATCACACCTACAACACCACCACACATAATTTATAATGTAAAATTGTCAAACAACGTTTACACCTCAAATAATTCAAATATCTACAATTTAAGAAGTCTTTTGTAAATGTGTAATCAATATGCATACAAGAAAATATTCCTTAATTCCAACAATAATGACTCAGCTTTGTTTTAATTTTTTTTAAATTTTTGCGAAAAAAACTAAAAACTGAAAAAAAACAAAAGAAATTTTTTTAATATTTTTTCTATGGGATATTTTTATATGTTTATGGAAGTTGTTGTTGTAATTGAATGGCATGCATTAGGTTTAATGCTAATTACATTGAGACCTCTTGGGTTAGAAAGCTGAAAATTTCTGAGGTTACAGTTGAAAAGTTTATCTAAAAGTCAATATGAGTTTAAATAACATTAACTCAAAACTGAGGAAGGCATGGCCGTTTGCGTTTGTTTTCGTTCTAACAGCCCTGGTGTCTCAACCTCTAGACTTGAACTATTTGTTTTTTTAAATTTTGAAAAGATTTATGTTCTAGTTAACGCATGCGCACATATTCAAAAGTGAGATTGGCCATTTTCAGCCAACTCAAGGACGACAAAGTTTATTAAATTTTTAAAACAGCTGATTTCCTGAATTCCAATTCTAACTTGGTTAGAGTATAACAACAATAGTGATCAACTAGAGAAACAAATTGACTAAACCTGAATCTAATAAACATATGTTTATGAAAGTTTTTGGTTTCTTATACTTCGCTAGAGTAGTGACCTATTTTAGGTTTATATAGCGAAAAATTTTTTTGGTAGTGTATCTAGTCGGCTAGCCCTGATGAGAATGATATACTTTTTTAAAGTGTAATAAAAAGTTCTTATCGGTTCGAAACTAGATCGATCGACAATTTTGTGGATAGCAAAAAATTTCATAAATTGCACACCATATTTTGTTAGATTCAGTCTTAAGAAAATACTCTTATTTGAATTTATTATGTACAATATAAACTATTCAATATTTATTGTCTATTGAATAAATAACTTACACATCAATAATTTTAATAAATTTAATACATATTCATAGTGATTTTCAGAGGATAGCCGTGGTCGTATGCCACCTACCATAACAAAACAATACAATCTAAGAGTATAGTAAGTGATCATAAAATATAAAAATAAAAATAAAATATAAATAAAAATAAAATAAAATAAAATAAAATAAAATCATCTGGTGTAGGGCATCATGTAAAACATCTCTCTTGAGCACTCTGTAGATCTATAACGTGATGCACTTTGCCCTAAAACCGATGATCGCTTACTACTGTTAGAATGTATTGTTAGCGTAGGTGGCATACGATTACAGCTATCCTCTGAAAATCACTATGAATATGTATTAAATTTATTAAAATTATTTATGTTAAGTTGTTTATTCAATAGACAATAAATATTGAACAGTTTATATTGTACATAACAATTTCAGATAAGAGTGTTCTCTTGTTTTATTTTTTTTAGAGCGTGATTTTTCAGTAGTCGGGTTTTAGTTTTTGAGCTTCTTCTTTTTATTTAAATTACTTTGGGGTTAGAATTTCGTGATAAAGTAATTACACACCCGTTTTAAATTTATTGTTTATGGTTTATATATTAACTCTTTCTGATGATTTACTCAATATACGCATGGAGGGATCAGTTTTTATTAATTTTATAATTTTTTTCTATTTTTTGATCCACGGGTGCGACAACCCCGCGTACTCCAGTCCCTGCTATTGGCATATGAGTTAACGTGAGATATCACATACCACTGGCAATAGCAGTGAGATATCACTAGCCAAGGTGATACCTTAGGGGTGCTGGCGGATGAACTGTATTCAGTCAACGGTTGCACTCTCAATCTTAGCTAATGAATATTCCTTGATGCTGGAACGCTGTAGCTTGCTCGAAGAAACGAGCCTTCATATAACTATACATCTGAGCTTAAATCATTGAAAAATATACTGCGTCCCATAATCAAGGATTATGCCATTAGCTGGACTATTGGCAAACCAATTTTAGTTTTGTTCCTGCAAGTTTTTAAAACAAATTTGCTTTTTATCTCTTATTTTATTTTTATTTTCCCTATCCTATCACGAAATATTGGCCTATGTCATATTTTATATGTGATAGGATTTATGGTTTAGTTATCCATTATTTAACCAAAAAATATTAAAAAAAAAACAAAAAAAAAACAGATTTGCGTCCATTAACATCCTTAGAACGCATGTTGTTGTGGGACCTTGGTCTTAAAAGGTTTTTATGTGTTGTTGTGACATATATTGTAATGCCTACTACACATCACATTTTATTAAAAAAAAAAAAAAAAAAAAAATTGGTTACAATCAATTCACTCGATTGGAAAGCGAATAAAAATTCTTAAAATATCGAAACGATCATCGTAAATGTAATTGTAAGCACCGACAGATAGCTGCGATAGCTCGACTGCCTTATTTTGTTCACAGCGACACACCAGTATTTAATTTTATAAATTAAATTTATAATTAATTAAATATAATTAATTTTATAATAATAAGCAAAAGTACGATCATTAATTTTGATTGTTTGCCAATATTAGACCGGGAGGCAGCGTTGCAAATGAAAAAGTCATTTGATGCCGCTTGATTTTTATTTATTATAATTAATTAACTCCAGCTGATGATAAATCTGGCGGTCAGCTGCTAAAGTAGTGGGGGGTGTGGTTGTGGGAGAGTTTTAAACTGGTAAAAAATACGAATTTCAAAAGTAATTTGATGCCGCTTCAAAATTTGTATGATGCATGTTTACACCATAACAATTGAAAAAAAAGTGGTCAGCTGATTGGCGGATGGGGGATTATAGGTCAGGTCCTCGTATACATCAGTATAAAAATGCAATATAGTCAAGACCTTTCTGCATAGGATCTTGATGAAGCTTTGGAAAATGATCAAGGTTCACTTGAAAACGGAAGATCTGAATTCATTTTAAATTTGGACAAAATGGCGGGGGCCTCCCGAACACCTCTAAGTTTAAATCTTCAATAACTTCTAATCCCGACTTATGATCTTATGGAAACTTGGTATATAAAGTTTTAGTTTCCAATATTTCTGCATACAAACTTCCGGTGTGACACTTCCGGTTAAAAAGTTTTTTTTCCCGGTGTTTATCCCTACAGTTGCCTACAATTACCGATCGATTTTTATGAAACGTTGGTAAAAGCTTTCAAGTAACATGAGAAAGATTTTAATAGCTTTTGGAGTACATTGGATAAAGGATTGGGGGGTCCACCATACAACAGGTGGTTTTTTCCACAATGTTTTTTATATTTGTTGGGAGCATAAAACATTCGTTCGGGAATGAATTTTGACAACACTTTTGAAAAAGATGCAAATATGTATGGCAAGAAACTGATTAGTTTTTGAGCGATAGTGAACAAGTAGTGGGATGTCCCCCAAACACCTGTTTTTTAAAGCTTAATAACATCTGTACCTGATAATCGAATTGGATGATACTTGGTACATAAACATTTGGTACGGTTCACAACAGTTCTGCATCCCAACTTCCGGTTTTTCATTTCCGGTAAAAACTTTGGTGCTCCCAACAAACATTGAAAAAATGGTGACACAATAAGCAGGTGTTCGGGAGCCCCCCCCCATTTTATACCAAACACGGCATCATTAAATTACATTTTTTTTAGGTCATGACCTTATGTCCTCTAGACACCTCCATTTTCAATTTATTGTATCATCATTAAGCCTTTAACCAGCAGAAGATCAAATCGCTTCATACGATACCATATTTGTCAAATAGTGATTAGTAGTTTAGAAGTTATGAGGGAAACGATGAACATACATCTCGACCAACCACATAACCGTTATTTTTCGTAGTCAGGTAAAAACTATATTTTTTGCACTTACGATTGTTTTCAAGTTCTAATTTTCGATTACCCAATCTCTCGCGAGAATTTTTTTTAAATTTTTTATAACACCGACATCAATCCAAAAATAATTAGGGTTATTGCTTTTAACTTCTGGCTAAGTGCTTTTGGGTGAGCAGGACAGTTAGTTATCTACAAAAAATAAAAATTTTAGATTACTGCTCAAACGTGGTTTCAGTCATCCAAACTCTTCTATTTGATTTATAATTTACGGACTGACTTTGTATATTTCTAAACGAACGCGGTGATTCTGATTTATCTATGATTGTTCAACTTTCTAGAACCTTTGGTGTCCATACCAATCAATACAGTCATTCTGTCATTGATAAATTTTCCACCATTGCATTTTTCCATTCCAAAGGTAAGAGTTTTACACGGATAAAAATAAAGCTATGATTGCAGGTCATAAGTTTTGTATAAGATAATTATAAATGTGTATTCCTGATAAGCACTTTTTATAATATTATTGCAATATCCATAACTTTACGGCATACACTTTTATGAATATTTAGTCGTGGAATATAAAACGAAGGCATAAAATATTGAAAGAAGCGAAACTGTGATTGTGATAGTGATTACTATAGTCACAAACAAATGAATAACAAAATGAAAATTTTCTTGCCTAATAATCACTTTATATATTAAAATGTGCATTGAATAATAGAAAGCATAAAATTTTATGAATAGTAAGGTATACAATAAATCATCACTACCTAATAATTTTTGTTTCTAGTTATTTTATATGATTTGTAGGCATGTAGTATTGTTTATTAGTACGGAATTTTACTATTAGTTTTTCGACAGTAAAAATTATTAAAAAATAATAGACAAAAACAAATATTTTTTGTAATTCACTAGACGTTTTTGTGGAAGGTGAGTTGTATATATACAAACTTTGTGATATGATAGATATGTATATATGATAGATAAATATGAACATAAATAATAGGAACATAAGGTTTAGTATATAATTATAATATAACTTATGACACATCATGACCATGAGGTTTTCAGTATTGGAGGCATACTATTTTATGAAAAATAGTTATATTTTGTTCTCAATAAGCATTTACAGTTTTTAAAACAAAGATATTTCTCTGTTCCTAATGCTACGTACCCGATACTCATAAAATTCTATGAATAATATTCATAATAAGCTCCTTAGTGATTTTTTGCAAGTAATCCTTATAAGTATATAATACACGTCTGGCTTATTCACGGTTGAAAATCAACTTAATGTGAGCATGGAATATACCCTAGGAAGCATAAAAAAACCTAGATTTCTATCTGTGTAGTTGGCAAACATTTGGAAAACAATCCAGTTCCTCCTATATGTTAATAATATCTTCGCTATTGAAATCTTTTAAAATGTGAGAAAGAAGTTTTTTCCATTCATTGACTAATTCATATTCACATCGGCACTTTCACCCGACATAATTTACAATATTGGGCTATGGTCTGAGTTTTGTCAGTCAACCATCACTTGCACAAAAGCCTGTAACATCCAGTTATGTAGCAGCGCTTTTAGTCAATTTGACGTTAGATATTTTCACCTGTTTATAATAAAAACCATAACTGCCTTTTCTTAATTTGCTTAATATACTTACATTTTTCGAAGATCTTGATTTTGCTATGATATGATTTCTATTCTCTGTTTTCAGCAGTTAGGGTACTATAGTGGTAAACTACCACCTATAGGTGGTAATTTGAATTCACGAGCAATGTAAATTTCTGTTTTGCCAGTATTAAGATGTGATATAATATTCAAATTTTCATTAATGGTTAACAGTTTTAATTATCCTTTTATCTTTCAATTTTGAAATGGAGGAAGTATTTTACTTGTCTTTTATTTTCAACGGTATTTTGACATAAATAAACATTTGACATAGAGAATTTTGAAATAAAGAAATAAATTTCAATTCAAACAATATCCGAGGCTTATATTGTTTGGCGTAGATAGCATTTCGAGATAGAGGAATTTTGAGATAGAGAGATTCGAATGAGATTCTTACTTCATTTTAGCTCAAATTGTCATTGACATTTTTCAGAGTTTTTTATTTAAACAAGCGAGTAGAAAAGGTATTTTAATTATAAATTTATATTTTATTACTTTTATTTTGTTTTCAGTATTATAGTATTATCTATCTAATCCAATAAAAGTAATTTGAAATCTGATTTTTTCGTTTTGCTAGTCAAACATAATATCCATTTTTAACGTCAAATGTAGTTTTAATTGTTAATTGCTATGCACGTTAAACAAATTAAAGTTAGCAAATAAGTTGAATGAACGGAAGTAGTAGAATAATAACTTTTATTTCATACTGATATCTAAAACGACATTTTTCGGATTATTTATATTACAAAAAGTTGAACTTTGATGTCCTAGGACTTTATAAAATTTTATGAAGTCCTAAGACGTTAAAGTTCAACTTTTTGTATCATAAACGTTGAACTTTAACGTCCTAGGACTTTATAAAATTTTATAAACTCCTAGGACGTTAAAGTTCAACTTTTTGAGCACAATTTAAAACTCATTTCTTTTTATTTTAATAAATTTCCAGTATGAAATAAAATTTTGTATTTACCTCAAACGAAAAGTGTTTTTAAAGGTACTCACTAGTAATTTCGGCCTCGGCTAGACGTCTCGGCCACAAACAATAGACTGAGAGCTAGTGAACCCTTTGGGTAACGGTCATTCTGTAAGGCTAGAATTTTTTTTGTGATAATTCATGAAATGTGAAGTACGGAAACCAACACCTGGCAGGCATCAGCCGTGCACGTCATCATCCCATTTCAAACATATAGAAAGTGTAAAAAAAATTAAAAAAAAAAGCTTCGTCCTGTAAGCTTGAAGTTTTTATATGATTAAGCTCATTTATTGTAGAGTACAAAAAAAAATTGACAGGCGATTTTGAGGTGCACAAGTATCTGCCACGCGAATCGAAAGGTGTTACAACCAGCCGGCCGGCCGTCACAACCGATGAAATCTAGAAAACCGCTAAGCGGATTTCAAAAATTTTTGTTCCTAAAAATAAGTTTACTCAATGGGAAGAGCTGAAAGGACGATGTGTTCGATAACTGTACCAGAAGTGTGTCCAAAAATCGTCAAGTGTGTCAAAACAAGGAAATTTTCATATTTTTGGATTAAAAACCGTTTATTTTAAGTGATTCCGGATATAAAAATTGAATTTGAAGAAATCTTGATGGCCGGGAGTGGTATGTGATACCAAAAACTAGATTATTGCATCATAAGTTTGTCAAAAAAAATGTTGTCAGGTGTGTCAAAAGAAAAATTTTTATTTATTTTTTTACCCAATTTTTCGAAATAAATAAAATTAATTATTTGTACGACCTGAAATTTTATTATTATTATTGAGAATTATGGCATTATAAGTTTGTCAAAAAAATGTTGTCAAGTGTGTCAAAAGAAAGATTTTTATTTATTTTTTTACCAAATTTTTCGAAAAAAATAAAATTAATTACTTGTACGACCTAAAATTTTATTATTATTATTGAGAATTGCATTATAAGTTTGTCAAAAAAATGTTGTCAAGTGTGTCAAAAGAAAGATTTTTATTTATTTTTTTACCCAATTTTTCGAAAAAAATAAAATTATGTAATTACTTGTACGACCTGAAATTTTATTATTATTATTGAGAATTATGGCATTATAAGTTTGACAAAAAAATGTTGTCAAGTGTGTCAAAAGAAAGATTTTTATTTACTTTTAACCCAATTTTTTAGAAAAAAATAAAATTAATAATTTGTCTGACCTGAAATTTTATTATTATTATTGTGAACTATGGCATTATGAGTTTGTCAAAAAAATGTTGTCAAGTATGTCAAAAAAATTAAGTGTTTGTATTACGAAAATGCGGCATGGAAAATTTTTGAGCTTGTTATAGTTTTTGAAATATATTTTGAATTTTGAAAAAAGTTTGTATTTTTGATTTTGTAATAATTTTTGCAATATTTTTAGAATTTTTTGAAAAAGTTTTAATTATTGATATTTTTTTTTTTTTGAATAAAATGTGTTGTGTTATAGGGTTTACAATATGTGTCACAACAACACATAAATACCTTTTAAGACCTAGGTCTAAGCCTAGGTCCCACAACAACTGGCGTTCTAAGGTCAAGACCTGAGACTACGGATTCCGGCAAACTATTCCATTTGTATACACTTCGGACAAAGAAGTCTTTCTGCGATCTGCCAGTATGACAGCGTGGGATCTCGACCGTTTGACTAGTTGCGGTAGCCGATGGTCGAGTGGAACGGGGGTAAGAATAAGTTTGGAGCGTGATGCTGCTGATTTCGTCTGAGCACTGTTGATGACGATATTTGTAAAAAAAACAACGAGGTCAGCAACAGTGCGACGATGTTGTAGGGAATCAAGTTTTGATGTCAAAGTTCGATCACCCACAATTCGTATAGGTCGCTTTTGAACAGAGTCCAAGAGGGTCAAGATAGGAACTGAAGCAGCACCCCAAACTTGACAACAGTACACCATACAGGGACGAATATTGGACTTATAAACATGCAGCAATTGGTATGGAGTGAAAAATTTTTTGCATCTATTTAGGAGGCCGAGTTTACATGATCGTTCCAGAGTAGGTCATTTGATACTGTGACACCCAAAAAACGAATGCTTTTACATTCACCTATTCGTTTATCACACATACTGAATAAAATATCTTTGGGGAACTCGGTCTTTGATCTGGAAACAATCAACAGCTGTGTTTTGGTAGAGTTGAAATTGACTAGGTTTTGGTCACCCCAATCGGCGACATTTTTTAGGTCTTTATTCACGTTTATGGCTGCGTCGTGTGTGGACGTTTGCGTATGTGGCGTTTGCGAATCGAGGCGCTAGCCGAAATTTGTACCCACATTAACTGAAAAAAATTTAGCTTTTCGTTCTAGCATCATAATGAAGTATGGAGGGGCTGAAATCTCAAGCTCTGAGATATCAAGAATTCGGTTTTGGTTAGGGATTTTGATATAGTTTTCGGCATAAAACTTTTATGAGGACATTGTTTTTAGTTTTGGGATGCGATGTATATCAAACAAACCTCTTTGTTAAAGTGCATGTATTTTTTTATCTCTGTTTAGAAATATGTTACAAAACTAACACGAAACAACACACGTTGCCGGAAAATCATAACAGATCATAAATTAACATAATTTACCGAAAAGATAATACTATCAGCAAACTACTCAAAAACCTCTGCATTTAACGTTTCGAGAAAATATTACAAAATCAAAAAATTAATTTTTTTTTCAAGATTCCAATAATTCCAATTCCAATTTAGAATAGTAAAAATTAATTAAATTCCAAAATCAATCCAATTCCAATTTACAATAGTAAAAATTAATTAAAATCAAACTTTTTTCAAAATTCTAAATATATTCCAAAAATTAAAATAAAATCAAATATTTAAACTTTTTCTAAATTCTAATAATATTCCAAAAATTCTTGAAAATTCAAAAATTGAAACTTTTCCCAAAATTCTACAAATATTGCAAAAATTATAACAATATCAAAAATTAAAACTTTTTCAAAAAATTCTAAAAATTATTACAAAAATTATTACAAAATCAAAAATACAAACTTTTTCCAAAATTCAAAAAATATTTCAATCGAAAATGGTCGGGTTCACATCATGGGCGTCTTAATTCAATTTTTTATCTATATACATAGTAATAAACCAACATTTTATGGCACCATTTAATAATTTTAAACATCTACCGTTAGTCTAATACCTACCGGCTGATTTCTGTAAAAAACTTATCGTTGGCTTGGATAGAAAAGAATAAAAACAAAAAGTAAATTAAAATTAAAAGTAAATAATTATATTTGGTAAAGTTGAATTAATTGCTTTGGCTTCTGATACTAAATCTTTAATTCTCCTATAATTGACGCTGATTTTATCCAGCTTTAAAGTGTTAAGAAAAGTTTTGAAAATTTTTAAGCAAATGTTATCAATCCAGTTGTCAAGAGAATAAGAAAGAACATCACCTCAAACCCAACTGGTGTAGCAAGTATTCAACAATAATAAAATTTCATGTACGGAAAACTACACAGGGCTATTATTTTGAAAACGTACATTTTTTTGTTGATTTTTAAATTTTTGATTTTTAAAAAATCTGATATTTTATTGGCATTGACGAAAGGAAAAAAGTAATGTCTGCTTTTATTTTTTGAGTACTCTGAATCGGAGTTATGCGCGGTTGAATTTTGAGGCTTTTTCACGTAGTTTTGGTAATGATGGCAATGTTTTGTGAATAGGTGCCACAAATTTTATCCGACTTACGTATATTTTTACAAGTAAAAAGGAAAATAATTGAATAATTGAAATAAGTAAGTTTAAAATTAATAACTTTTCTCTTTTCCGCTAGGCGGCGCGTAAAACCTTGGTTTACTTCAAAGCTCATATCTCAAAAAGTAGCTTTTTTTTTGTTTTTCACAAATTTTAAAGTAAACATATGCAGCTATGAAATTGAGAAATAAAAAGTCAGCAATTCAATATGGATTTTTTCTTACGATTTTTTAAAGTTTGGTATATGAAAAATTCACATGTGTTTTTTTATTAAGTTAATAATCCTGTACTAAATGTGGATCTAATAAATTAAACATTTCATATTTTAACATCTGCAATAAATTTGAACCATTTTCTGTGCGGTTAAATGGTTAAAAACTTATTAAAAATTAATTTAAGTTAAGTGGTAAAATAAAGGAATTTAAATTATTAAAAGGGTCTGTAAAATGTTTATTCATTTAAAAAAATGTCTATTCAGCCCCTTTTTACTAATTAAAATCTCATTAGAGACTCATAATTTTAACATTTAAAATTTCTAATGACGCCCACAAACGGTTTTTGACCAAATTATACTTGCATCCAATCAAAATATATTAAATTGTACCTATCTAATTTTACCTGATTCTACCTATGTCAAAACTATTTCAAGGGTATATATATATATATATATATATATATATATATATATATATATATATATATATATATATATATATATATATATATATATATATATATATATATATATATATATATATATATATATATATATATATATATATATATATATATATATATATATATATATATATATATATATATATATATATATATATATATATATATATATATATATATATATATTGAAACGACTCTTCGTTGGTTCTTTTAGATTATTGAGCAAATACGACAGTAAAAAGACGGATCTTTGGTTAACAGAATCTCAAACTTTATTTGTCAACAAATTACAGCAGCTTCCGTTTTTCCTTACAATAAATTCCAGGGTCTCCAATTTATGTACGATAAACTTCACCGCTTTTCCACAATTTGAATCAATAATATTCGGAATCGTAAAACCTGTATTTACTATTCCACTAAGTTGAAATTCTTTTACTATTAGTACCCAGGCTCAAGTACCACCGATTATTCCTTATACTTGCGAATATTTATCAACACTTTTAATTGCAAAAGTAAAAACTGACTATCTGATATTCTGTTCGCTTATTTTATATTCAAAAACAAATAAGCAGAATATTCTGGTACTCACTGTAGTTGTTTCTAGAAAAAAATAGGCCACTCCTCCTTTTAATTTCAAACAAATTTAATTTGCATTAATTTATGCAACTTGTATTAGTTAAAGGGAGTCAACTTTTAATTTATCTTTGAATGTAGAAAACATTTAGGCGGAACGTATTGGTTTTTTTTATGATTAAATTAAATTAACCCATTCTGGACGAAGTTTATTACACTGCCCTCCATTTAGTTTTGTTCGTCCCGAACAATATCAGATATCGCATTGGTGATGTTACCTTGGTACGGTGCCAACCTTTGCAGATGTATCACTTTCATCTTGTTACGGGGTCCCTTTTGGATGCGGTAGATAACATCATTAATTCGTTTGATTATTTTATATGGACCTTCCCAATCTGGCTGCAGCTTGGGTGATCTTCCCTTAGTTCTCTTGGGGTTGTATAGCCATACCAATTCTCCTTCTTGAAAACCGCCACTGTTTGCATTTATGTCGTACCTGGTTTTCATTTTGTCACTGGCAATCTTAATGTGGTCTCGAACCTGTTGATGGATTTTATTCATCTTCTCCCTTAGTTGTCCCACATAATCTGTTTTCGTAGATACCAGACCCCCAGGGATGCCGAACTCGATGTCACTAGGAAGATGTAGTTCTCTCCCGAACATGATATTCGCTGGCGTTTCACATGTCGTATCGTGCACTGCGCTACGATAGGCCATCAAGAATAACGGAAGATCCTTATCCCAATTTCTTTGGTTGGCTTCCACTACCTTCGACAGATGTTCTTCCATGGTTCGGTTGAATCGTTCTACCATGCCATCCGATTGTGGATTCATAGGTGTAGTTCATGTTTTTCTAATGCCGAGTGTTCTGCACAGCTCTTCCATCAGTTGAGATTCGAAATTCCTTCCCTGGTCGGTATGCAACTCGAGCGGTGTTCCATACCTGCAAACCCATTCATTGACTAATGTTTCCGCGACCGTAACTGCTTCTTGGTTCGGTATTGCATAAGCTTCCGGCCATTTTGTAAAGTAATCAATGACCACCATGATGTATTTGTTACCTTTTGTCGTTTCCGGAAATGGACCCGCGATGTCTATAGCAATTCTCTCCATTGGGGCACCCACATTGTACTGTTGCATCTCTCCTCGAGTTCTAGTTTTTGGTCCTTTGCACGCTGCACAAGTATCGCATCGCCGACACCATTGCTCCACGTCTGTTCGATACCTTACCCAATAAAACCTCTCCCTCACGTTGGCTAGGGTTTTATTGACTCCCGGGTGTCCTCCAGAAATACTTCCATGCAGCTTTCCCAGTATCTCTTCCACTCGACTTGATGGCAACACCAGTTGTTCTAACACTTTCTTTCCATCAGCAGACTCCCATTTTCTTTTTAGCATCCCGTTGTCCATAATTAGTGAGTCCCATTGCGCCCAGTAACATTTCACCTCCGTACTCAAAGGTGCTACCTCTTTCCACTCTGGTCGCCTCCCCTCGGTTTTCCATTTCAAAATTGGTGCCATAGCTGGATCCTTTTTCTGCTCTCTTTTAAATGCCTCGGTACACCAATCGTCAGGAGTTTGGAACTTAATTTGCTTCACTTTCATTGCCTCTTTTCTCACAGCCCTGCTACATGACTTGCGCTCCTCAACACAGGGTCTTCTTGAAAGATCTTCAGCGTTATAATGTATCCTTCTCTTCCGGTGTTCGACGCGGCAATCTCCTTCCTTTTTGACATCCACTTGCTTGTTTGAAAGGCTCATCAACCGGCCTGGAACTATTCCTTCTTTTGTTGCTACTCGTGTTTTGCATTCTTGTCTGATGTGCCCTAACTGCCCACAATTCCAGCATCTTACTCTGTTAGATCTTCTTCGTTGATTTCGTTCAGGCTTATCTTCTAAACTTTTGACACACATGATCACTTCCTCAAGCGCTGCTTTTAGAGGTTCTTCAGCAACTTCCATCTGACGTACTCTATCTGAACCGTACGCTCTTTTTCCAGCTTCCATTTGCAGGGCCAATGCTAAGACTTCTGCAGGTAATTTCTTCCCGCTTAGATACAGCTGATTTCTCATTTGTATATCTCGAAGAGCATTGATAAATGTATCAGCTGCCAGCTCATCTCGATGTTCAGCGTTATAGTTCGGGTATGACAGATTAACCAGTCTGACAAACTTTCACTGACTCCTTGTTTTCGTGTCTTGAGCTGCTTGTGATGGAGAGCTTGCATATGACTTTCCCCATATCTTACTTCTAAGGCCTCCATTAGCTTGCTGTAATCACGCTCTGTCGCTGATAGTGTCTGCAAAATTTCAGCCGCCGGTCCCTTCAATGCCAATATAAGCGCGTTTGCTTTTTGCTGGTGATCAACCCCAGTTGTTGCTATCTCAAATTGCATCTTAAATATCTGATACGATGTAGATCCATCAAATGCGGGTGTTTTTACTCTAGCTGGGGCTGAAGTAGTTGATGGATTGATCATGTTACCTGACTTCACTTGTGCTATTTCTTGGCGGAATTCACTTGAAAGTTTGCGTAATTTCTCTTGTTCTTCGGTAACTGTCCGCAGCTCCCTTTCCATGTTGTTGATTTTAACCTCCGCACTGGATATACGTGACTCGATTACTTCACGTAAACTTTCTTGCTTTGCCATCATATCAGCAAATTGTTGTTGTTGATCTACTTTCTGTTCCGCTGCCAGTTTCTCTTGTCGGGCTTTTTGTTCTGCTGCCAGCTTCTCTTGTCGGGCCATCAGATCAGCAAGTTGTTGTTGTTGGTTGTTTCCTTGTTTGGTCGTCATATCAGCAAATTGTTGTTGTTGGTTGTTTCCTTGTTTGGCCATCATATCAGCGAATTGTTGTTGCTGCTGTGCCATCATTTCTTTCATCAACACCATCATCGGATCAATTGCTGGGACATTCTGGACCGTAACTTCCTCTGGCTCTACTTCTATGACCTCTGTGTTTTGGCCTGCTTCTTCTAAAACTTTACGCAGCCGGAATGCAAGTTCTGCCTTCGTTCCATGGATTGGAGCATTCCTTTTCTTTAACTCATCCTTCAGCTGGGTCTGGCTGAGATAACTAATATTTACTGTCTTGACCATTGTTTCAATAATCCCACTTCTGACACCACTGAAACGACTCTTCGTTGGTTCTTTTAGATTATTGAGCAAATACGACAGTAAAAAGACGGATCTTTGGTTAACAGAATCTCAAACTTTATTTGTCAACAAATTACAGCAGCTTCCGTTTTTCCTTACAATAAATTCCAGGGTCTCCAATTTATGTACGATAAACTTCACCGCTTTTCCACAATTTGAATCAATAATATTCGGAATCGTAAAATCTGTATTTACTATTCCACTAAGTTGAAATTCTTTTACTATTAGTACCCAGGCTCAAGTACCACCGATTATTCCTTATACTTGCGAATATTTATCAACACTTTTAATTGCAAAAGTAAAAACTGACTATCTGATATTCTGTTCGCTTATTTTATATTCAAAAACAAATAAGCAGAATATTCTGGTACTCACTGTAGTTGTTTCTAGAAAAAAATAGGCCACTCCTCCTTTTAATTTCATTAATGTAAACAAATTTAATTTACATTAATTTATGCAACTTGTATTAGTTAAAGGGTGTTAACTTTTAATTTATCTTTGAATGTAAATGTAGAAAACATTTAGGCGGAACGTATTGGTTTTTTTTTTATGATTAAATTAAATTAACCCATTCTGGACGAAGTTTATTACAATATATATATATATATATATATATATATATATATATATATATATATATATATATATATATATATATATATATATATATATATATATATATATATATATATATATATATATATATATATATATATATATATATATATATATATATATATATATATATATATATATATATATATATATATATATATATATATATATATATATATATATATATATATATATATATATATATATATATATATATATATATATATATATATATATATATATATATATATATATATATATATATTGATTGGATTGCCTTATAATCAATTATATTCCAAAATATTTAGAAGACTTAACGTTTAGAAAAGATAATAATAGAAATGCCTTTCAAATTGTGCTGTAACTTGTACGGTCTCAAAAATCATCAGCGGACATCAAAAAATGTGAAACTGGTCACACCAGCTGTTATTCAAAAAGCTGCGACCCTAAATTTTACTTTGCGTGATGACCAGTTTATATGTGAAACATGTCGCACTTATATCTATAAAAATAAGGTAAATTTAATTATTTTATTAAAATGAATAAAAATTCATATGCAACTAATATTTTCTATACAGCAGCTTTCATGTTTGGAAACTATCGATAGTGAAATTATTTCTATAAATCAGGATGTTGAAAATGTTCCAACGAACGAAAATATTCAAATACCTCCAGCATCTTTAGATCCATCACCAGTTTCGGTTGATACTATATCTCCACCAGTTCCTGAACTACTTAATGACATTTTAGAAGATATTAACAATGTTTTTGGAAGGTTAGCCGAATCTCCTATCAAACAAAATCATATTACAACAGGAAGTTATAAAAAAATTGCAAGGGTCACATCGGCAATAAGTCAAAGAATATTTCAAGTAGATTCAGTTAAAGTGTTATCACCAAACGAGGAATGTGAATATACATCATGGCTTATAAACCTTAAAAGAGAGTTTAAAGATGCCAGCTGTAAATCAAAACAAGTGTTTTTGTTGACAACTCTACCACGTAAATTTTGGTCAAATCAACGTATCCAGTATGAATTTAATGCATCAAGACGACTGGTAGAATTCGCCATGGATCTGTTGGAAAAAGTAGGTCCTTACAGTTGGCCTCAAAGCAAACAAGTGCACAGTTTGTCACAAAAAATAGTAAAACAAAATCAAACATACTTCTTATCAGAAGAAATTAGTAGAACAATGCCTGGCCTTAAAGATGTTGTTACTATTACAGAAGGATCAACAAAAATTAGGAAATCAAAGCAGTTGGTGTTATGGACCCTCACCGACATCTACGAAATGTTCTTGGAAGAAAACAAAGATGTCAAAATCAGCTTCTCAAAGTTCACTACGTTGCGACCGAAGGAATTTATTTTAGCCGGACCTACCGGAACACACAATGTCTGTATATGCATGATACATGAAAATGTACGTTTAATGTGTAAGCCGCTCTTAAATTTAGTATAAAATGAAAAAGATCTGCTTAAGAAACTGAGTTGTTTTAATAATACAGTGGATTGTGCAACAAATATATGCAATGATTGTAAAAATATCGTGGAAGCTTACACAGAAACCATTTTGGAATCTCTTGAATTTGACGAAGAAATACATTATGAGAAATGGTTAATGCAAAATAGATATTCGTTAGAACGCATGGAAAAAAATAAGGAAGAATTTGTAGAAGATTTAGTACATACATCGGTAAACAAATTAAAAATTCATGATTTCATCGCAAGGCAGCAATCAAAGTTTCTTAAGGATACGAAACAAAACTTACGTCACGGCGAATACGTATTTATTATGGATTTTTCAGAAAATTACTCAATGATAACGCAAAATGAGATACAAGCTGCACATTTCAATAAAGTTCAAGCCACAATCCACCCAATCGTAGTTTACTACAAATCATGTAATGATAAACTAGAGGTCTTATCTTTTGTCATTATATCTGATCATTTAATGCATAACACAGTTGCAGTTCATAAATACCAGGAAAGGTGTATTGAATTCATTGAAAAACAGCAAGAAATATATCCAAGTATCAAAAAAATTTTATTTTTTACTGATGGTTCAGCAGCTCAATATAAAAATAAGAAGAATTTCATAAATCTCTGCAAACATATTGATGATTTTAAAATACCTGCAGAATGGCATTTCTTTGCAACTGCCCACGGAAAGGGTCCATCCGATTGGATTGGAGGAACACTTAAAAGAGAAGCCCGGAGAGCTTCGCTTAGAGGAGAAAAAATATCAACAGCAAGGGAATCGTTTGAATGGGCGGAAATTTAGTCAAAAAAAAAACCACGTTATGAAGTTTTCATATGTGTCTTCAGAAGATATCGAACTACAGGAACAATTTCTTTCGGTGCGGTTTTCGGACATTAAAACCATAAGTGGAACTCAAGGATTCCACTGTTTTTTACCGGATAACACTACACCCGATAAAATAATTGCCAAAATGTTTTCTTTTTCTGATGATCATAAATATTTCAATTTAAAGGCAAAAAAAAATATATAAATTAATTTTTTAATGTATTTATTTATAATATTGATTAAATTATAATGTTTATAGAAAAAATATTTTTTTAATGTTTTTTTCTAATGTTAGTGTTGGTGATGTTGAAATTATAACAAAATCTTCGATCATTGGGATCTCCAATTCTTATTCTGAATAAAAACCTGTTTCTCAATCAGAAATACACAGAAAATGGTTCAAATTTATGACAGGTGTTAAAATATGAAATGTTTAATTTATTAGATCCACATTTAGTACAGGATTATTAACTTAATAAAAAAACACATGTGAATTTTTCATATACCAAACTTTAAAAAATCGTAAGAACAAATCCATATTGAATTGCTGACTTTTTATTTCTCAATTTCATAGCTGCATATGTTTACTTTAAAATTTGTGAACAACAAAAAAAAAAAAGCTACTTTTTGAGACATGAGCTTTGAAGTAAACCAAGGTTTTACGCACCGCCTAGCGGAAAAGAGAAAAGTTATTAATTTTAAACTTACTTATTTCAATTATTCAATTATTTTCCTTTTTACTTGCAAAAATATACGTAAGTCGGATGAAATTTGTGGCACCTATTCACAAAACATTGCCACCATTACCAAAACTACGTGAAAAAGCCTCAAAATTTAACCGCGCATAACTCCGATTCAGAGTACATAAAAAATAAAAGCAGAAATTGCTTTTTTCCTTTCGTCAATACCAACAAAATATCAAAATTTCAGATTTTTAAAAAATAGTTGTTTTTTTTTCGATGTACGTTTTCAAAATAATTTAAAGTTTTCCCCACAACAAAATACAAATAATACAAATAAAATTGATGATTTATTTGAAATGAAATTTTTCTCATTTTAATATACCACACCTCGAAGCAATCAATAATATACTGTTGACAAACAAACGCATTTTTCATTTCGTGTACATAACTCATAATTTAAATAAATACTGTAGTAATCGTCCAACACTTTGTTATTACAAAAAGGTCACAGTAAACCTATGTCTGCTTGTACAAATAATTTGCATAAATCTCTAAATTTAAGCATAAATATAAAATACTTTCCAATTATTTAATATGTTTTTTACAAAATATTTATTAAACTCAAAAAATAGTATATTTTGCTACAAGAGATGCAAACGCCGTTTTTCGAATTCGAACATTTGTTCAAGAGGCTCGCCAGCGTCGGTCGAGTGGGATCAGTATACGAACAATATTTGAAATTCATGTTTTATTATTTGATGGTTGCTTGATTTAAAAAGTTTTACATGAAAATATTATAGAAGTTTGCACTAAAGCAACTGAAAAATCGTTTGCAATTGTTGTTCTTTTTTCAGTTATTTCAGTCAAATCGAACGCAGCATATAGCACACAAACTTGTTGTTTGGCGAATATAATTTTCAGTATACGCCTACTCTGGCATTTCCCCGTGACACAGAATACTGGTTTTGAAAAAATGGATATTTTTATTTCTCAATTCGTATTTCACGATTTACCGAAATAGGTATAGAGAATTTACAGAAATAGTAGAGAGAAAAAAGTCACTTTTATTGGGGATTAAACCTATACGAATATAGAGTTTTCATATACTATTGTAGAAATATTTAATTTTATTAAAAATTTCTTATACATAATTAAATTGTTATTGATGAATTCAATGTCTAGGCTAGAAGCAAATGACTGCTTTTCAAGTATATTTTGTTTTAAAAATGTAACACCAATCAGTACCCTATTTCACCAAACTTACAAATTTGTAATTTCATGCAAATTTTCACAAATTTTGTAAAAATTTGTATGAAATTACAAATTTGTAAGTTTGGTGAAATAGGGTACAGGACATATTACAATATTGTAAAGCAAGTTGAATGTGTTTCTTCCGTTCGTTGTTGATGCGTTGAATGATGTCCTCTTAATCCGGGCATTCACATACAACAGAAACAGAAACAGAAACAGAATTTTATACAAATTTGACAGATAAAAATTCGGTTTCTGTAAAATTTGTATGGAATTCTGTTTCTGTTGTATGTGGTTTCAAGCCTTTAGTCTTCGTTTGGTTTTGTTTCGTACAACCAAGATATACGAAATCATAAACATCGACTTGATTTACCATTGGTTGGTGTTAAGTTCAGTCTCATAGTCTTTGTATTGCTATTATGGATTTGCTAATTTCCTCTGTATTCTACTATGTATGAGCATGTATGTGAGAGCAGGCAGGTATTCCCTTTGTCTTATTTTTTTCTGTAAGGCAGTTTTGTTGCAGAATGGAAAGACAAAATTGTAAGAAAAGCTTCTAGTTTTCAGTTATTGTGATAATTTTATTGTTCGGTAGAGACAATGTCATAAAAAATATCATGATTTTTCTGTCAGTTGAATAGTATTAAACGCACTCATTTATCATGAAAAAAATCCGATTTTTTCTTGGTTTTAAATGTTAAAATATTTTTTTTTGACTGTTCGGTCCAGTTTGATGCAATATTCAACAATGTGAAGTTAACAGAAAAAAAGTTAAATTCTTCACGTAAAATATCGTGATATTTTTTATCATTTAGCACGACCGAACACTACCAATGTGTTCTAAATTTACTGAAATTATTATCCTGCTTAGTTTTGGGTGCAATAACAAATAAACATTTGGAAATAAAAAAATTAAAATCAATCGTAAAAGAACAATAACATGATCCTATTTACATCATTGGTTTACTACATATTACCGAATATTTTTGAATTTGGATTGAACATGATAATATCAGAATCATCATCCAGAGCAGTCGTCGTTTTTCATGGAAATCAATCTGATGGAATAGTTTTAGAAAATACATTGACAACGATTAAAAATTTGAATTTAAGTTGGTACCTGTACGATTATGACATAGACAACTTAAGTAATAGTACCTTACCGGGTGGAAATCATTTATTCATTTTTATTATCAAAAATCAAAAAGCAGTTGAAAGCTCACTGGGTTATCTTAAAAGAAAAAGTGTAGAATTAAACACAAAATATGTTGTAGTAGTTGAAGATTTTGATAAAGAAAATGAACAATATTGGGATATTGAATCGATTGAAGTTATGACAAAGGACCTATGGTCATTTAAAATTTTGAATTGTGTTGTGATATATTTTGATTTAAATTATACGTTTAACGCAATTACATTCAATCCATATGAAAACAATTTTAATATACCCTTACTTCGAATTGAATCAAATCAAACCACAGTTACGTATGCAAGAGATAAAAGATTTTATTATAGTAAAACCCGAAATTTACACCAAAAGAATATAACGATATTCATGTATCATGCACCACCAAAAGTTCTATGGATATCGACAAAATATCGCTTTTATCGGAAATTTTATTTCGGTGGGCGTGATGGATATGCTGCAAGTATTTTCTCCCGTTTTATAAATGCGTCGTTTCAGTATAAAACCATAGAGAACGATGATTTCATAAAATTTCGTAAATCTAAAACGGCAAAAGGAATTACAATTAAAAACTACTTTGGCTTTACAACCGATGCCGATGATGTACTGCCATCAAATTTGGAATTATTGGATCCTGGATTTTTGAGTACCCCGTATCGGTAAGATATTTCTTATATGGTTTATCAAATTAAACGTATTATATTTCCATCTTATTCCAGTGAAACGTTTGATCTAATATTCATGTCAAAGTTGTTAACCTACACAAAAACTACAAAAAAATATGACTTTTTATATCCTCATGAATTTGATCATATTTGTGTTTTAATACCAAATAAAAGTAAACGATTTTTCTTTTCCTTTTCTAAAATTTTTGAGCCACTTTCATTACGTTTAGTTCCAATCACTTTAGCAATCTTTGTTGGATTTTGGCAAATATTACGAAAAATTTATAAAATTAAAAAAAATGAAATAAGTTATTTATCTCTTCAAACCCTTGGAATGTATTTGGGACCAAATGGAAATGTTCGAGCAGAAACAATATTTGAAAAATTTTTGTTGATCGGTTTGTTTGGGTTTTCACAAGTTACGCTGGTAGCTCTATCTGGAACACTTATACAAAGCTTGATTGTTGGTGAAACTACAAAGAATATGAATACATTAGATGAATTAGCAAAAAGTGATTATAAAATATTGGTTGGTAAGGAATTCGCTTCGAGGATATATGAATGGCGAGAATATTTAAGGTAAGAAGAATTGTGCATAAAAATAAAACGTAAGAATATAAACTTTGTTACAATTTACAGCTATGAACTATTTTCTAAATTTGAAATAGTTGATGACTCGAAAATAAATGATTTAATTCTAGCAAAAAACATAACATATGCATATGTTATCGCCAAAACAAAAGCTGATTTAATATTACGGATAAAAAATATGTGGAATGGGTGTGATAATGTTTTCCATTTATTAAACGAATATATAGGTAGTATTGTTTGTTCTTTGTAAATACATACTAAATTTGTTATCACAATGCGAAATTCTTAGTGCCAGGATTAATGTCATATGAAATAAACAAACAATCACCATTAAAAAGACGAACTGACCAATTTTTAATGCATTTAGAACAACATGGATTTATTGAAATTTTTACACAATGGCAACAAATGTTGCTTATGTATAATAGGAATGATTCATCGAACTTATTTCCTCCAGATTATTTTAAGGCCAAAACTGTGGAAGGAAGACCAATTTTAATATCAGAAATAAAACCGTTGTTTTATTTATATTTAACAGGTCTCGCTTGTGCCGCTGTTATTTTTGTTATTGAAGTTTGGTTCAATAAATGTGTATGTAAACAACAAATAGAAAAGAGAAGCTAGATTTTAGAGAATGAAATGTTATTTAAAAATTGTAATTTAAATGTTTCTATAATTGTTTTGTTTGTGTTAAAATATGATATTATTTAGTTCTACTTTTAAACGATAGTAAACTGTTTCACGTGTATCTTAAACGTAGAATCATAAATTTTTAGAAAGTTAAATTCATTAGATCCAGTCATCGGATAGCTAAGAGCTGATATTACGTAAAGTATAATCATGTTCTATTAATTGGAAAAAACACTTATCTGCACTTAATGCTGATTTTTTCTCGTACCCCTTAAATGTAGTAACATATAACAATACCATATCACAGAAAAGATCAAAAAAAGAAACAAACAAAAATTTGTTAGTTAAATAAAATATTTGAATTAATCGAAAAAGGGAATAAATTTTAATATTTTAAATTAATAAGAGACTGTTACAGTACTCTCCCCCCCCCTCCCCCCAAAAAAAAGCTGACATTAAATTCTCATAAAAATTGCTTGACTTACCTTTTGTCGTCTAATATCAAAATTGATTGATAATTATAGATGGAACGTAACTACAAAAATGTATGAGAGACAGAAAACGTGAAAGCTAATCTGTCAAATTCAATTTCTCTTTTCTGCGTTTCAGTTTGTTTTTCAGAGTTTATATTTACAACCACAAACTATTTTATTGAATTATAAATTAAAAACAATTCTAAATTTGATATGCCAAAAAATATTAAATGTTTTCGTCATAGTTGTACTAATTTTTAAAAAATGAATTACAATAATTACGAGAATAAATTAATTTAGTTAAGTTAGTTATTTACAATGATTATTTAAGTCAAATATTTTATAAAGGACAAGTAATGATTTTTAATTGCCTGAAGAAATATTTAAATGTTGTAATTATTCTCAAAGTATATTATGAAAATTTGTTGGCAAACTATTTTCCATGTTTTTCTTATTTTCCATTGATGATATTTCAAAAAGCTATGTTACATTACAAAGCCATGTAACAAAATCCAAAATGTCCAAATGTCTTTTTTCACAACTGCCGGATTTTCTGGTAGATTTAAAAAAAATCGCAATAATTGTACAATTTTGAATCAAATGAAAAAGTTACGCACATCTATGGGAAGAAATTTCATTTTCTCACAGAGTAAAATAAACAAAAAAAAAACAAATACATTTTGACAGATATGTATTCACGATAAAAATTGGTTATGGTGATCGGTTGATTGAATGACTGAAAATTGAAAATGAATTACATTGAATGGTTCTTTGTAGTGAAAAATTAATTATATTCATGTTCCATTTCTTTTGGTACAAAAATGTCAGACTGGCTTGATTGTCAGGAAACAACTAAAATTAACTTTGACATCTTTGACCGAATTTGATGTACAGAATCGACAGTCTACAGGAAGGTTTAGAGTCTTAGGGTTGAAAATATGTTTCTATATGCGATTTCAGAATTTGTCCATTAAAAAGGCCTTTTTTGATACATGCCATGATGCTCAGTAAAATCATCGGTAACATAGAGATACTATTCCGAGCTCAACTGAAGTTTTAGGATTTGGCATCTAATAAAAACGAAATCATCCTTTGTATATGGTAGACAGGAGAGTGATTTTTGTGAACACTTTGACCTTTTGTAAACTCAAGAGTTTTGTTTTCGAATCGATAGTCGAATTTAGTTATTCAACTAAATTTAGTTATTGATTTTAAAAAACATTTAGATTAAATTCCTTCTCTCAAGCTTTTTTTTGTTTATTTCAGCAAAGTAACTGATGTACTATCTATATGTTTTGAACAACTTTAAAAGTCACTAGAAAGTGAATTTGCTGGCTGCTAGTAAACTAGCCTGGTATCATTTTGACCAGCTAACTAACTAGCAGATTGTAAATAATCGACCGAGAAATTTTATTTCGAGAATTTCGTGATTTTTGGCTTGAAGACTTATTTTCAAAGATTTTTAACTTCGGTTCTGGTAATGATATACACTTTTTTTGTTTTATTTGAAAATATGGAATTAAAAAAAACTGCTATCTATAAAAATTATTAACAAATTCCTATTGTTATAAACAAATAAAATGTTAAAATCGATTTTTAGTCACTGCCTAACAAAATTAAAGAGTGTTTAGTATGACCATCGTATTCTACTTTCAATTTTCTCTAAAAAACTTATAGTTTATTAATGGAGAAATGAGTTTTACTGTTACAAATAAATTTATTTTTCCAGCGCGGAACGACAAAAATTTATGAAATTTTTTGTCGGGACGACAAATTAATTTATTTCTAACAGTAAAAATAGTTTCTTAATAAATAAAAAATATGTTTTTAATAGGACCTAGAATACGATGGTTGTACTAAACACTCTTTATTTTTGTTAGGCAGTGACTAAAAATCGACTTTAATATTTTATTTGTTTATAACTATAGGAATTTGTTAATAATTTTTATAGATGACAGTTTTTTTGAAAATTATATCTTTTAACTTTAAAATAAAACAGAAAAAAGTGTCTCACTTTACCAGAACCAAAGTTATGAATCTTTGAAAATAAGTCTTCAAACCAAAAATCACGAAATTCTCGAAATTTAGATCCGCTATATTTTCATAAAAAAAAAATAAAAAATCCTCGAACACGCATATCTGTTTTTTTGGTATAAAACCCATAAAAAAATTTCAGCCAAATCAAAAATGTTCCGGTCAGATTAAATAAAAATCAAAAAATACAATAATCAAAACTAATTTTAATTGATATTCGGTTAATTTTGTTGTGTGATTCAAAATGTTATGCACAGTTTGTGACGAAAAAATCGATGGATTCAATAATATTGATTCTAGTACATGCAAAAATTTTTCCCACGTAAGATGTGTTCAAATGCAGATGAACGATGTGGAATTTATTAAAAAAGAAAAGAAACAATGGATGTGCAAACCAACCAAATCAAAGTTCAAGCAGTCGAGACACGATGATAGCTTAATTAGTCTTAATGATTGCGACCCCAATGTTAATTCGAGTAGCCTTTATTCGTATATAAAAAAAAGATACGATGGACTAGATCACATGGTTGAAACAGTAAACGCCTTAATGAACGAAAATGCTGTCTTGAAGGAAAAAATGGTTATCCTTGAGCAACGACTTGATAACCTATATAAAAAAAATTTGGCGTCTTCTATGGAAATTATCGGTATACTACCAGTATCAAATGATTCGAAGCTTGAAGATCTCAATTCAAAAATTTTGTCTGATATCTGCAGTGAAAAATTTACCAGTGATATTTTCAAGACTGTTTTGTATATAAAAAACAAAATAAACGATAAGCCGGGGAAAATTATTTTGAAACTTCGAAATGAGGGCATCAGAAATAACGTCATTGCCATGTCACGAAAAAGCCAACCCCAACAGGTAAGTTTTTCAACAATACATTGTATGCCGAACATAGGATCTATATCTATATTAATGAGAGCATGACCAGCTTCCGTTTCCAGACCGTTTTCTATTTAAAAAAGCAAAGGAAGTTAAGGAAATTAAAAAGTACAAGTATTGCTGGTTTCGGAAAGGTCACGTAATGATGAGGAAGGTAGATGGTGGTCAAATATTTTTTATAAACTGTTTGGCTGACCTTGATAAATTAAATTAAATGTGTAATAAAAATACTTCGAACATGAGCCAGCAAACTTTGTCTGAAAATTCTGTCTTTTCTCATCATTCTAACAATTCTTTATATCTTTATGAACTTTCTCTATTTTCACCTAAGTTCTGGATCCTACATCAAAATATTCATAGCATACGGAAAAACGTAGATGAACTTCTTTGTAATTTGGATTGCTTTTCAACCCAACCTTCTCTAATATTTCTGACTGAGATTTTTATTAAAGAAAATGAACTAGGTAGTTACAAAATTGATAATTTATACTCTGTGTGCTAGCTGTAATCATAACAATAAAAACGCCGGTGTCGCAGTAATACGATATCTCTTATCAGTTTTCTATTCTCTCATCCACTAGCGCAGATGGTTTGAGTGTCCACTGTACTTTTGGAAATCAAAAGTACCTTCATATTTGTCTCTATAGACTGCATGCGTACTACTACAAATTATTTATTGAAGCTTTGTCTGGTTTGCTAGGTAGAATTAATGCCAAAAATTTTATATTGCTTGGTGATATTAATATTTATATATTTGAAGAAACCTCTCGAAATATGGACTACAAATGTCTTTAAGTCTCAAATGGTTTATCTTCATTGATCAATCAACCAACACGTATTACACTTTCTACAAAGACTTGTACAGATCACATTTTTGCAAGGCAAAATATAATTAGGAAATACGAGTTGGAGGCCAAAGTATTGAACTTTAACGTAACGGATCATTGTGCCACGCTGTTATATTTTCATAAAAATAGTGAATTACAAAATTTTTTTTCTGATAACACGGAAACTGATGTTAGTCAACTATTTTGTGTTAAATCAGTTCTTAGATGTTAAAAAGTTTAATGAGCTTAGTAAAATTAAAAAATAAGATTGGTAGAAAGATTTGCATCCTTCAAACAAATCCTTAAAAAAACGTTATAATGAACTAAAGATAAAAGTTAAAAATGAAATTCATTCAGTTCGTGGTAAATACTATTCAAAAATTTTCGAAAAATGTAAAAACAATCCCAGAAGTCAATGGCAAACCGTAAATAAAGTCATAGGTGAGCAAAGGTCTAACGAACCGAAACAGATAAAAGTCAAAGACAAATTTAACATCTTGCAAGCCGAAGAACAAATAGTTGCTAACCTATTTAACGAGTACTTTATATCAATTTCAAAAATTCTAATAGAATCAAATGTCGTTGATTATAATTATTCCCCAAATGATTTAGTTAGAGTACCTTAAATTCTCTAATGCTTCTGAAACTAAAAGTTGTTATTTTCTGCCTACCACGCAACAAGAAGTTTTATACTTAATTCATTCTTTAAAAAACACAAATTTTACGGGTTACGATAGCATCTCTTACATTGTAATAAAAAATATTTTCGATAAAATTATTGAACCTTTTACTTATATTTGCAACTTAAGCTTAGCAAGTGGCTCATTTCCCTCGGAAATAAAACGTGCAATCGTAATTCCTCTCCATGAGAGTTTCTACACTGACAAGAGCTTCTACAGTGCCATTAATTCTTTAAATTCTGGTACAAAATCTTCTATTCCCCTACAATATTGATGGTGATTTAATCGTCAATGATCCCGCAAGAAAAGCTAACTTGTTCGCTGAACGTTTTGCTCAGAACTCCACTGTTTTGGAAACTCCTAAAGAAATGCCCCAAATCCAGTCTGCAGGAGTTAATATGAATGAACTTCACTTCAAACCCAAAATAGTTGTTAAACTTTTAAGGGGGTTAAACATCAACAAAGCCTCAGGAATGGACAACATTCCACCCATTATTTTAAAAACCTTTTCTAAAGAACTTGCACCAACTTTGACTAAAATATTCTACCAATCCTACAAATCTGGTATATTTCCCTCGTGCTGGAAGTTGGCAAATGTCAAGCCCGTCCCCAAAAAGGGACCAAAATTCAACATCTCAAATTATAGGCCAATAGCTTTACTATCGGTCCTATCCAAAGTCTACGAGCATTATATTAATACACACATTTCAAAATTTCTGGAAGTAAATCACTTAATAGCCAAAGTCTTAAAAGCGCATCTAAAAAACTCGGCCTCCTAAATAGATGCAAAAAAATTTTTCACTCCATACCAATTGCTTCATGTTTATAAGTCCTATATTCGTCCCTGTATGGAGTACTGTTGTCAAGTTTGGGGTGATGCTTCTGTTTCCATCTTGGCCCTCTTGGACTCTGCTCAAAAGCGGGCTGTACGAATTGTGGGTGATCGAGCTTTGACATCAAAACTTGATTCCCTACAACATCGTCGCACTGTTGCTGACCTCGTTGTTTTTTACAAATATCGTCATCAACAGTGCTCAGATGAAATCAGCAGCACCATGCCTCAAACTTATTCTTACCCCCGTTCCACTCGGCAATCGGCTACCGCAACCAGTGAAACGGTCGAGATCCCGCGCTGTCATACTGGCAGATCGCAGAAAGACTTCTTTGTCCGAAGTGCATACAAATGGAATAGTTTGCCGGAATCCATAGTCTCAGGTGGCTTCAATGCGCAGAAGTTTAAAAAAAGCGTTCACCAACACTTTAGATCGCAAATTGTTGTGGGACCTAGGTCAGGACTTAGGTCTTAAAAGGTATTTATGTGTTGTTGTGACACATACTCGAAACCCTATAACACAACACTTTTTATTTAAAAAAAGTCCAAGTGGACCGTATATCCGCTAGAAATAGGTAGATTTCGGGACCAGACAGCTTTGTGTACAAATAGAATTGGATGTGTCAGATTGGGGTAGGGTGGGTTGAGATTGGGGTAGGGTGAACAAAAATCTTTTTTGATCCTAATGAGTGGGGTGTCATATTAAAGAGCACTTTATTCAAGAAACATTATAAGTATTTTTAGAACTTTACCATGCACAGTTTTGGAATTATTGTCAAAATAGTGCAACAAAAAGTTGGTCCTCTGCGTTTCGACGTTAATTGACAGAAAAAATTGAAACAACACACAGAGATAGGAAATTTGATTAACCCTGAACGAAAACTGTAGTGAAGTGTCACATGAATTTTTTTCTGTACTGCGGATTGGTGAAAAAATTCCTATTTGATCCTAATGAGTGAGGAGTCATATGAAGAAGCACTTAATTTAAGAAACATTGTTAAATTTTTTTGGAATTTTACGGTGCACAGCTTTTGAATTATTGTCAATTTTTATTGACTTTTTATTGGAATTAATAATGTATATTTTCCAATTTAAACCATTTACCAGCTGGTGTAATTGAATCTCTCCTTAGTTATTCTAAACTGCTGTTGCTAATATTTAACGAACGAGAGTAACATTTTGTGTATAATTTGGATCAATTTTCAATTGATTTTGCTATTGAAATTTACAAGTAAAAATCATTTTTATATGCCGCCTATGGTCTATTAATATAAAAAGTCTACAACACAACTTTATTAAAATTATTTCTGTCAGTTTTTTCTTCTACTTTCACGGAACCCTTGACTTTTTTATTATTATGTCATATATTTTGTTGGTTTTAGTGTTGATTTTATCATTTGAAATGCTATTGTTTTTATGTTTATATATTTCTTTTTCTTCTAACTATCTAGATCAACCGATCACCACAACTAATATTTACCGTGACTGCTCTTATGTCAAATGGTTTTTGAAGTGAAAACTTCTTTTGGCGCACCACACACAGATTTTTCCGTAGGTAGTAAATGAAACTGGTTCGTCAGCATTTTTATCATTTATCAATCTATCATTTCGTAACGTTTCAAATTGCGCTGTGGATATCGTGCTCGACTGATGTTGCTGTAGGTTGTGAGTTCAACTTCTGGTATGGTACATATTTTTTTATTGTTTTTTTTTTAATTTTTATTAAATACCATTAAAATTATTTTTTTTTATTTATGAATTCATAAAAATAATAAAAATTTCTTTATACGAATTTTAAAAAATTGATCTATAACGCAGTTTTTTAAAGTTATATTGCTACTGTCTTTTGCAATTTGCATTTGAGTCATCATGCTAAATAAATATTGAATATATGTATATAAAATTGAAAGTATGTATGGCTGTTTATCCTTTATGCATTAATACATTAATCATTATGACAATTATGAAGTTGTTGTTTACTCTTAATTTTTGCTTTTTATTTAACTATCGTTTTAAATGGTAGTTTGCTTTGATCAATGTTTTTTGTTGAACATAAAAAAAAATAAAATAACGTAAGAAAGATAGCATAGCAAAGTAGTAGTAGTATATCAAAATTATATTAGACTAAGAGCCCGTGACGGCCAGACCTTCGTTATTTTATAAAAGCTGAAAGTTTCTCTGCGCATACCCCCTACTCAGGTAGGAACAATTAACGACATATGAAGTTTGGATCATGGTGGCTTTGGCAGGGAGCAGGTAACAAAGGGGCCTTCAAAGTTTCATGAAAGTATAAAGGCAATTTTTTTTATAATCTTCGGGATAGTATTAGAAGTCACGTCACCCGTTGCCAGACAGTTACTATCGTGGTAACCACCTGCCAGACACCCTTAAACTTTAACAAATTGATAAATTTGCAACGATAGTAAGTGTCTGGCAATGGGTGACGTGACTTCTAATACCATCCTGAAAATTATATAAAAAAATTACCTTTTATATTTTCACGAAACTTTGGAGGCCCCTCTGTTACCTGCTCCCTGCCAAAGCCACCATGATCCAAACTTCATATGTCGCTTATCGTTCCTACCTGAGTAGAGGGTATGCGCAGAGAAACTTTTAGTTTTTATAAAATAACGAAGGTCTGGCCGTCGTGGGCTCTTAGTCTATATGTATTGGAATTTTATCATCTTCACTAAATATGTTGTCGGTTTAAAATTGTATGTAATACATGTTTCTAAAATTAAGTGAAGACTTAATACTTGTAACTTGATACTTGATAAAACCGATTATATCGATTTAAAGCTCACAAATTACGAGACGAAAATCGCATAAATTCTATACAAAGAACATAGCTTATGTATGATTAAACATGGATGGCAATCATGATGAATAAAATAATTAAAAATGGTGGCACTTAGCCGATAGTGATTTGCAAACGGCAACAATGCGCATTAATACCAATGAATTTGCTTAGCTTTCCGCAGTTTGTAAAATTTAAACTTGTTGATCTATGTGTGTGACAACCACGCGTACTTTAGTCCCTGCTATTGGCATATGAGTGCTATGTGTGTAGTTAGCGGTTTATCGTTCTGACTTGTTTCTCATTTATTCTACTAAAACGATCCAAATACTACTAATACGATATCAATTGATTGCGATTGCCAATGAAGTTTTCACTTCTGCCGTGCGGTTTTAAGCACACTCTCTGTTTTTTTGTTTGTTTGTTTTCCTTTATTTGTCTCAGAGAGAAACAGGTTTGTTTTTTCATAGACGTGCGTAAATTTTTCATTTGATACAAAATTGTACAATTATAGCGAGTTTCTTTTAAATCTATAAGAAAAAAACCTACCACCAAAAAATAATAGTTTCTCCCTCCCTGCGTCTGTATAAAAAAAAATTAACAAAGATAGACGGTTTTATTACGTTTTAGATTTTTTTATAACCAAACATATAATTTTTGCTATTTATGAATAAAAAATTAATTTGTCCATATAGCGAAATAGTTTGTCAGTAAGTTTTCATAACATACTTTGAAAGTATTTACATAACTTAAATATTTGTTCGTGTCGTTAGAAAATATTGCTTGTCGATTATAAAATATTCACTATTATAAAATCACTGGAAATAACACATTAAATTTAAAAACTCTCGTAATTATTTTTATTCATTTTATGAAAATTAGCACAGCTAAAAGGAATACATTTTACTTTTTGTTTCGTTTTAAATTGTTTAATTGTTTTTAATTTATAATTTAATAATAAAGTTTTTGTAATATGGTTAAATTTGAAAATTATAAAAAAAAAAAATATTTAAAACCATAATAACACATATAATCATATTGTACGATTACAGAAAAATCTAGACGATTAAAGAAAAATCTAGACGGTCAATTCCAGGAAAATCAAATCAACAAAATATTACAACAAATTAATGAAATGAATAGTGTTGTTGTTGTATTTCGTAGAACATGGGTCGACAATGAATAAAATTGAATGATTTTATGAATCAAATCAGCATAACGTAAATTAATGGAATATTCTACTATTTTCTCAAGGTTTCTAAAAAGTGACCTCGAATTTTCTAGAAATTAAGCAGAATGGTATATAAGCAAATTTCACTTGTAGATTAGTAATTAGTTTTATTTTAAACCTGCGATAATGAAGTTAAAATTATAAAAGTGATTTTTAAATAGTTTTTGTGAATAAAGTTTTAAGTGTTATTGAGAAGAAATAATTTGTGTATTATTTTAAACGTTGTATTACTGAAAGTTTCTACAATCAACCGTTGGAGTTTCTTGTTGTTATGGAACAATCAAGGAGTTGAATACTTAATAAAACCTGGTGTTTTTGCTTACTAATCAGTGATTGAACTCAGAAAGAGATTGAGAATTACATTTATCGAATTGAGAGTAGGGTTTCTAATCCGGATATTCGGATATCGAACTATCCGGATTATTCGACCAATTTTCACTATTCGATTATCCGGATACTTTTTTGTAACTATCCGGATATTAAAAATACCTTTATTTTGTAAAAAAATAATCAAATTGTGTTTCAAAGTTAAAAATAAATATTTAAACTGCGTTGCAAAGTTTATGAGTGCAGTGAAGTGACTGTAAGTTAAAAATTTATTTCCAACTTCAATGTTATGAAAACTGTAATCTTGGAATATTTTATGACACACTTCGTCAATCTGCAGTGTAAAGGGTTGTTACAAATATTTATTTGATGCTATGTTGATTTTAAAAAAATTATGTTTTAAAAACATGCAGCCCGTCAATAAAATCTGAAGTGCGCTAGTTTTTTAAAGGTTATTAGAGCAGAGGATTTTTTTTAATAATTTATATATTTTGCATCTGCTTCAATAAATTAAATACAGTATATTATAACTATATTAGTAAATTTATTTAACAAAAAACAGATTTATAATTTTTAAAAGCACTGGCTATACATAGTCAAAACGGTCTGAAGTTTGGGATCATTTAAAAAAACAGTAAAAAAGAGATGTTGCTTTCTGTAAGCATTGCAGTAAACAAATTGGATGTAAAGGATAAATCATTTATTTAAAAGTTCATAAAATAATCATAAATTCAGCTTCAACTTTAACTTCAATCGATAAAATTCATGAATCATCTACATCAAAAAAACTTAAAAGTGATTTCGGTGATGGTGGAACTACACAATTCTTAAAAATGAAGCACCGTATGAAATTTTGTCTCGATGTGATAGAAGATGAGTTTTCAATGAATGCTATAGTGGAATCATAGATATGTCCGAAGTAAAGGCTTTGTCATGCCTAAAAATCTCTCTACTGTAACGAAAAGTATTTTAAAACTTTATGGTATAAAAAAGAGAAAGTTGTTAGATCTCTTATTTCCACTGGAAAAAGCTGTAAAAGAATTAAGCGAAAATTCAGCGGCGCTTTTGAATGCGTTACAAAATTGTTTTCAAAAAGTTAGAAGAATGTGGAACGAATTTTTCAAAAAAGTTAATTAAACAGATAAAAAATCGAATGAATGAACGTCGTGATAAATTCCTTATGACTATGTTAAATGTTAATCTTTTTACAAACAGGCAATATTCCACATTCCAATAAATATTTTCATTATAGGGCTAAATGGTGCTTCTATTGCATTAGTGGTAGAAATTTTTAGAAGAATACATCCATCTGTGATTATGATGACTCTGAAGAAATCACTGAAGAAATTACTATTGAAAGTAAGGATAAAGAAAGTCTAAGTAGTAAAGTTTGTAAGATATCGTCACTGCAGAAACAACTTGAGAATGCAATTCCTTCAATTATACTCATTTTGAGAAGCAGAATGAATAAAGTTCCACATTGCTGAAAACAGATTTCGTTTATTTAAATAATCATAATAAAAAATGACAGACAATTTAAATATTCTATATCGCGCATTATTAACATATATTAACCTATCTGAACTGCAACAGAGCGCATATTTTCAATTGCTGGTCTCACCAGGACAAAAATTAGAACTCGACTCAATTTCGAACAATTTTGCATTTAATGCAATAATTTTTCTAAAATATGCGTTTTTAAAACTGAATCAATAACTTCATTAAATTTATGATTAATTCTATTTTTTATTGTTATTTTATGATTTTGTTACTATTTTTGTTATTTTGTGACTATGTATAAATATGAATTAATATAGATATACGAAAAATATGCATAAATGAAATAAATACCGCAAAATAAAAAAACATGTCTTATTATTTGTTTTAACCCCTTAAGGTTTTATTTGTTTAAAAAAATTTATGTTTGGTTGAACTATTTGTTTGAAAAATTTTGTGCCGAAAATAATTCTTTTAAAAAAATGCTCCGATTTTCTTGAAACTTTGATGATCGTTAATATAATAAAAAAAAACTAACACGTGTTTTTTATTTTTTTGTTTTCTCACTAGTTCTAAGCTACAGGGTGGCTCGAACTTTTTTAAGGAACATGGAAGTTAAAAGTTAAATTGTGCTTGAACGGGTGAACCGATTTTAATAATTTTTTTTTGTTTGAAAGGTACTTAAGTAGGTACTTAATTGGAATGAAAGGTACTTAAGTTAAGCTACTTTACTGATAAAGTACTATACTGATAAAAAAATTATATTTTATATTAGTTTTAAGATTTTAAACCTTGCGATTTAAAAAAAAATCTTAATTTTTTCTTTTGTTTTTTTATGTTTGAAAGATTTATTTTACTGTAAATTTAGATTTACTAAAAACTAGTGCAGGGATTCTATTGAACTTTTTTTGTTTTAAAGGTACTAAATTTTAATACATAAAACATATAGTTTTATGTGTTAAAATAAATTATGTGTTTGAAATGATTACTTATTTATTTGAATTAAGTAATAACTATATATATGAGGCATTCTTTGCAACTCGGAGACCCCCTGCTCTTCAGAATGATTTAGGTTTTTCAGAAGGTTTATGGGCAAAAATTGTAGCTTATTGTCTCTTGTTTCCAATGTCGTGTGCCCCTTTTCAAAATTCAAAATGGTGGAATAAATATGGCGGATATAGGCTTACGGCCTCATTCTGAGAGTATAGCAATTTAGAATTGCCAGCACAAATTTTAAATATCAACATATGCGTTCTTGGACGAAAAATGTTGGTAGTTTATTTATTTTTATTTATTTATTTTTATTTATTTTTATTTATTTATTTATTTATTTATTTATTTATTTATTTATTTATTTTTTTATTTACTTACTTGCCTACTTACTTGCGTATTTATTTATTTCTTTATTTATTTAGTTATTTATTTATCTATTTATTTATTTATTTGTTTAATTATTTATTTATTTATTTATTTATTTATTTATTTATTTATTTATTTATTTATTTATTTATTTATTTATTTATTTATTTATTTATTGATTTATTTATTTATTGATTTATTTATTTAGTTATTAATTAATTTATTTACTTTTTTATTTATTTATTTATTTATTTATTTTTTATTTTTTTTATTTATTTATTTATTTTTATATATTTTTATTTGTTTTTATTTATTTATTTATTTTTATTTATTTTAATAATTTTTACTTATTTTTATTTATTTTAATAATTTTTATTAATTTTTATTTATTTTTATTCATTTATATATTTTTATTTATTTATTTATAAATTTTAATTTTTTTCATTTATGTTATTTATTTTTATTTTTTTATTTATTTTTATTTAATTTTATTTATTTTTATTTATTTATATTTATTTATTTATTTATTAATTTATTTATTTATTTTTCTATTTATTTATTTATTTATTTATTTATTTATTTTTATTTTTTTATTTATTTATTTATTTTTATATGTTTTTATTTATTTTTATTTATTTATTTATTTTTATTTATTTTAATAATTTTTATCTATTTTTTCATTTATTTATTATTATTCATTTATTTATTTTTATTTATTTATTTATATATATTTATTTTTTTTATTTATTTTTATTTATTTATTTATTAATTTATTTATTTATTTTTTTATTTATTTATTTTGAAGTTTTTTGTAGAAAATTATTTTTAAAAAAAATCGGCTAATATATACCGAAAGATTGTTATGGAAATTATAGACAAAACTTCTATAATTTCCAAAAAACATCTCCAAAGTGCAATTTTCCAGGTTTTTTGTGAAAGGTTAATGAATATTCTAAATTATGGAAGAAAATATAAAAACGGGAGATCTGTTATTTGTTTTTTTTTTTAAATTTTATATTTTTATATTTACGAGCCGCCATTTTGAATAAAAAATTTAACACCACTCGGAAGTTGAAACTACTTATAATTATCAACATTCTAAGTAAAACAACACATCTGTTGATATTTTAAATTTGTGTTGGTAGCCAAATTTCTATACTTTCAGAGTGAGGCCGTAAGCCTGTAGCTGCCATATTGATTCCACCATTTTATATATATATTTATGAAAGAGAAGAAAACGATACTTTTTGAAATCACCATGTTTGAACAAATAAAATTTTAAAAAATCATCTAAAAATATGAATATTTTTTGTTAAAGTAATATTTTCATAAGGCGTCACTATGTACCTTTTAAACAAAAAAAAATTCATTAAAATCGGTTCATTCGTTCGATCACAGTTTTGAAATGAAGTCAAGTGATTCCATGAATTTAATTTATTTTGTTATCACGAGTCTAACTCGTGATTGTCTTAGAAAGTAAAATAAATTTCTACGAGTCAGACTCGTGATTGTTTCACAAAGCAAAATAAATGTCCACGAGTCAGACTCGTGATTGATGCACAAGGGGTTAATTATCCGGATATCCGGATTATCCGGATATTTTATTTTTTATGTATTCGATATCCGGATAATCAAATAGGTCGGATATTTAGAAACCCTAATTGAGAGTAAGGCCAATTCGAAGTAAGGTTAGAAAAACGTAACAATATATTTACTAATGAGGATGATGATATTAATTTTTTGATATTATGCGTAACAAAATTTATTGATAATTGGCCGATAATGTGCAACTGAGTGGATAGTGTTGATAAGAACGGAAGCTGAAAGCAAGAAATGTACGAAGTATGGTTGGAAAATAGGTGATGGGGGTTAAATTTAGTTTGGTATTAGCTACACTTTTTACATGAAGATGGAAAAACTAATGGTGGTGAATTTCATACACACAACCGAAAAAACAATGGATGATAGTTTTGAGTACGAAAAGTTTGGGAAAGTATATAGAATAGAAGGAGACGAAACTCAAAATGCAACATCTAGTCCTTTTTCTGCTTATGTTTCATATAGTGGACTGTTAATGGAATTTCAAAAAGATGATATCAATTAACATGGGTCATCATATATATTATATACTAATTAATTTAAGCGTTCGTTTTTGATTTATATAATTTGTGTGTCTTTTTTAGGGTTCCGTACTCTGAAAAAGTAAAAACGGTACCTTATTGGTGAGATTTCGGTGTCCGTCCCAATCTCTACATAATCGATTTTCTCACAAACTATAGGTTTTATCAACTTGATTTTTTTTACAGTTATAAAATGTAATTGTCCACGCCTAAAATTATGAATATTTGTTTTTATCCATATTTTAAGGATATAGATAAGGAGATAGTAAAACAAAAGTTTTTTTAAGGAATCGAGGAATGGTTTAAAAAATCGAAATAATATATAGCTAATTTAACTGCGCTATTATAAATTTGCTGCCTGTTCACTGTTGTTCCACCAGGATGCGTTTAGTTGAATAAAAATATTTGTTTCCTATTCTGCCAGGAATAAATGCACTGAACAACAAAAGGATGATATCCAAAAATTGTTTATATATAAACTTCGTCTCTTAATTGAGATACGGAACCATCCTTAATAATCTGATGATTTCAATATGATTTTAAATGCAAACTCTTTGTTCGTTTCTCTTACAGTAACACCAGAAAACTTTTCCAAATACTCCACGTATTACAGTAGTATTATTCACAAATTTGTTATCAAAGAATACTATCAACTTTGAAATGTGGTAAAAATATTGATTCAAAGTATGATATAGGATAGCATGTTTTGATGAATCTAAAGAATCTGACAGTGAGACGTCATTCCATTTGTGTCGAGATGACCCAAGATGACGACACGAATCCAAGGTCTACTAAATGTGATTTTTTTGTCCCTTTCCATTATACTTACAATTAATTCTCATTCTCCAATAAACATGTTTAAATATAATATTTAATTTCATTCTAGAAGAGTCGGTCGTATTTTAAAAGGCATTAGCTCGGCATAGTCTTTATGACAATTTCAATACGTTGTATTTATTTTTGTTGTATTTTTTCCGTTTATAATAACTATAACAAATATTTTATCTGTGTTAGATGTTTTGTTGATGTTTGAAAAAATTGACAAACTTTTGCAAAATATAGGCAAGAGGTTATATGCTTCTGGAAATCCAGAGAAATGAGTTGTCACAATTCTTGGCGATGATATATAACCTTTAATCGTATCCTACAAATGTCTATTATTTTACGAGCTTAAAGAACAAACGAAATAGTACATTATGATGCTAGGACGTAAAGCTAAAGATTTTGGACGGATGTGGAGTTTGCAAATCGAGGCGCTAGCCGAGATTTGCACCCACATTAAGTCCAAAATAGCTTACGTCCGTGCATCATATACTATTTTATATTCGCCGCAAGCAAAATATTTTAAGAAAAGTTGTTTATTCTAAATTAAAATTATAAATTTTCATAAATTTTAAAATAAAGATATGTGGAACAAGTAACCCTTGAAAAAATATTTATTATTTTTTCCAAATTGTATGACAACAAATGATAACAACTATTTTAATTGGATAATGAAATTTTGAATTTGCGGGTTGCTTTGATAAAAAAATTTATTTTTCATAGAATTTAAACAAATACAAATGATTTTTACTTTTTTGGACGTAGCTATGACGACAAAATAAATAGTTGAAAAGTGATACTTTAAAGCCGCAAATCACAGTAATAAAGTAACACTTTAATATATAGGCGAATAAAAATAATTTTATTTTAACAATCTATTTATTTAACAATTCTTCGAATTAAATTAAACTGTTTGTATTAAATTACTTATGTGTTTACTAATTTATTTTTCTTTAATTTTTATAACTAATTTTCATTTATAAATATATTATATATGGACATAAAAAAAATTTTATATAAATTAAATTTGAAATGTTTTACAATAATCTTAATTGTATCGTTTCGATGTTTAGTTTTTGTATTTAAACTATTTATTAATGTCTGGCAAAGTTGAAGCTTTTTATGTACTTATATTTATTTAATATTTCTTACAAATAATAAATGTTAGTAATAATTGACTGATGATTATAACATTATTTTTTAATTCGTTTATGAAACTTTAACTTATAAACTCTTCAAAGAATGTTTTTTTTGGAAATCTATGGTTATTAGAATACAAATTATTTATGAATTTTAAAATAATAACCAAAAAAGCTCATATTCAATCAAGACATTTCTCCAACTATGTATTACGTTTTTGATTATAATTAAGAAAATCGCTAAAACAGATTCTCAAATGTTTCTTTTGTCATTCATCTAATAGATGTACGCCTGTCTAACAAAACGCCGGTGATCATCTAAAAAATTATTATTCGATTGTTGAACACCATGATTTAACGATAATACTTTTGAAATAATATCAATATCTTCTGGTGATCGACCGACAGATGATATACCGGATTGGTAGAGCAGCGATTGGAGTTGTGAGTTTAAATGAACTGGAGCAAAGGGGCGAAACCCGTTGTTAAAATTATTATTGTAATTATAATTGAATTGATTGCTTTTTTGGTTTATTCCAAAATTTCCGGTCTGTGATTCATGACGGAATACACGATTTCTGTTTAATGATAGATTTTGAGGAATGTTTTCTGGTAAAGGAACAATATTATTAGAGTTAGGATTAATAAAAGTTTGGAATGATTTAAGAGGTAGTTGTTGAGATGGTGACAAGAGAGGAGCAACTGGTGGCTTGGATGTCGTTGGTTTTGTAAATTGTGATGACGAAGGATTTAAATTAAAATTTATTGACTCCCGAATAGGGAGTTGTTGTTCAGTTGGTACACTACTAACTGTAGGTAAAGTAATACTAGGAAGAAACTGGACATTTGCTGTTGGTAGAGGAAGTTGTACAAGAGGTTGAGAAGGAATAAAATTATTCTGTTGAAAAGCTTGTTGAGCGTTGAATCTAGAAAAACGTTCTTGTTCAATTCGTTGTAGCCTTAATCGTTGTTCTTCTTCTAAACGTTGTCTTTGTTCCAAAGCAAATTGTTGTTGTCGATATAAGTTGAATTGCTCTTGATAAAAATTTTGTTGTCTTAAGAGAGCTTCTTGTTGACGGTTTTGGCTTTGTAAAAACAGAATCTGTTGTTCCAAATCACGTTGTCTTTGTTCTAAAAAGAAAGGAAATGGAAACTGTTGGTTCGCAATGTTTTGTGATTGTTGAATTATAGATTGGATCGGCTGCTGTGATTGTTGTTGTGGTACTGATTGTTGTTTATTTGGTTGATCATCAACATTTGATGTTGGTTGAACAAACGTTGCTGCTGTTGGTGGACTAGGTGGAATTTGGTTTCGTTGACTTAAAACCGTTGTTGGTTCGGTTGGTGATTTAAATAATGGAATAACATTTCTTGGCATACCAAGCTCATCTTGTTGAACGGTGAATGCAGCAACAAGAGGCGCTTGAAATATATGAACATCATTTTTTTTAACTTTTTCAATATTTTCTCCGTCTTCATTTTTAATCGGCTGTGGTGTTGTAGTTGTTGGAATTCCTGTTGTTGTTGAGACCCTTGCAGCAGGAGTTGTACTTACAATAGATATAACATCAGCTGTTGATCTCAAACCATCGATTGCTTTGGTTATTGTTTCAATTTCGTTTGCTTTGATCGATGTTGTTACACTTCTTGCTAACTGTACATTTTCTATTTTGATGTCACTATTTCTAATTGGATCTAGTTTATTAAAGTTAAAAACGATATCATCATTATTGTCATCACCTTCAGATAAATTATTATTTTCAGTCGGTGGTCGTAATCTTGGATCTGGTGCTGATACAACAACTGTCGTTATAACATCTCCATTGTTGTTTGTTGAATTTCTGGTTTGAGCAACAAATGAATGAAATTGTACCAATCCAGAATCAGCAGGTGTGCTTTCTTCCAAAATTTCGTCGATTGTTTTTGAGGTTTCAGTTGGTACTTTTAGGGCTGCCAATCTTAATCTTTCCTCTTCAGATTCTTTTTCTAATGTACTTAACGCTTTTAAGAGTGCTTTTCGTAGAATTGGGTCAATTCTAACTGGTCTATTCTCATCCAATTCATTACGATCACCATGTACAGTAATTGTCATTAATAAAATGAGTATTGCTGTTAATTTTATCTGTAAATACAAAAAAGAACAAATATTTAAAATTTGTATACAGTATATATACACAATTTAGGTTAGATTTTAGGTTATGCTAATATTTGAATAAGTTGTTTTTGTTTTAAAATCTAAAAAAACTTTTGGTTTGTGGCATTAAATTTATTTATTGGTTTAATTTTTTGGATCAATACAATTTTAAAAGTCAGTGAAATACTGCTGTGTAAGAGCAATTTTTACAATTTATTAAAGTTTTATTTTTTGAATATTTGTGATGGAAAATTTAAAATGTAAAATATGGAGGGGCTGAAATCTCACAGCTCCGAGACATCAAGACTTCAGTCTGGGTTAAGGATTTGTATATAGTTTTCAGCAAAATACTTTTATGAGGACATGGTTTTTAGTTTTGGGATGTATATCAGCGATGTATATCAAACATAACTCTTTGTTAAAGTACAAGTATTTTTTATCTCTGTTTAAAAATTTATTACAAAACTAACACGAAACATCAATACGTTGCCGGAAAATTATAATCAAAATTCCAAAAATATTGTTAAATTAAATAAAACCAAACATTTTCAAAATTCCAAAAATATTCCAAAAATTATAATAATATCAAATATTTAAATTTTTTCTAAATTCCAATAATATTTCAAAAATTCTTAAAAATTCAAACTTTTTCCAAAATTCTAAAAATATTGCAAAAATTATTACAAAATCAAAAATTGAAAATTTTTTCAAAATTCCAAGAATTATAATAAAATCAAAAATTTAAAATTTTTCAAAATTCTAAAAATATTCCAAAAATTCTTACAAAATCAAAAATTAAAACTTTTGCCGAAATTCTAAAAATATTGCAAAAATTATTCCAAATTCAAAAATACAAACTTTTTCAAAATTCCAAAAATATTTCAAAAACTATAACAAATTCAAAAATTTCCATGTCCAATTTCATTCTAAATTACATTTATGTCATAAAAACAGCTACATTTTTTTTCCAAAAAATTGGCTAAAAAAATAAATGAAATCATTTTTTGACACACTTGACATTACTTTTTGACAAACTTATAATGCCATAATTCCCTATAATAATAATAAAATATCATGTCATACAAACTAATAATTTTATTTTTTTCTAAAAAAAATTGGGTAAAAATTAAATAAAAACCTTTGACAAACTTGACAACATTTTTTGACAAACTGATAATGCCATAATTCTCAATAATAATAATAAAATTTCATTTCAAACAAACAATTAATTTTATTTTTTTCCAAAAAATTGGGTAAAAAAATAAATAAAAATTTTTCTTTTGACACACTTGACAACATTTTTTTGACAAACTTATAATGCAATGATCTAGTTTTCTAGTCAGTTTTCTAGTCGACCATCAAGATTTCTCCAAATTTAATGTTCCTACTCGTAATCACTTAAAATGAACGTTTTTTAAGCCAAAAATATGAAAATTTGCTATTTTTGACACACATAATGATTTTTTGACACACTTCCGGTACAGTTATCGAACACAGCGTCCTTTCGGACCTGTCCCTTGAGTATACCTATTTTTAGAAAAAAAAATTTTTCAAATCCGTCCAGCGGTTTTCCCTGCAGCGTAGGTAATGACGGCCGGACGGACGGCCGGCCGGCAGACAGACATACATTTTTTTTTTGCTTTTTTAGAATCAGTAGGTCCTAAAACGTCGAGAAATGCCAAAAAAGTGGGGGTAAGAATTTCACTTTTGGCTCATGAATGTAATACTTAGGTCTTTTAGACCGAAGTAATTTTGAAATGGCAACTGCTGTTGTTGTTCACTTAGGATAATAATTGAATCTTAGTGGCAGATATTTTGCTCAACATTAACTTCAAAAAAGCAAGCTTATGGTAATAATGATCAGAACAACTTGTGAACAGAAAAGCATTCCCAAAGCATTTTTGTGTGTAGCAGCAAAAGTCTCCTTAAGCTTAATACAAAAGTATTGTGGAACGAAAAAAAATACGAAAGCTAGGTAATAGCAGCCAATAGTCAACATTCATACAAAATAGTAAATTAACCACCGAAGAAGTTGACAGGTAGCAGGACACTGTTAGACCATGATCACATGGGGATAGTAATGAACTGATAAATATCATCAGAGTTTTTCCTTGACGAAGATTAATCTCACAATAACACAAATTCTTACGGTTACTTACCTTTTATTGTCTACTTACGACTCTGTATATAAAAATATATATATGAGAAAGAATGATTATGGCAAAGCCATAAGTTAATGAGACACAATAGGAAGTGTTTGGCCCCTTATGGTTATTTTCGACAGAGGTGCCACTGGTTAACAAATTTGTAGAAAGAGTTACTCTGCACTTGATGACTAAAATCGAATAAGCATTCAATGCCAAAGGATCTGGTTTGTGTGTTTCCTTAGATGTGGTAACGGAAAAAGAAAATATCCCGATAATTACTAATTTGATTGAGTTTATGTTGAGCTACTGCATTACGTTTGTTAGAATGGAGAACAAATCCTTCTCAACCCTACGAATCTGATTAAAAGATGGTGTTCTTTCTCCCCTTTAAGCAGTTTTAATATTTGATGGTTTTCTTAATAGATTCAATTACTTTATTATGCACTCGTACGTAATGAAATATTTAACAAACTAAAAATGTAATGATAACAATTGTCATAAAAAATTATCGCATCTTGAAAGTTCAAACCGTGTCCATAATTTATTTAGTTAAAACAATTTGACAAATGATGGCAAAATTATATTACTTCGGTCTGAAAGACCTAAGTATTACATTCATGAGCTCAAAGTGAAATTCTTACGCCCACTTTTTTGGCATTTCTCGACGTTTTAGGACCTCCTGATTCTAAAAAACCAAAAAAAAAAAATGTATGTCTGTCTGCCGGCCGGCCGTCACCACCGACGAAATCTAGAAAACCGCTGGACGGATTTGAAAATTTTTTTTTTCTAAAAATAGGTTTACTTAATAGGAAGAGCCGAAAGGACGATGTGTTCGATAACTGTACCGGAAGTGTGTCAAAAAATCGAAAAGGTGTCAAAACAAGGAAATTTGCATATGTTTTGCTTAAATAACGTTCATTTTAAGTGATTTCGAGTAGGAACATTGAATTTGGAGAAATCTTGATGGTCGGGATTGGTATGTGAGACCAAAATCTAGATTATTGCATTATAAGTTTGTCAAGAAAATGTTGTCAAGGTGTCAAAAGAAAGATTTTTATTTATTTTTTTACCTAATTTTTTGGAAAAAAAATAAAATTAATTGTTTGTTTGAAATGAAGTTTTATTATTTATTATTATTGAGAATTATGGCATATAAGTTTGTCAAAAAAATGTTGTCAAGTGTGTCAAAAGATTTTTAATTAGTTTTTTACCCAATTTTTTTGAAAAAAATAAAATTGTTTCTTTGAAATGAAATTTTATTATTATTATTGAGAATTATGGCATTATAAGTTTATCAAAAAATGTTGTCAAGTGTGTCAAAAGAAAGGTTTTTATTTATTTTTTACCCAATTTTTTTACAAAAAATTAAAATTAATAGTTTGTGACATGATATTTTATTATTATTATAGAGAATTATGGCATTATAAGTTTGTCAAAAAATAATGTCAAGTGTGTCAAAAAATGATTTCATTTATTTTTTTAGCCAATTTTTTGGAAAAAAAATGTAGCTGTTTTTATGACATAAATGTAATTTAGAATGAAGTTGGACATGGAAATTTTTGAATTTGTTATAGTTTTTGAAATATTTTTGGAATTTTGAAAAAAATTTTATTTTTGATTTTGGAATAATTTTTGCAATATTTTTAGAATTTCGGCAAAAGTTTTAATTTTTGATTTTGTAAGAATTTTTGGAATATTTTTAGAAATTTGGAAAATTTTAAATTTTTGATTTTATTATAATTTTTGGAATTTTGAAAAAATTTTCAATTTTTGATTTTGTAATAATTTTTGCAATATTTTTAGAATTTTGGAAAAAGTTTGAATTTTTAAGAATTTTTGAAATATTATTGGAATTTAGAAAAAATTTAAATATTTGATATTATTATAATTTTTGGAATATTTTTGGAATTTTGAAAATGTTTGGTTTTATTTAATTTAACAATATTTTTGGAATTTTGATTATAATTTTCCGGCAACGTATTGATGTTTCGTGTTAGTTTTGTAATAAATTTTTAAACAGAGATAAAAAATACTTGTACTTTAACAAAGAGTTATGTTTGATATACATCGCTGCCCAAAACTAAAAACCATGTCCTCATAAAAGTTGTTTGCCGAAAACTATATCAAAATCCTTAACCCAGACCGAAGTCTTGATATCTCAGAGCTGTGAAATTTCAGCCCCTCCATATTTTCATGCTTGCAAAGGAAACACTTTCTTCAAATTGTGAAATTGTCAAACTGTCAAACGAGCAAATATTTTTATCTAGGTGGAATCATTTGATTTACGAGTTTGTAGGTTTAACTTAATTTATTTTGTTGATTTTCGTTTGATTTTCAATGTCATTTGCTGGGTTAGATAAACACCTCATCCTAATATCTACTCGTATGAATTTAAAGGACTCCTTGCGGTCACTTTCATACTCTTGGGATATTTGTATAATTTTGTGCTCCTTATACAATACACTTAAATTAAACATTGTCGGGGTGCGATGTACGGTACAGTTTACGTATCAGGATCTACCCAGGGCGCATTTCGCAACTCATGGCGTTTATTCAATTGCTTACTGTACCTTGTAAGTATTTTCTTTCATAACATAAACAACAAAAAATATTATAAAGAAAAACTGTAAATCAAACAACTTCAATATGTTGATTACTACATAACCACATTATTGTAACTGAGCGATGAAGAATATTATATTTGTTGATTAATAGTAATCTAGATACTTGAATACATGGAAATTAAGTTAATAATCACATAGACGTATATAACTAACTATATATCAGAAATTCCAGTTCATATAATTACATTTAAATAGTTTTAAAAGAAATGCATAGAAATGTTGCTTCTTCAGCGAAAGTGGAATTAAAAAAAAACATAAATTAACCTCACGAAATTTTTTCAACAACAGGTTCAATAAAATCATGAGAACCTAAACATATTTCAACAATTTAGTTTACACACCCACAAAAAATATTATTCTTTACAATATAAAAATCATTGAAAATAATTGCATCTTTAATATTTGTTGGTATAAAGTTCAACGTCTTCATTATGTTTTCTTTAAATTAAATTTTATTAAGAGATAAAACTTATTGGTCAATTTGTAAATCGAGAATTGAATAATTTAATTGTTATAATAATGCATTACATAACGAAACATAGTGCTCGTTATTAACTATTGCTTAAATCAACAAACAATTTCATCAAAACGTCTTTTGTCATCAATAAAATGCAATCAATCAAGGACTTCTTATGGTGTAGAAGCTTGTTTTATTTATTATGGTTGGTATGTTTCAATGGACACTTTTTGTCGCTTTTTAATTTGAACTTTTTGACATGACCAAAGCATCTTCTCCGGTTGAATTTTATGTATCCGATTCCATCGCCATTCAAGGAGTTTATGATTTTTTCAGATTATAAATTATTTTTCTGCAACTTAACACGGATCATACAATTGTTCATACGACCCTCCTCGGACGTTGATAGGATTCTGTAATCGATGGTAATCTGTGTCCACTGTCCAGCTTCACTTACGTAGGCTACCACAGGTCGTATTATCGTTTTGATAGTGTTAGTTGACACGATCGCGATCACGATTTTTTTACTGTCAACATGTCGTTTGGTGATGTTATAATAGAACTAGCATTGAATCCCACCACTTAACTTAATGATTTTGAATATCAGATAACATGTTAACCGTTTCTATATACTATAAATTCTGAATGATTAATTGGTCTTAATTATACACATTTTGAACAATGCATAGGAATGAATATTCAATATTTTATTTTTGTTTTTATTTGATTTAATTTACTTATTATTTTTATATATTTTGTTAGTCATAAAATTAGTTTGTTTGTAATTTCTTTTCACACAATAGCAATAGAATTAAAATTAATAAAAAATTTTAGCATAAGAAATCGAGTTTTACCATAGAAAATTTAATATAAATATGTTTTTATTCGCCTATATATTAAAGTGTTACTTTATTACTGTGATTTGCGGCTTTAAAGTATCACTTTTCAACTATTTATTTTGTCGTCATAGCTACGTCCAAAAAAGTAAAAAGCATTTGTATTTGTTTAAATTCTATGAAAAATAAATTTGTTTATCAAAGCAACCCGCAAATTCAAAATTTCATTATCCAATTAAAATAGTTGTTATCATTTGTTGTCATAGAATTTGGAAAAAGTAATAAATATTTTTTCAAAGGTTACTTGTTCCACATATTTTTATTTTAAAATTTATGAAAATTTATAATTTTAATTTAGAATAAACAACTTTTCTTAAAATATTTTGCTTGCGGCGAATAAAAAATAGTATATGATGCACGGACGTAAGCTATTTTGGACTTGATGTGGGTGCAAATCTCGGCTAGCGCCTCGATTTGCAAACTCCACATCCGTCCAAAATCTTTAGCTTTACGTCCTAGCATCATAATGTACTATTATTATATTTAGTTTTTTGTAAGCTTCCGACGATGACGTAATAAGTCGAAATCGATTGAGCGATATATTATAATATATAAAATAATATAATAAATAAAATTCTCAAAATTTGAAACAACAACAAGTGTTTAATTAATCTATGTATAATTGTATAATGATTATCTAACATTTCATGTTTTTGTAACTTATTATTTTTTACATATTTTATTAATGAACAACTTTTGTTTTATTGTTAATTAATTTAACTATGAAGTTAAAAAAATATTAATTGTCATTATTTATTGACCGAATTTAATAAAAATAAAAATGAATCAATAATAGTACATTATTTAATTAAGAGCTAAAGTGATACTTTTTGTGTTGAGTTTATAGTTTGACGGCCGACCGCAGGGAGGCCGACAATTATAGACGAAACACAAAAAGTCACTTTAACTCCGAATTAAATACACTATTTTTTCGGCAAACGTTTAAATTTTTTATAAATATGAAATTAATACATCAAACTTTTTATAAATATGAATTTTTATCGTCATAATTACTTCCAAAAAAGAGAAAAAAATATTTAAATTTGTATGAATAAATTTTTTTTATCAAAGCAGCGTTTACAAAATTTCATAATCCTATTGAAATAGTTGTTATTTTGTTGTCATAGGTATACAATAATTCCAAATTTCATTATCCAATGAAACTGTTTGTTATGTTTGGTTGTCATAGTAAAATACAATAATTCAAAATATCATAATCCAATGAGAATCAACTTATTTTCTGTTGTCATGGTTAAACAATATGTTTGAAAAAATAACAAACTAACAAATGCTACTTTACAGCCTTCGTAATATAAAATAAAAATGGCGTTACTTTTGCTGTCGCTAGACGTTACTTTTGCTGTCAGGCTAAAAAGTAAGACTTTAGCTAACTCTCTAGCGGCAGTAAAGTTAAACTTTACAGCCGTTTGCCGAAAAAATTAATTAATGAATTTTCATTAATTAGTTAATTTTCAATATATTTTATTTGTATCTACTTATATACGTTTCGTTACCTATTTTAAAATATTATTCAAGCGATTTGTACATTATAACTATACGAAAAAATTTTCGATACATGACAATTAACAATTCGACAGTGTGAACTTTCGTCGTTATGATTTTCGGCTGTTTGATTTTAGGTAGATTTCATATAAAAATCTACCTATTGCAGCGTGCTTCATCTCGGAATTTTGGAAAAATTTTGGTGCCAAACGGCTATATATAATAAGCGGAGACGGAAAATCAAAATGAAAAAAAAATGTATATATATATATATATATATATATATATATATATATATATATATATATATATATATATTTATATACATATATATATATATATATATATATATATATATACATATATATATATATATATATATATATATATATATATATATATATATATATATATATATATATATATATATATATATATATATATATATATTTAACGATATGAGGTATAACGGAATTATCCGGCACTCTCACGGTCGTAATTTTTGACCTACACCAAAAAAATATTCTCTGTGTATGTTGCGGTAAACAAATTCTTGGACAAGTTCGCGAACTAGCCATATCGGGGTACCATTTAAGCGGCTAGAGTCCTAAAAGTAGAATAATTAAAGGCGTTATAACTTCCGTTTGAAACATAAAGTTTAAATAAAATTGATAAATATTAAAAATTTGAACTTTTTTTTATCATTTTTTGTGAGATGACAACCTTGGCATTTAGGGTTCCTGAAAAATCAGCTGTTTTAAAAGTTTACTAAGCTTTGTTGTCCTTGATCTAGATGAAAATGACTAAGCTCAAAAATGAAAACGTACAGAAACGTAGATACCAACTTATATCTATCCAAAACTTAAAAAATAAATTGTTTAAGTTCAGAGGCTGAGAACCTGTGGCTATTAAAACGAAAACAAACGCAAGCGGCCTTGCTTTCATCATTTTCGAGTCTATTTTGATTAAACTAATACTAGCTTTTAATTCAACTTTTCAACTATAGCATCAGAAATTTTCAGCTTTCTAACCTTAGAAGTTCCAAATCAATTAACATTATACTAACTCAATGCAAGCCCCTAAACGCTATATAATAACAAACAAATCCCAAAAATATCCCAATTAAATAAGATTTCTTTTGTTTTAGGTAGATTTCACATAATTTTTTTTGTTTTAATTTTTTTTTTTCGCAAAAGGTAAAAAAATTTGTTTTGAATGTTTGTTGTTGTTGTTTTGAAGATTTATTATTGTTTTGAATTAGGGAATAGTTTCTTTGGAATATTTGGAAGTGGTTTAGTTGAAATAAATATATGTATATTGATTACATATTTACAATTGATAGATATTTGTTTTATATTTGAGGTGTAAAAGTTGTTTGATGTTGTTGTTGATTATAAATTATAGTATGGCAGTTGTGATGTAGTTAGAACGTTAATCCACCAAAGGATTTAATTTGATATTAAGGAGTTTTAACCAAATTAAACAAAACTATTCGAAATTGCAATGACAAAGTAGTTTCTGTTTATGTATTTAGTTTGGTTGTTTGACAAATTTTTTGGATTTTCTGTTTCTAGTTAAATTTTTTATTTAAACTAATCTGACATATCCAATTCTAATTGTACACAAGGCTGTCTGGTCCCGAAATCTACCTATTTCTAGCGGATATACGTGCCGCTTGGACTTTTTCGATAGAATTCTTTTTATTTTATGGTTTAATGATATTTTTTCTATATTTTTCTGAATGAATTAAATTGTGCTTCTCAACTGATTTCATGCTACGAACCAATAAATATTTTAAAATCCTATTGCGGTTCTTGCGAAATATTTCATGTTAGATGGGTGAATGTGTAGGTTATATCTTGGTCACATTTACATACATATTTTAATTTAAAACAACAGGGATGATCGTAATAAAGTTTATTTTAGTACCAGACAAAGAAAAGAACGAATTTTGATGTGAAATAAACAGAGTTCAAAACCCCTCTTATATCACTAATTTACTCCGTTCTTTTAGAGCGAATAAGAAAAAAAATAACATTCCTTAATACAGGAGTAAAAATAAAAAAATATCGTGCTTCCTCCTAGCTCGAAATAATAATAATTTATTGGGTAAATGTTTTATGCTTCTATTTTTCCAACCAAAGTTAAATGTTTTGCGAGACAATAAAATTCATTAAACACGAAGTCAATACAATATTTTATACTTCCGACAGAGTAAAATCTTTTAATTTAAATTGAACTATTTTTAAATACATTGATAAAACAAGTAAAACGAATAAAAAAACAATGAATTTTATTTAATTTTTTTGTACCATTAAATAAAATTCATTCAATTCGATACCTATTGAAATGTTTGGTATTTTGAAAATTAAATGACTTACAATGAAATACATCAAAGTTCTAACTACTAATAATAATGAGAATTGAGAAACTAAGACACAATCATAAAAAATACTAAGTTTTTCACAATGAAAATTTAATTCAATTTAATCATAGAAGCCTTTGCCTTTTTTAACTATCGAGAGAGGGACATTTGCATAATTTTGAATTTATCGTTTTTTATATAATCAGAACGAAATTTTACTTGATTGTTTTATAAAATACAATAAAATTATTTATCAAATACAATACAAAAATTTTCTTTCAAAGTTCAACACAATCAAATAAATTGTTTTATCCACGACTACTAAAGAATATATACTTTCCATGCGTATATCTTTCATTGTAATTGTATTCATTCCTTTTTATATATTTTATATATCTTCTTTATTTATTTCATTACACTTTATTTATTAAAAATTCCCCTAACAAATTAAAAACTTGATTTGTTGGTATAGTAATATAAACTAGTTAAAACAAGAACAATACATATATAAAATCTAAAATAAACAAACATGTTTTGTTTTGTTTTTCATTTCATTCAATATGGCGATATAAACTTTTACAGGAAAACTTGAATGAAATTATTTGAAATATTTGTAGTCGTGGATGAAATTGTATCTTGTATTCGCTTAGGATGAAGGCAATTCTTCACTCGGATGATTCCCTCCACTCGCTACGCTCGTTCCGGGAAACTTCATCCTCGTGAAGAATTGCCTTCATTCTAAGCTCATACAAGAATCTACTATTATCCTGCCGAACTATAAATATAGGTTTATTTTTAGAACCATGATCGTTTGCGTTTTAAGTCTCAATAGAATAAAATAAACAACCGTTAATTTTATTCTATGCGAGAATGCTGTATTGAACTCTGAAATAAATTTTTAGATTGTATTTTATAAATAATTGGATTGTATTTTATAAATAATTGGATTGTATTTTATAACAAAATCAAAAAAACAATATTTTCGCTCTAATTATATAAAAAACAATAAATTCAAACTAATGCCCATGTCCCTCTCTCGAATATTTTAGGGCAAAGGCTACTTCGATTAAATTGAATATTTCCATTGTGAAAAAATTGTAGCAAAAACATTCTGTTGTTCCTAAATTTGTTTTGATTACACGGTACCACACTATACTGAAAAAAATAAAAAAATACAAAGCAACTAAAAACAGAACAATTTCCGAACGAGAAAAAAAGAAGAGATTCAGTCAGCTTTAACGATTACAATTATATCAAATCATATAAAGGAAAATGACATCAAATCGAAAAACCGTTTTTGGTTTTGCGCCCTGTAGCCCTATTCCGGTACATCGTGAAATAGGAATTGAGAAATAGATTATAGCAATTTTTTCATCACTAGTACTCCGTGTCGCGGGAAATAACAAATTCGTATTAGAAAATATTTCTTTATTTCATTTATTGCACTTTTTTCTCAATTCCCAATTCCCAGGGAAAAGCCGGAATAGGCGTACAGGTTTAGTTTAAACATCATATCTACACTAACCAGAATTTGAATAAAGATTGTGGAGGAGCAAAGATTTTTGTATTTGTGAATCAACTGTTTTTGTTGATAAAATTGAGGACACTGATTGTGAATGCGGCGTATATTCATAAAGAAAAAACTACATACAGAATCGCATTTACGAGGTTTTTGTCTTAGCTAAGAGAAAAGTCTTTGCTATGACTATTTTTACATCTGTGAGGGTATCTCAGAATCAGCCTGTAAGTTAGTTGATTTTTTCTATATGATAGCAGATGAAAAGATTATTTTCAAGCAGGCTTAATCCCCTGTGAAAATGGGTTTTTTCCCTCTAGTAGAATAACAAATTGTAGATGCTATGGTATCTTCATATAATTTTACAAAGTTGTTAAAACAAAGCAACCGTGAAAAAATAGAATATGAAATTTGGATGTTATTTTGTCGATTTCTTATTTAATAGTTTCTAATAAATATCGTTTATATAACTGTCATAGAAAAAATTGCATTTTTCTGCTTTAAGCTACGAAAGTGAGACTTTTTCTAACTAGTGAGTGAATTTTTTTTTCTCACTAGTGAGTGAAAATAAATAAGTTTCGGTGGTCGCCTACAGGTGGTGGTTAAAACAAAATATTTAAAAATAATAATTTTTATTGTTTGCCAGTGTTCGCCTACAGATGGAAGACAATAGCAAATATAAATTTTATTTCACACATTATTAAAGTTTTGTAGATTATAAAAAGTTTATTCTGTTTTATTTTTTAGAAGTATTGAAAGTACAATTAATATAATGATTAGTAGTAGTGGTTGGTTTCATCGATGATGTAGATGGCAGATTCATGTAGAAAACTGATGTCTTGTTTAAAGGATTGAATATTTGAGATTGGATTTGATTTACTGTTTCTGTTGTTGTTTCGGTTTCAGTGTTTATTTCTGTCAATATCGCAGTACATATTTTCAAGGTATTGAAATATTATAAGGGATTGAAATCATAAAGTATGTATGAGCAGTATTCTACAGTCTCATTCCAGTTCATTCTACTATCTAATTACTTAGTGCTTAATTGCCTCCGTAGACCTAGAAATAGAATTTGGCATTTGATTGTTTTAGCAAAATTAGTAAAATTTTTTTGAGAAACTCTTAATTTCGTTTGTGTATAATATATTGTATCAGTTACAGCAACTGTTTGCGTTATATGTAAATAATCCTGAAATTATTTCATGACACTTCTTCATTAGACGTTTTTTTGCCTCCCTGAATAAAACCCAACTTTTCTTATGAATTTTTACCTGATGAACACGAAAATCATATCCATTTTTTTAGGTTAGCTCTTGTTTTGGGGATATTCGCGTAAAAACAATTTTTTCGGTGAAAAAAATGTTTTTCGGGTTTTTGGATCTTATATTTTACAAAACAAACAAATTCAATATATTAATGAAACAGTTGCATAGTAAATAATGCTAAAAACATTTTGTGTTATTTTTTGTAAAAATTCATCAAGGATTCTGGAAGTCACACTCAAAGAAATTTGAAAAAAAAAAAAGAAAAATTCACGTTTGTTTTTTCAAAATGTTCCCATATTTAACACCATACATTTTAATCAAACAATAATCTTTTTAATTTCATTGAGCCTGTAGTAAATTCAATTTCCTTTCTTTTAAGTAAAAAAATACGAATATTGGTTGGGACTCTATTCCCGAACACATAAATGTGAATTTTGACAATATTGTGAAGTTTGTGTTGCATAACATAAAACGGTAACGATTTTCTGGAAAAAGAATTTCATAATATTGTCTAAATTCAATTTAGACAATATTGTGAAATTTGTTTTTCGTAAAATTATTACCGTTACCCTTTAATATTAAGCAATACAAACTTCACAATATTGTCGAAATTCACATTTATGTGTTCGGAAATAGGGCCCCAGGTTGCACCATAGTTATTCATGTTTTCCCAAACAGGTAAAAGCTGAAAATTTTGGAAAATTTTTTTTACTTATTCTGCAACCTAATTGATTTATATATTAGTTTTTTATATAGATTTCCAAATTAAAACTGCGAGTTCTGAGTTTTCCTTATTTCAACTCCGTTTATGTATATTTACTCTTCTTTTTGTGACGCATCGTAAATAATATTTTACAAGTTCAGGCTGCTAAATAAATCCATTTATAAGAACTGCATATCTTCATAAATCCATTTATAAATCCATTTATAAGAACTGCATATCTTCATTACTTCGGCATAGAATTGAATTAAGATAAACCATGGATGCCGAAACCTGGTTATGCTTAATACTTTTAAAATGATACAACGGAGAAAATGTTCATTTGATGTTTTAACGTTGTGGTAAGATCAGGTTTGCTCAGTGGGAGCGAAAGGGTGAAATGATCGATTTAAAGTTTTGTCGACGGTAACGTTTGTACTTTAAATTATTATTTAAAGTACCAAAACAATAAACTGCATTTTTGCGTTTTTATCAAGAAAAAATTTTTAAAGATTAAATACTTCAAACTATTTAATTTTATTCCACAGTACTTTTTATTCAATTCACGAACACTTTCGCTTTAAAGCATCTTCAGGTGATTAGAGCATCTTCAGGATCACAAAGAACTGTACTTGTAGTGCTAATCAAATTAATAAAGGTTATTAAAAATTAACTGTAATCCAAAAAATAATCTATTGTATCTATAGAAAGCCCATAATGGGACATTAGGAACATAATCAAAAAACAATTATAATGTAGCTTTAGGATTAAAAAAGATTATTTGTACATTGTATTACTATCAAATAAAGCAAAAAAAGAGCATATTAAGGTGATTTATAATCACCTGAAGATGCTTTAAAGCGAAAGTACTCGTGAAAAAAATAAAAAATGCTATGGAATAAAATTAAATAGTTTGAATTTTTTTAATCATTAAAATGCAATTCCACTAAGAAATCACGGTGCCTACACTTTGGTTTTAAAAAAATTTTAATTTGTCTGTGTGCATTTTGAATTATGTGGTAGTGGGAAATGTTTTGCCGTATGGAAATTCGTTGAGTTCAAAAAATTTTTTAAACAAATTTTTGGCAAACACATCATCATTATAAATTTTAATATATTTTAACATTTAATTTGGTTTTTTACTTATAAAATAGAGCTAACAAATGCTTCTTGTTGTTCTAAAATTCAATTTCAGAACTATAACAACAATTACCTATATCTAATAGAAAAGTTGCTTGAAATAAGAAAAACTCAAAATACCTCGCAGTTTTAAATCGAAAATCTATATAACAACTCATCAATTATGTTGCAGAATTTAAATTATTTTTAGTAAAACATTGTTTTCCCAAATTTTTAGCTTTTACTTGGGCAAACCTGAATAAGTTGGTGCAAACAGCACCAATATTCGTATTTTTTTACTTAAAAGGAAGGAAGTTGAATTTACTATTGGCTCCAATGAATTACAAGTTTTTAAAATCATTGTTCGAAATTTATGGCGTTGAATACGGAAAAATTTAAAAAAACATGAATTTTTCAACCTTTTACGAGTATGACCTGCAGAATCCTTGATGGATTTTAGCAAAAAATAGCTCAAAATGTTTGTTTGTATTTGGAAGTTTTGTGAGCAACTAAACTCAAGTAACTAAGGAAGTAATTTGAATTGTTTCAATTCAAAGGAATGGTTGAAAATATTTTAGAAAAAAACTCTGTTTTTCTCTTTTACGTGCTTCGCTTGGGATTCGAACTCGTAACCTCATCAGTGTCAGAGTGAGTTCAAATCCTTTGGCAGACACGTTATCCACTTCGCCACCAATACGATGATATTTTGAAGTTGAAACTGAAGTTGAATTCTCAACTGTCATTAGACTCCAATTTTTTGGAAATGTTTTAACATTATTTTGAGGATTTTTACTGTATATTTACTATGCACCTGTTTAAATAATATATTGAGTTTGTTTGTTTTGTAAAATATGAGATCCAAAAACTGGAAAAACATTTTTTACGGCTGTAAAGTAACGCCATTTTTATTTTATTTTACGACGGCAGTAAAGCATTTGTTATTTGTTCAAACAAATTTTATAACTATGACAAAAAAAATAAGAAATTGATTCTAGTTGGATTATGAAATTTTGAATTATTGTATGTAACTATGACAACAAAACATAACAAATAGTTTGATTGGATAATGAAATTTTCAATTGGAGCTTGCTTTGATAAAAAATTTTTATGTATACAAATCTAAATGTTTTTTACTTTTTGGACGTATAATTGGACTGTAATAAATCATATTTATAAATTTTTGATGTATTATAATTTCATATTTATAAAAATTTAAACGTTGGCCGACAAAATATTGCATTTAATTTGGAGCTAAAGTATCTTTTTGTGTATCGTCTATAATTGTCGGCCTCTAGCTTTAGTTCCTAATTAAAGAATATGTAATTTTTCACCGAAAAAATTGGTTGTCGTGAATATCTCAAAAACATGAGCTAACCTAAAGAAATGAATATGATAATTATCTTCAGCAGGTTCATAAGAAAAGTTATGTAATCTGTCGATTTAACATAATCTGTCGATCGAATCAGAAGCTGGTGAAGTTGAGATATATAGGTGAGAGTAGATTCGACAATGTGATAATATTTTGAATGATAAATATATAACCTTAATATCTACACCTGAATACTTGTTCAATTAATCATTATTTCTTAAACCACAATACTATACATAAATCGTGTTGTCACTCATTTCAATTACTGTCATGTTGTATAAACAAAACGAATGTAATTAAGCGCATTTTTAGCCTTTCAACTTATAACCACTCAAATTACAAATGTAAAAGTTTTTGTAATGTAAGATAATTTGACGATCGACGATATTTTGTTGGTTTTATTATCATTTTTTAAAACTTAAACAATAATAAAAGCATGCTTTTGTGTAAATTACAAAAAAAAATATTCATGTTCTTATTATATTGTAAAAAAATAAATTACAGATAAATGTTCAATTGTTTTGCTAAGTGCTTACGGCACAGCGATGTGGTTAGTATTTTGTTGTATGCTATGTGTAGGTAGACTGTAGTTATGCAATTTCCGACATCTTCAATAATGATTAACTAATATGTTTAGTGACTTTAATTTAAAGCTTAAATAGAAATCAAAGTGACTTGTTTTTAACTTTTAATTACCGAATGAATACTTTGTTTAATCAAACGAAACGTTGGGCTTTAGTATTTGATTTATTATCGAAAATGTGTTTTTACGTGTTGTATGACAGTTGTAGCAGATTTCTAAAAAATACTGGCATTTTCCACACTTGTATGCACACTTCTTCGTTTCTTACCTCATTTCGATAGATAAAAGCTTTGAAATTTTTGCTTCGCCGCAATTAAAAATTAATGATGTAATGCAATCAGCGGATAAACTTACATACCTTACATACCAAATTGTCTTGGACCATTCTGAGTTCAAGTTAGCAATCAAAAATATTGTACGTCTGGCTGTGGGTGGTTTTGTAGATGACGCAAATGTAAGGGATGTTGATGTTTCTTTAGCATATTGACTCAAAGAGTCTTAATAATTAATAATTTATATTTATTGTTTTAAACATGTCGAAATAATTAATAAAAAAATAATCGCCTTTGAAACTTTTGTCCTTTGGCTATAAAACTCAAAGACGACTTGACTATTTGCATATAACTATTGATTTGACATACATCAATAATTTTAACATTATTAGTTGAAAGAGGATATGAGAATTAGACATAAAATTATAACTTTAGTTATGATTGATTGGAGTTAAACAATATAACGATGAACAAACATTAATTTTTATCTCCTTAGTCTTATTTATATAACACATAACCTTTAAAAACTTTGTTAGAAATATTTATTGACATATAGCATAAGTAAATATGCTAAGATTTAAAAAATATTATCTCAAAATTAATCTCGATTTACATTAAATAATAACTTCAGTTAATTTGTTTTTTTTATTATAGCTTATAAAGCTTTCTTAAGAAATTGTTGGATGAAATAACTCTAAATTAAATTAATTTTAATTTCTGTAAAAATAATATGATGTCATTATTTCTTGGTTTAGTTAGAAATACATTGACATATTTTCTGTAATAAAATGTCTATTGTTAACTATTTTGATGAGTTATTAAATATAATTATAAAAATATATTCGTCAGAAATTAAATTTAGTTGTTTGTTATTTTGTGGTTTTCTAAAATAATTGCCCAAACAAATTATTGTATTTTATCTACTTTGATAATTTTGAAAGAGAATACGCCATTCGTTATGTAACAAATTTGTTGCTCAATACTCAATAAAAGTACTGAGGAACTAACTAGCTCATGATTATAACTATTTTCAAGTAATTTATTTTACTTCTATTTTAATAATTTGGCTTTGTGGTTGGTTGACAAAATAAATAGATATAACGTATTTTGTAGATACTTATATTGGTTACTAAACAGCACAAAGTTGACTAAGCTTGTTATGACAAAACCCGCTTTACCCCATTTACCTGTTACCTCTATCTATTACCTATTCATATTAAGTAGTCATAAACTAACTCCACAAAAATTCTTTGCCTTCATGAATCATTACTGAATTTTTCAACTATTCTGTTAATTAATTACGAATAGCTAGTATATTCAAGTAGTAAAGGTGAAATAAAAACTACGTGTTTTTTATTTTAATTATTTTAAAGTATTTAATTTGAGGACACAGTAATATTTCTTAAAATTCAAACCCTTTTACATATTTTTACCAGTAAAAAATTGTAAAAGTTTCCAAAACCGTTTATACGAAGTGAGCTATGCTCTTGCAATTTGATTTCAAAGTTATCCTGAGTTTGAATTTCTAGAATACTCCAGATCATCCTGTGTTCAAACTAAACAATTTAAAATGTTTATAAAAACACATGTATTTTAAACTTCACCTATATACTACTTGTAGGTCAAGTATGAAATCGATAAAAAATGGTCGAGCCTTGTGTCAGCCGTCCAAATCACGAATTTCAGCTAAAACTAAATCTTTTTGGTAATGATAATATTGGAACTTTCATATTATCACAAAAAACTCATGAAATACTTAACATACGGCATCAGTTCTATTTTAAAAACTTTATTTCATAATATTGTTATAAGAGTGTAAGCATTATTGTGAATTTTTTTTGTTCAATAAGGGCAGTTGTTTTGAAAGTGTACATAGATTTTTTTTCGACTATTTTAAAAAAATCAGAAATTTTGTTATGTTATTGGTATTAGGAAAAGGAGAAAGCTAAATTCAGGATTTTTTTGCTCTGAAATGAAGTTATGCAGTTATGAATTTTGACCAGTTTTTACTGGTATGACGTCGATGTTTAGTATCAAAAAGCAAAAATAACTAATAATAACTATAACTAATTGGATAGATTTTCAACTATATTTTTCGATTAAATTTCGAACTCACTTGCAAATATTTATAACGACTCAATGAAATTTGTGAGAGTTAGTAGTAAAACACCCACACCATACCAAAAACAAAAATTCTGAATCTTGATTCTTCTTTAGCTTTTTAATAAAAGGTTGCGGAACTGAGATGAATTATTTATTTCAAACTAACATATAAAACAAGGAGGTCTACACTCACTTGAAAATATGTATATTGTATATCCATCATGCAATGAAATTTGTGAAAATTATTAACAAAACGCCGATACCATATCGAAAAACGGTGAAAACAGACCAAAATTCATACCCGAATTTAGTTTTTTCCATTTATCAACCCATTAACAACATACCAAATTTTAAGATTTTTAAAATAAATAAAAAAATGGTCAAATATGTAAATGTACAAGCAGTGGTTATATTCGAGGTATTTAACAACCGGTACGCATGAAAAAAAAATCTGTCATAGATATATATTAACTTAAAAATATCTAATTGTTTATTTAAATAAGAAATACTAAGTATATAATAGTATTAAAAATCTAATTAAATAATTGCCAAAGTAAGTTTTGGCTTTAGAGCGGCAGAATAAGAACTGTTTCTTTGTTTTATTAGTAAAGAATTTCTGTTGTAACTCTGTTCCAGGATTGATTTTAAACTATAACTGAGGTAGTTCTTTATTTGATTTTGCGCGTATAACATCAATAAAATAAAATTATTTTGAAAGAAAGTTTTGCAAGTTGAATTTATTTTATAAATGTCTGTAAAGAAATCTATGAAATCCTACAATTTTCGGGGGCTCGCCCGGGAAGACGTGATAAGTCATCTTTGAAACAGGTCATCGCAGAATCTCATCAGTGGATTTTACAGTTCTTTAAAATATTTTTAGATTCAACATTGAAACGATATTGGCTTAGTAGTGGCACCTGTTTTAGATTATAATAATATCTCAACCTCGCACTGGATTTTGGGCTGCCTTGGACACAAAATTTTTAAAAAAATTCTTTTATTTTTAGTGAAAATAGACGCAAAAATAATTTAATATTTTGTGAAATCACAACGGTTTAACGTGTATGGTTTGTTTTGGAACATTTGATGAGGAACCATTTCTACAAAGATTTCAATCGAGCTTAAATAAAATTTTCGAATGATCAGCAACCAGGTACGTCGAATACAACTGATATGGGAAACAAAGTTTACTGTAATTACAAGAAATGTGACGCAAATTAAAACACATTAAAATCAATTCTAAAAGGAGAGATTCTGGCAACGATGAAAATCAGGCGAATGTTATTGATTCAGGAGAAAGAATATAATATAAAGAAACACAGATGGTGGATGAGAATGGACAATATTTGGAAGCAATTCGATACAATGATGTCCGAAATTCTATAACAACATTTGATGGTGAATCGAATTACAGAATTGGTCGAAGAGATAGAACGGACACCAAATGAATTGGGCACCCAGACAATAGAAATTTAAAGCTGAAAACTGATCTAACAACTTTTAGAAAGTTGAAAGATCATTTAATTTCGGAATTTTCTGAAAAATAAATAGTGCTGAGATACATAGGCAATGGCAAGTGCGAACAAAAACGAATGATGAAAGTTTGGAGAATTGTTTCATGTTAATGCGTGAACTTGGATTAATGACTGGAGTAGAATCTGTGATTGAGTACACATTTAAAGATATCGTGGATACTGCAAATTACGAGTTGTTATTGTATAGATCTACAACGGTTAACGAGTTTAAGCAAAAGCTGAAGTTATATAATATTCCCAATTTAAGATAGACAACAACAACGCAATTGGAAAACATGCTACAATCAGAACTGGTTTTCTGTGCTTATAATTGTGAAGAGAAGGGACATTCATCAAGGAGATGTCCGAATAAGAATAAAGGGGTTAAGAGTTTTGAGTGTAATCATTTTGGACATATCGCCCCGGAATACCCCGAAGATGATGATGAAAAAGAAACTGATTCTACCAAATCTTATGCTGACAATGAGTAACCTCAAACGGCAAGCCGATGTTGGGAATAAGGAAGACGATTAGTTATACGAATCTATTGTTGTAGAAGAATTCAGCGTTCAGTGAAGAAGTCGCTGATATTAAATTTAGAATTGTGAAGAAGACAAGTTACAACTGACGACGAGTAGCTTAGAGACTTGTGACCGTTAATCGTACACAGAAAAAAAAATTCGGTCACTACAGTCTCTTACAGCCAACCGTATGTTTTCCGTCACAATAGATTCCAATTCGGTTGTTGTTTCTTCAAATTTGAATTTTGAAGAAAAGACAACCGAATTTGAGGTTATTGTGACAGAAAATATTCGGTTGATACAAAAGAGGTTGTAGTGACCGAATTTTTCTTTCAGTGTTGACGTATGACCAATCCAAAAGACGACATTGCTGAAGATAATATGAGATACTGAAGCTCAAGGATGACCGAATTTGTAAGATCACTCTGTACCGTAATTCTTTGCTTGTTTGATTTTAAATTATAACTGAGATAGTTCTTTATTGAATTGAATTTTGAGCGTATATATCATCAATAAAATAAAATTGTGAGCTGGGGAAGGGTGAAAAATCTTTTATGGCCAATAGGAATGCGGTCTCATATGAAAAAACACTAAGTTTAAGAAACATTGCAATTTCTTTTAAAATTTTGCAGTGCGCAGTTTTTGAATTATTGTCAACTTTAAGTTGGTTCTTTTCACGACACCACAGGCATCCTTACCCACATTTTCATCGATAACAACATTAATCCACTGGTATTTAGTTTTAAAAAAATTTAGTTGTTTATCATTCCAAATATGTAATAACGCAGCATCACGAGACGTACCAGCTTTTTCGGATTGATGTTGAGTTTCAATGGTATCATATTGTCATTTTAAATATTTTGCTTGATTAGAATTAGGAATACTCTCATCATGCTGTTCAGCATCGTTATTGATTATTTTCATTCTAAGGTTGAAGCAAAGAAAATATTTAGCAATCAATTACAAATTGAAATTAATTTAAAAGCATCATACTTGCACAGTTCAATCATACAATTTAATACAGATTTAAAGTTATATAGGTAATCATTCACTATTAAAATATTTATAGTATTAAACATGTATTTAAAGCAACAGCCATATATAAAAATAAAAGTGTATTTAAAAAGAGAAATTCCCACAAAATAATATACAACAATCGGTACGAAAAATTTTGAAAATTTTAACAACCGGTACGGGCGTACGTGTTCCGTACCGTCTGAATATCACCAGTGTGTATAAGCACATTTTCAAAAGAATTGCGATTTTAATGTTTTCATTTAATTCCATTTAACCTTCATTTTTCCATTTAATAAAAATTTTGTTCACAAAAAAAAAAATTAATCAATGCAAACTGTATGCATAAAATTTAATTTAATTTAATTGAAAAAATAAATTCAAATACTAAAAAAAAATTAAATTATTATTAATATAATTATTATCTACATTAAGAAAAGAATTCTTAAGAAAATTTAAATGAAATGAACGTGAAAACTAATTAAAAGTTTAAATTCGGGCGCCAAACAGTTTCAGAAGCCGTCAAACCCCGTCGTACAGTAGAATTTTTTAAAATATGTAAAAGGAATTAAAATAAAAAAAAATCATTCAATTTAATTTGCCTCTGATTGACTATGGACAGACAGCGCACATAGAAAAAGTTTTAGAGGGAGTCCAAAGTACTAAAACATTTTTATCAAATAAAATTTATATTGAAAAATGATCGGTTATGGAAACATGGGGGAGCAGGGGCACTAAGACCCGAAAACCCCCTCCTTGTGTGTGTATGTGCCTCCTCCTCTGCCAGTGATACTGCTATGCTTTGTTTTGAGTGATCCCTTAGTTTTGCTGCTCCCGTGCTTCACACTGTAAATACTTTAATAATTTTGATGATAGTTTAGTAATTCGTCCTAATCGCGAAGATGTGGTAGATGATAATGAAGGTGGAAAAGACAAATCAAAATTAACTGACTTTTAGTTTTGATCTGTAGTCTGCATGGTCCAAAGCACAACGACTTGAAGAAGGTAAACTGGAATGGAAAAATTGTTCAGAATGGGCAATATCTGAAGACGACCCCCATGGATTGGCTGCAGACCCCCATGGGTAGCAACTGGATGGCTCGTAGATGTGTCGAGAGTTTCCTGCTCCATAGAAGTTGCAGACTCCGGTAACCTATCAATATAAAGTTAGGCTTGTTTGCCCATATTATGAACCTCTCATCAAATCGACTGAGTGCCAAGAAACTGGAAAACAACGACTGCGGTTTTTTTGCATGTTTTGTTGGTGGACTTGGTCTTAGTTCGGTGAAGATAATAATCGAAGCGGCATATAATCTCATTACAATCCTAGAGAAGCTGTCCAGGTAGGCGTAATGTTGCACGTAGACGAGCTCTGCAGATGTAATATAAATACCCTTGCGAAACAATGAGTGAAGACGAAATAACACTGATGAAACGATACGGGTTCCATGTGGTCGATCATAGTAAATTACCGCTGCTTTGAACGTGCGATGCCAACGCTCAATAAAACCATTCGATTTGGTATTCTAGCTAGTTTTTTTCTTTTTTTTAAAACCCGAATCTTAACTTTTTTGTTCTCCACCAAATATATCATAATTTCTTTAATAATAATTTATATTTATTAAATTATCAGTTGTAATTTCCCAAGGGCGGTGATAATTCGAAATAATTTTTTGCCAAAAATTTTCGGAAGCAAGTATATTGATAATAGCACGAGGCCTTTAGCCGAGGGCTATTATCAATAACACTTGCTTGAGGAATTTTCCAAAAAATTATGAGAATTTATCAACGAACGAGGGGAATTCGTTTAGAAATTTTTTTGCCATTTTTCATTTCTTTATATATTTTTTATGAATTATATGTTGGCCTACTGCGATATCAGTTAATTATTTCAAAAAAAATTTAATAATTTTTAATATCGCAGTAGGCCAGATGTATAACTATTTGTTATTAGTATAATTCAAATGTTATTGGTAAAATTGAATAATGTCATTACATTGTAGAGAATTTCATTGGGTTAAATTAAAATAAAACTAAGGCAAAAAATTGTCATCCTAATTATTATCCATAAATTATCATCCAACGCACATCCAAAAAACACTATCATGGTCATAGGTGGTTTAAGGTCAGAGTGCAAACTAAAACTAAACCAAAACTAAAAACAATTGCATCATATCAGTTTTCTTCTAAATAACAAACCATTGCCAGAGACCGATGTTTTGGCACCTCGGAGCCTGAGGTTTCAGTCAGTCAGTTTCAGTCATTCAAAATTTCATTGCAATTTAAAAATTGCCAATAATTCAAATAGTTATGTATTTTTATTGAAAATGAAATCATAATATTTTTATTTATATGTACTTCATCACATATAATATAATAAGACAAAAATATTTCTTCTTTTCAAAACAAAAATACATAAAAAAAACTTTCTTTCAATTTTCTTTTCTTTCTTATGAAATCGAGTAAAAAATCTTAAGCATTTGATTTGACCTTTTGTAAGTTTAAGATGTATAAATATTTTCTATAATTTTTTTATATTACTATATTGGCTTTTAATCAGATTTTCTCTCATTATTTCTGCGTCGCATTGTTGAGATAAACTAAAATAATTAATCGATTGTCGGTCGGTGTGGGATTTTTCAAAGTCAATCTTAAGAGGTAATAATGATTTAAGGTCGAATGAAAAGAGAAGCGATTATCTAAGAGATTTTTGTTTTAAACTTTGTGAATATCTAGCTGGAGGTTAAGACCAGGCGCACACAAAGGGGGGGGGGGGGGGGAGGTTTCGGGTCCGGATTATATTTTTATGAAAAATGATCCGCTCAATTTTGTTAGAAACTATAGGAATTGGTTTAGGTTTCAAATTAGGCTCTACTAATGGTTTTTTAAAAGTTGCGTGACCAAGGTTGCAACCAAGGTTGGTGCTCAGCAAATTTAGTAGCTTCTATGATAGCAGAAGAAAAGTCTATTTTCAAGCAGGCTTAATCACATGTGAAAATGTTTTTTTTTCCTCTAGTGTAAAAAGAATTGTTGTTGCTATGGTATTTTAATATAATTTTACAAAGTTTTAAAAACACAGCAATCATCAAAAAATAGGATATGAATTTTGAATTTTGGAATAGTAGATTCTTGTATGAGTTGAGAATGATGGCAATTCTTCACGAGGGTGAAGTTTCCCGAAACGCGCGTAGCGAGTGGAGGGAATCATCCGAGTGAAAAATTTCCATAATCCTATGCGAATACAAGATGCTATTTTATCCACGACTGCAAAATATTTCGATTATTTTCCAGTTTGCCTGCTAAAGTTTTTATCACCATATTGAAGTATGTAAATCATAGATAGCATAGAAAAACGAAACTCAAATTTATTATTTTATATTTTATATATGTATTGTTCTCGTTTTAACCTTTTGATAATACTATAAAAACAAATAAACTGTAGAACTGCAGTAGAATGTAACGATTGCGTCACATTCTATACACAAGCTAGAGAATGTATAAAATTACAATGGAAGACATACACATGGAAAGTATATATTCTTTAGTAGTCGTGGATGAAAGCGTTTTTTTTCAATTTTTATTGCAATTTTCCTTTTACTGGAAACAAACATATCAGTCTTCGGAACGATCAATTGAAATGTATTATTTTTGGAAAACTAGGAGCAGCGAAACCTTTCAACTAAACATATATGTTAGTCCCTGCCAGTTTGCAGTTTTATAATCCCAAACAAGACTAGGATTACATTTAATCTGTTTAGGAACTTATAATTTTAAATATGCAAAAATCAAATTATGATCTGATTCACCTAAAAGTTCTGATACTTTAAATTACCAACGAAAGATCATTTGTCAAAAACAAATCAAGCGGCTCGGTACTTTGGCCAGGAATGCCAGAAACTCTGGTAGGTTGGTCCATTATCTGAGTTAAAAAATATAAAATAAAATAATATAGTATAAATTTTGTTTGACTAGAATGTTTTCAATAAATTCGTTCCCTTCTCAATAATGAATTCTCAACTAAAATATTTGTTTTCCAAGGCAGCCAAATTGCCCCTTAGAAACAAACCAAGATTTTTAAAAATTTGGATCCATTAAATCGTTTGCAATATCTACAGGCCAATAGGATATCAAACCAGACAATCGAAAACGAAAAAAACAGGAACGGACAGAGTGAAATCGGAAAAACATTCTACCATCTCAGTTTCTCACAAAAGTTTTTACAATACCATTAATTTTTTAAAGTCTGGTACCAAATCTTTTTTTTTTTCTATTATTGACAGTGATTTAATCGTCACTGACCCAGCAAGAATAGCCACATTGTTCGCGGGACGCTTTGCTTTGAACTCGACCGTTTTAGAAACTCCTACAGAAATACACCAAATTCAGTCTTCAGGAGTTAATATGAAAGATCTTTATTTCAAATCCACAATTATCGAAAAAATCTTATGGGGGTTAAATACCAGCAAAGCCTCCGGTCTGGACAACATTTCTCCTATTATTCTAAAAACATTTTTAAAAGAATTTGTACGTACTCTTACTAAAATTTTCTACAAATCCTTTAGGTTAGATGGATATTTCTCTTTCGTGCTGGAAGCTAGCCAATGTCCTGATTTTTTTCCCAAATTTGTGGGATATTTCATTTAAAACGAAAAAGCGGGTAAAAACTTGGCAAGTGCGGGCTTTTTCTCATTTAATTGTAGAAGTGTATTAAATTAACACTTATTTCAAAATGATCGCAAAAATTATTTTTTTACTACGCTTCCAAAATGATGTTGATTAATCAATAATTTTGTTTAAATGAATCTCCATTCATCGACTTTAGTATACAGTAAAATCGATGGAATTTCAGCCTTCTGATGTTGATGTTCTGATATTTCTTAGTGAAATAGAAACAAGCGTTTCGAAAATCCCAAAAGCAATACTATATTCTCTGAGTTTCGGGAAGATTTTCACAAAGCTAAACGATAAATAAAATCACCTGCAACAACAAGGTGGCTGCTCTTTATGCATTGATGCATTATGAATGAACATGTTAAAAAAATGGGATGTTTTGTAACATTATTTCGTTTACTTATCGAAAAAGAGGAATTGCAATTTTAAATTTTTTTGGCATATTTACGTTTTTTAAAAATCGTCTTTTGCAATTTTAATAGATTTAATGCTCCATTTCATAACAATACTATCTTATTCCACAAGTTGTATAAAGAGTCAAAACAAATATTGTTATAATGTGAAAGTGACGGTTATTGGTGATTTTTGAAGTTTTTCATTTAAACAATTGGATTTATATATATGTATATTTTTTTATTCAAAGCTCGATGGGAAGTTTTTCCTTAAACAAACGAACAAAATTGGAAAGTTTTGATACGTCAACGGGAAACTTATTTTTTTAAGTCTGGCATCACCGATAAACACATATAAATTTTTGGGAAGACAACTATTTGAAATCGTAGAGCCAATACATTTTTCGAAACAAAAGATCAAAAACCGATCGAAATACACCGATCTACATCCTACAAATGATATGTTTTGTCCGAATCAAAAGTCCCAAAAAAAAATTCATGGACCCCTCCCTATAATTTTTCCGTGTGCGCCCCTGGTTAAGACAAACATATAAAACTCTGATATTGCTGGGATTATTTTGCAAAATGATGCAACGAAATACGACGATCAGTAAGATGTTTGTAGTAATAAATATTACAAACATTGGGTGGCCTTAATATTAAAAATAAAAAACAATATTTCATTATTTTATGTTTGTTCACTTTTTCTACTTTATCGTAAATAAATTAAATAAATTCTTAACTATATGAGAAAATCTAATTTTGTTGGTTCAAACTCATTTAAATAAATTTAAGAAAAGATTAAATTCAATTTTATGTATAAATATTTATGTCACTTAATAAATTTATAATATAAAGGGTTTTATCGAATTATCATAAAAACATAATAAATTATGTTGATTAGAATATATTTGTGCATAGTGTTTTTTCATCCTGCTATCAGCTAAAGTTTTGGACAAGAAAATGTGACTATTTAACTTTCTTTTCAATATAATTTACATAATATTATTTTTGTTATTTTAAATTGAAAATGAAATTAATATTAATAAATTTTACATTTACTGTTAGAAGACTTTTAAAATTTATTAGGTTTTAAATCGTGATGGAAAATGAAGTCTTATATTTTAAATTTAATTATTTTGAATTTTTAATGAAACTAAGACTTTATCACTTTAATATTTTATTTTATTTTTCCAAATATATTTTCGATCTCAAGGAGATCTTCCTCAGGAGATCTCTAGGAGATCTTCCTTTCTATAAACTAGTTTATAGAAACTTCTTCCCTGAAGAAGATCTCCTAGAGATCGAAAATATATTTGGAAAAATAAACTAAAATATTAAAGTGATAAAGTCTTACTTTCATTAAAAATTCAAAATAATTAAATTTAGATTACACTTTAACTAGCTAAAAAGTAAAAAATTATAATGAAGCATAATGAATTATAATGGAATATGAATAGTTCAAAGCGTGTTGCTTGAATTCCGTAGTAGTTACAAAGGTTACAAAATGAACAAGTCAAAGTGGTGATGCTGAAAAATATCTAGTGGTTACTAATAAAAAGCCGGTCAAACCCATTTTAACGATAATGATGTAACTATTTTCTATACAGTACCATTAGTTTTCATTTATCATAATGTTTACAATATCAAAATATGTTTATTGTTTATAAGAAATTTCTCTTTTACATACAATTTATAATATTGAAGTATATTATGGTTTACTAATAATGAAAATTGATTGCCAATGCCATAAAAAATGTTCAATTTTAAAAAATTAAAAATTCATTATTAACAGATAAAAATCATTAAAATTTAAAAATATGAATTTATTGTTATGAAAATGACACGTAATTTGAGAATTACATATTTCATAAATATTAATGATCTTTTTGTTATATATTGATGAGAGATTATTTTGTTTGTATATACATTATACACACGTCAAGTAGTTTTCCAATGTCTCATCTCTACTAAATGCTACTCTCGAAATAGTTTTACGAATTTTATGAAAATATTTTGTTATGTTTGTGGCATTTTTTAACTATTTCATGCATCAAACGGAGTTGCTAGTTAGAGAAACGCTTTCAGTACAAAATAAAATAGAATCAATTATTTGGATTTGAAAAAGTTTTTAGCGTTTCTACGTTATGTGCTAGAAAACAACGGGGTAAACAATAACGGGATCTAATTAAGATGCTGACGAGCATGTAAACTTAATTTTCGAACCAACCTTAGGAATTTGTTTAACCTGTTTGTAGAAAACAGAAATTAATAAAAAATTCTAGCATTGATAAACTTCAACTTACTTAAAGAAATCAATCTAATTACTATGACTTATTTGACATGCTAATACCACTGAGTTTGTTTTGCAGCATGCCATCATTTTAACATGGTTTGATGTGCTTCTAAATATTACTCCACACAAGGACAGTCTCAACCTTTTTTGTTTAGAATAATTTATTACTTGCTAAAAAATAAAAACGGTGAGTTAGTGAACTTTTCATAAAGGTAACGTTAAAAAATCCATTCGTTTGCTCTGTGCTAAATGCTAATCCACAAATTTTTGATAGGTCATCATTTTTGGTGAAGGTGAAAACAAAATTTTGACATAGGTGAACAACTTTTTAATTTTTATGTTTGCTGTTATTAAATAAATATAATATGTATATATATGAATATGAATATAAATATTACTTTGGCGCTTAAAAAAACTGCTGTAATAAATTGATGTTTCTTCTGTCATAATTTGTTATGTCTACTGTCATAATTTGATGATGCTAAAAAGCTATACCAAATTTTGACGTTTCGTTATGCTGCATATAAATTCCAAAAGACAAAATGTTGACAATTAATATTTGTCATTATTTTGTCAATTCGCACAAAGCTGTTGAATGACTATACTACCTACTATACAACCATAAAAAACGTCATTTCTCCGACCTACAAGTCACTATCTGACGTCAGATTATCGTTTTTAAAGACCCAAATAAAAACTAAATCATTATACGAGTCTTAATGACGTAGCGGAGAGATTTCTGATCAACAACCATTGTTGTCAAATTTATTCCTATTTATAATTTAGTTTGACATTTACTCTAACGAAAAAAAGATAATAATTTCGGATTTAAACGAATAATAAATGATTTTGCTAGAATTTTGACCATAGATTAAGATAAAATATTTTTAAAAGTTTTGGCGGTAGTTTTCATTCTTACTTTAAGGGTTAAAAGTTAAATTGAGATTTCGAGAAATATACCACAATTATTTTCAATTTTTTTTTTTAATTTTGTCTTTCTTTATCTACCTTCTATTAATTTTTGTTTTGTGATAGGCATCGACCAGGAACTTTCCCAAAAGAAGACCCAAAGGTGAAAAGTCATTGTTTTAGCCTATTTTCTGGTTCTGTGAGATAATAAGCGGTAAAATAATAGTATATTCTAAGATTGATAGGGTTGCTGATTTCGAATCTAACGTTAAATTTTTAAAAACAAAATGGCGGAACCAATATGGTGGCCAACTTTTAAAAAATTTTGAAATTTAAAAAATACCATCGTATTCTACATATAAGAAATTAATATAAAACAATTTCAAAAAAGATATAACTCCAGTCTGAAAATTAAGAATTTACAACGAAAAATCTAATTCCAGATCACACGAGATCTATAGAGTGTTTTAATGTATGTACATTCAAATATTCTAGTTTTTCGTGTGTTCCATAATTATAGGAGTCTATATATACTATTTTCGATAAAAATACTAGATAAAGAAATAAATAAAGAAAACTATCTGGTATTCGAACTTAACGTTTAGCAACATTCGAAAAATTGACGAAAAGTTGTAAAGTTATATTGGAACCGACGTTTTGTTTTTGCAAACTAACATAAGATTCGTACTCACCAACTTTAAGAACACAATAGATGTCGATTAGTTGGTTTAATAAAATCTTAAACCCAGCTAAAACGAATAAATGAACGTTAAATAATAAATGCGTATATTATCAATATTCAAACTTTATGAATATTTTTCTCGATAACGGTAGATCTTAAAAAAAAATTATCACATACATGAGTGCGTTCGAATACTTAATGAGGTCTCATTTTTGTTAAATAGGTAATGAACCAATCAAAAGACGCGAGGTTCATTTAGTATTCGAATGAATTAATTTAATGTATGTAATGTCAAATCTGAAAAATTTTGACACTTCTATGAATAAATAAACGAAATGTTGGATTATAAAAGTTATAATCAATTTAAAACCTTACTCCCTGTTAATGCATTATTTTTCAATTACTTCCGTCGTAATTAAAATTATTTAAAAAGTTTTCAAAAACAAATTCAATTTTAAAATTATAATTAACTCAAAAACTTTAAGGAATCTGCAGTTTTAGACTGGTGATTGAATTGTTTGCAAAAACTTATTAATTAATTTTATTTTCAATCGTTAAATTGGTAATTGGAGCTGTTGGTTTTACTCCATTTTAAAAATTGAAAAGCTGGTGGTTTTATCTCTCACTAAATTCAAAATTTTCATCCATTATGTTTATATTTTTCAATTGAGAATTAATTCATTTTATATTTATATAAAATTAATTCCTTAATTCATTATATTACAATTAATTCGTAATACCTAATTTGCTATATTAATTAAAAATTATAAAACAAAATTTAATGTTTTGGATTTGAAATTGTTTTGAATAAAAAACTTCATTAAAACTTAAATATGCTATTTACTGTATTTCAAATTAAATGAAAAAAAGGCGTGGTCTAATTGAATGCAAAATTAAATGAAATCTGATTTTCGAGTTCTCGTACGCTGTTATCTGTCATTCATTAAATGATTCATTAAATGGTTAATATCTCATTAAGTATTCGAACGCACTCCATGTATTTTTTAAATTTCAAAATTGGGTGATTTTTAAAAAGTTAGCCGCCATATTTTACCACCTTTTTGTTTTTAAATAACTTGTCGTTAGATTCGTAATCAGCGATCATAACAATCTAAGAATATATTATTATTTTACCGCTTATTATCTCACAGGATTAGAAAATACGCAACATCATGTCTTTTCACCTTTAGGTCTTTGTTTTGGGCTAGTTCCTGGTCGATACCCATCATAAAATAACAATTAATCGAAAGTAGATGAAAGAAAGGAGAAATAAATCTCGATTTTAAACTTTTAACCATTAAAAAAGAGTGAAAACTATCTCCAAAAATTTTAAAAATATTGTTATCTTCAAAATTCTAACAAAATCATATTTTCCCGTATTTTCTAATCTTTTAAGCTCTCTGACGACCATAGTGTCCCGAGGGTTAGTAAGTTTCACAAGGTAGTTGACATCTAATAATTCACGTGATACATAAATAATTTTTTTAACTACTAACTTGAAAAATCGTCATTATTTCCTCGAATATTGAGAAGTAATTTTTCTCAAGCTAGGTCAATAATAATAACAAACAATTACCTAGGTTAATAATGACAAATTTTCTTTTATTTTTGATTGAAATGAACAAAAAAACACAAACAAATAACAATTGCATTGCTTTGTTTCGTTTTATTTGTATGAAACTAAACTTCCAGGCTACTTGATAGTTTAAGATATTTAAAAAATGAAATGGAAAATGACTAATATAAATATCTAATGAAAGCAAATATGATAATTAGTGTTAGTAGTTAAAAGAATTCTATATATACCTCGGTTGAGAAGACTAATATAGACCTCGAACATTATATCCCTCGGCGCTACGCGCCTCAGGATCTAAAAGTTCTCGGTCAATAATAGCCTACTTCTCAACCTTGTTATATAATGTACTATTATGTTTTACTACCAAAAACATTTATTAAACTAAAACATTTATTTTTATGAAGTATTTGATAGCATGATTTTTCGTTTTAATTGATCAAGTTAGTTGTTTTTCATTTCAAATTGTATTGCTGGGGTATTGTTATTCGTTACTATGGCTTTATGTAAATAATGTTGTTTATAAATAAACAAAACAAAAATTTATAATGAAAACTAGGTCTATTATGAATCCATAACTCCCTCTTATAATTCCCTTGGGAATTAAGAATGTCATTATTACTTCGGTAACTAAGGTCTAAACGACTTATAATAAATCAGTAAAACATAAAATATTTTTTTCACACTTAGCTGGCGTGCAATGCTCCATATGTACATTTTATAGAATGAATAAATAAATTAAAAAATAATATGATTTTGGTGATATTAAAATGATAAATTTTAGATGATTTTTTATCTAAAATTATATGCGCAAGAAGTTTTTTAGTGAAAATATCGAAAAAAACTAAAATAAAAATGATTTAAAAAATTATTGTATTATTTTAATAATTTTTGTTCGTCCTATTTCATGACGGCATACTGATATTTTAATTTTTTTTTCATAATTTTAAGAAATTATGGAAAATTACTATTATTTTCTGTATATAAGTAAAGTAAAATATTTAAATTTTTGATTTCTAATTATTTTAAATTAAATTGTAATATAAAACAATAGCTAAAAATATTAATTCAAGGAAAAATGCATAATGTTTCAGAGGATCCTAGACATAAAAGTCCTACAGCAAAATATGAAGTTTGTCTTTAAGTTATATTAAGTCATTTTCGATCCAAATAAATGATTTTAAGTCATAAAAAATCTAAAAAGTCATAATTCTGATTTTTATTACCAATATTTTAAAGCACGTTTTTATTACGAATTAAAAAGACTCTTACGTCTAACTTTGCACTAAGTGCAACTAAAACTGACCAGAATAGACTACATCAGACGTGTGGTGTTACTTGGAATGTACTGAAAGTCTAAACATACTTGTCTATTAAGATTGAGACCATACGCTTCAGCTTCAAATTGCTGAAAATTGCATGACCTTATAGATTCCAGCTACTCAAAATCTAAGTTACATGAAAGTGTGTAAAAACGAAACTTTTAACTCAAAACATCTTAATAAAGATCTAATAACTATAGTAATAATAACTGTTAACCGTAGTTTAAAGGTCTTATGATATTCAAAATCACTCAAATTGAAATGTTAAATGCTTAATTGTAATGCTGATTATAAATGGAAAATAACAATAAAATATAAATTAACCGAAACCTCATAGCATACCATAAATGTACAATTATGTATTTACTTAAGTTTGATTTGAGAATGAAAGATGCCGTCAGATTAATATTAATATTTTTATAATTAAATTAATGTATAAAAGATGCACGGTTTTGGTGCACATGAAAACGGTTGATTCCGTATCATTAATATTATATAATCTAGCTTTCTACAAGTGTGAGAACATAAAGTTGTTTATACAGATTCCCTAAAAGTTATGCATTTAAATTTATTTATGTGACAACCGAAAATGAATTGATAAAAGTAGTTTTATAAAACGTTATATTTCTTACTGTCGTGTTATATTGTTAAATCACGATTTTACTTTAATTCAAATAGATAAACTATAGAAAAAAGAAACGTTACACAACAAGTTTTGATAAGTGCCATCGACAAAGATTTTATCAGTTAACACATTATTTGCTTAATAAATCTAACAACATATAACAATTCTTCACAAGCATTTTATTTAAATAATTATCTACTCTAAACTGTTAGTCTGATAATATCTGTAAGAAATTAAACAATAATAGACGTAACTCGTGGTTAATTGTTGAAAATTTTCAAGTAAAGTTAATAGTCGACTTTTTATTATATATGTGGTGTTAATGATGCTAACTCTAAATTGTTTTTTAATTGCTTACGTTGTTTTATTTATGTGATTTTACTATTGTTTATAGGTTTTATTTATAATATAATATATACTTCAAACCAGTTTTTATCTGCTCTTCTGAAAATTATGGAACATTAATTCTCCTCTAAAGAGTTTGCATATTTTTTACTTTTTGTTATTAAAATAAAAATCGAGCATTATCTTTTTTATTCGAGCTTTTAAATGGATTCTGGTTGATTGTATCTTCTTTCTTCTATATATGTAAATTGAAAGTATGTGTTTTTGTCCTTTATGCATTAATACACCATTCATCCGGTCATCATGAAACCTTGGGAAGTTGTTCTGTACACTAGCGAAAAGCTAACTGGCAACTTTTTTTTTAAAAAACGGAACCCAGGGCCCCTATAATTATCTTAAAGGGTTTGGCCTAAATGTTGATAATTATTTTAATTGAGCTTTTTTAAATATCGTTTTATACCCTTAGGTTGCTTTGATCAATGTTTTTTACATTGAACATAATTTTATGAAATTGAAAAATGAAAGTATAATCTGACAAACAATTACATTTATATATCAAAAATCAAAATTATATATATTGGAATTTAACACATCATGATCTTATCATGATCTTTTTTATCTACACCAAATATGTTGTTGGTTTGCAATTGTATGTATACATGTTTTTAAAACTAAGTGAAGATAGTTGATGATATCGATTATATCGATTTAAAGCTCAAAGTTACGAAATAGAATTCGCACAAATACTATACAAAGAAGCATAGCTTATGTATATAATCAAACACGGCTGGCAATCATGATGAAAAAACTAATTGAAAATGGTGGCACTTAGCCGGCAACACGTTAGCAATAGTGATTTGCAAACGGTAGCAATGCATTAATACCAATGAATTTAATATATCTTCTCGCCCGCCCAATTAAAAATTTTGTAACTATGGGTGTGACAACCCCGCGTACTTTAGTACCTGCTATTGGTAAATCATTTAACGTGAGATATCGTATACCACTGCCCGGGTAGGAACTGCCAATGTTAAACAATGGGCCAACCTCGGGCCAGTATTGGCGAGCCAAGCCTTGGCTAGTTAACTCCGGTTTTAGTCTGGGCCAGTTGTAAATGCCTAGATTGAACCAAGATTCAGTTTATTATATTACACGTTATTCACCAGCTGGTAATGCATTGTTATAGTGATTGTAAGTTTCATGAAATTTATATTTTTGAAATATTTCACGAAATATTTAATTAATGTAATATTTAATTTGACAAACTTGGCCCAAGTCTGATTGGTCAGACTTGGCCCAAGTCTAATTTGCCAGACTTGGCCCAAGTCTGGTTTGCCAGTCTTGGCCCCAGGATATCATTCCAAGCTTGGGCCAAGCTTGGGCCGTTTGAAAATGTTAAGTCTGGCCCAAACCCCAAAAGCTGTGGCGCGGACTTGGCCCAGGCTTGGCCCAATAGCTAATTCTTACCTGGGTAGCAATGGCAGTAAGATGTCACTGATATAAAGGGATAACTGATATTTTAAGGGTGCCGGAGGATGAAATTTTTTCAATCCACGATAGCACCCTTAGTCTTAGTTATGGAATATTCTTTGACATGCTTCTAAGGTGTTGATGGAAGCAATTTTTTTATTTTTTTATATTTTTTTAAAGAATGAACTTTTTTGCTAGTTCGAAGAAATGAGCGTCCCTATAACTATTATTTATGCTCGAAGTATTTAAAATTGATCAGCAGCCAAATTCTGTAACTGTGAAGCGGTGAAGTGATAAAAATTTCTTCGTTTCTTTTCATTGAAAAACTTATCACTTCACCGCTTCACAATTACAGAATTTGGCTGCAGTTCTACTATCATTAAAATGAATCATAAAAAAAAGAATTCCTCTCGTCAATTTTATGATAACAGAATTGATTGATGATACATCATGAAATATTCTCAATTAAACGATTACCGTTGATTTATATTTTCATATTTTATGAGAAATCATTTTGTTCAGTCGTGAACGGCATCGAAAAATATTGAAAGATTGTAATTAGTGAGTAATAAAAAAAGTCAGACAAGTGAGAATAAAATTCGCTCGTCAAGGGTTCCGTGAATGTAAAAGAAAACAATATCAAAAAATATTGACAAAAAGTTGTGTTGTAATGTCTTTCTATTTCCAGACCATAGACGCATAACAAAATAAATGTTTAATCGTAAATGTCAATAGTAAATTACAATCAAATCTACATGCATCAAAAATGACTCAAAAAATGTTACTTTAGGTTAAATCTCATCCATAGATGTTTATGGTAACTCAAGAAAGATTCAATTACACCAGCTTGTAAATGGTTTAAATTTGTTTCTTTTTTCGGTCACTCAAGTGTTGAAATTTAGGGAGGTGGAGTGTGTAACGTACACTAAAAATATTTTTTTCAATAACACAAAAACTGTGCACCGCAAAGTTCTAAAAAAAATTGGAAATTTTTTTGTCAATCAGTGTCGAAACGTAGGTAGGGATGGGGGGGTCGTGTGAAAGTTGCACCTTTTTGAAAATAACTCAAAAACTGTGCATCGCAAAATTCTAAAAAAATTGCTATGTTTTCCAAATAAAGTGCACTTTCAAATGACACCCCACTTGACCACATTTTAAATAGTGTTTTTACCCCTCCTCATTTCCACCCCCTTAATAAATCTAATTATGAGAATATGACACTTTTATATATGTTTTATTAAAAACGTACTAATTTTTCTATCATTCCAAATACATTTGAAAATTTTCGATCAGTTAGGTTCGAAGCTAATCGAGGTAAGAAAACACGAAAAAACCGTCATTATTCAAAATTATACAAAAATTGGTGAGGTGTAAAATACCAAAATAAACTTTTAAGGAATACTGAAATGAAGCCTTTTCATATGATACCCTACTTGAATCTATAAAAAAATGTATTTTCTCAAAGGTTTCACATCGTACCCCTGTAAACCAAACGAAAACCACTTTAGTTTTATTTGTATCCGTCATTTCATGTGGACAAATTAGTTTTATATGCACCCCAAATTTCAAGTCCATAGCATTTATAGTTTACGAGATAATCGATATAATGTGAAAAACTCGTTTTACTCTCACCAATAGTGTTCCGTATAAAAAACGGAACCCTAAAAATTATATTTAAAACCAATTGTGTTGTGTTAATTAATTTAAAACTAATTGGAAAACTAAGTGAAAATACACAATAAATTGGCGACAAGGAAAACTGGGCAGATAGCGCGAAAACATCAAAGGAATTGTTTTTTGTTTCATCAACTTGTTTAAAGCTGTAAAAATGCGCAATCATCCGTAAATTGGAAAACTTGAGGAATTCGAACTAGGTGATAATTTTGGGTCCTACGAAGAACGTGTTACCATCTTTTTCAACATAAATGCAATAGAAGATATATAAAAAGTGAATATTTTTCTTAGTGTGATTGGGAAAAATACTTATCAAATTCTAAAATCGTTAGTCCAGCCGGATAAACCAGTGGAAAAATCTTACAACGATTTGGTGAAAATTTTAAAAAATCATTTTGCACCTAGACTAAACAAACGAACTTTGTTAAATGATGTAACTTTAAATTTCGAAAAATGCTGTAACTTACCTTTAAATATGAAAATGCCTAAGTCAAGAGCCATTAAACCTTCTGCCCTGTTTCAGGTCCAATTACAAAACATATGATCGGTGTCCATATCAGCACCTCTATATGATCGAACGTCAGTTATACTTGTAAAATGTCTCTTAGAGATCATGACGTGATCGATTTGATTTTCCGTTCTTCCGTTATTTGATTTCCACGTTGTTTGTAAATTCTCTTATGAGGCAAGAAAGTGCTGCAAATTACTAGATCAGACATCATAGCCAGCTTGGCTGCGCGAAAACCGTTATTGTTGCTGGTATGATGCAAGCTGTTAGGGCCGATATGTGTTTTAAGTTCTGCAATCCTACCAATTTGAGCATTAAAGTTAGCTACCACGATTTTTATATCGTGCTGCGGGATGTTGTTGATGACTTCTTCGAGTTCTAGGAAGAACAGGTCTTTAATATCATCTGCTTTATCTTCAGTAGGTGCATGAACATTGACGATCGTTACATTGAATTTTTGCGTGCGGATTCTCAGTGTTCATAACCGCATATTAATTGAGCAGAAGTCAATAACATGCTGATTGACGTGACGGTGTATAAGAAAGCCAACTCCATATTCTCCTCCGTTTTGATGACCCAATAATAAAGAGTGTATCCTTTGGCTGTTTCATGGATTCCACTACCTGGCCATCTTAGTTCTTGTAATGCCACTATATCCATATATCCAGTGTGTAGCTCTCGACTTGTTGTGTGAGTTTTAGGAGATCTCCTGGTCTTCTAAGGCTTAGCACGTTCCAGGTTCCCATTTTTAAATCGTAGTCCAGGTACAGTTTCCGAGGTCGTTCCAATAATGAATCCGAGATATTCCGAGGCCTGTGTACTGAATTCATGACAATAATTTTTTTACGGAAATGGGGTATTAGCCCTTCGCCCAACCCAAATTTTCGTGAATGGGTTCGTTCTGCATCTTAAGGTCAACAGAAACAACCTTTTTACACGTTTGTATAGCGAGCCGCTTGATCTAAGACAGACGCCCGCTGCAAGCCGCACCTAACATGGAGAACAGACTCTTTCTATACATTTATATAGCGAGCCGCTTGATCCAAGACAGATACCCGCTCCAAGCCGCCCCTAACATGGAGAACAGATGCTTGAGTTGCACTGGTTTTATGGTGTCAATGACTCGCCATGGTGCAGAATTATTGAGTATAAGCAGTATTTTGTCTGCCCTCTTCAACTACGCCAACCTAATTCTGTTAGCGTTACCCAGGTAGCACGGCGTGGACGTAGAATTTCGGATTTTCGCTACCCACGGGTTTTACGGGTCACTTACGGCTAATTTTTTTATAACTGTTTGATATATGATCTGGGTCTGTGCGAGCAAAAGCTCATTAACGTTCTAGCGTTATAGAAAAAAGTGGCTGACCAGTTTTTAGAGGAGCACACTTAAAAATTGAATCCTTGAAATATTTGAGGCCAATGCTCAATTCAATCATAATCTTCATAGTGTTCATATCAACTTTATCTAAAATCTCTGACGCTGTATTCCATTCAAAAGCAAAAAAAAAGTTATGTAACACTAGACAATTGATGATATATAACATAACTAGACGAGTGGTGATAAATGTGTTGCAAAAGCACTTACATCAACTCCAAGAATGACTTTCTTTTTAATCGCAACATTTTGCGATTCATTTTTAGTTCCACATGGGCTTTTACAGTACTTTTCCAAAGTAGGTCTTAATAGTATAACGTTAATTATGTTATCCTGTTTCTAGGATAAGATAAAATGGTGGTCTTAGTGGATGTTCAGGGATATCGAATTAAATTTTAGAATTCAATACTGAACATATTGTATGGCTTCATAAAACATAGTTTCAGAATTAGGGTAATCTGATATGAAAATACATCGTCCTTAGATGATTTGTGTATGTGAAATGAGTTGAACGTTCAGAATAAACATAAATCCCTAAACCGATGTCATGTGTAGTGATTCCACAAAAACTGTTATAACTCCTTGACGGAGCACAACAACACTGTCTGGAAAAAAATATTTCTTTTGCTTGTTGTCAAATATTAATCATACTCGACCTTTAATAATTATTTTCCATTAAAAATTCACTGTCAATATTTTTTTCTAAATACATATATATTTGTTAAGACGTGAAATTTCTTATTTAATGTTATTTGCTAATTTTTTAAAAATGTTAATTCAACAGATACATAAAATTTATATACATATATATACTCGTTAAATCTCATATTTTAATTCCCATCTTCAAAAATTCAAATAAGAAACTTTCACTAAATGTTATTTTTTTTGTATGTTGTTTTCTTAAAACATAAAATAATTTTTTTTTAATTTAATTATAAATTTTTAATCGAAATTGAAACTATTAAAACAATAAAATAAAAACTATAAATGAACACGTAATCGTGCATTGATAATGATGATTATGATGTTCGGTAAGTGTTTGTGATAATGACCAACCATAATAAGGTAAAAATATGTGATAAGTTATTGACATTTTTTCTTAAAGAAAATCACTGTAGTTTTATTGTTGTTATAATTTATGAGGTAGATTACAAATTGTTTGTTTTTATATTTACGAGTATAGGTTGGGTTTGTTTTGTGTTTATGTTTTAAACCCACTTTCTTCAACCGAACAAGTAGTTTATCTAACCAGATGCCAATTTTTATTCATCACTAAACTTTTGTATAATACTCTAAATTTCAAATTAGTAATATGAATAATAAATAACACAGAAAGTAAATAAGATGTCTCATCATAACCATAATTTCTTTACGGAACTGAAAGAAAGTTTTAAATATTGACAATAATAAAATTAAAATTATTTAAATATGTAAGCATCAGGTAATGGGAAATATATCCATGCAAGGTTTGTTTATTAAAATATTGATAGGAAAATTAATGCAGCACGTCAATACGAACAGGTTTTTATGTTTTAAAAAAGGTAGGTGTACGGATCAACGTTTTATTTACACTTTTTTTTCGAATTAAACAAAAATTATATGAAAATGAAAAGTTTAATTAAAATTAATATCTCCAAAGCTTATTATACAAATTGTGGGCGGTTGAAATTTTGCATCAAAACTTGATTACCTTCACAACCGTACATCTTATTGTTTTAAATTAATATATAAATATCACCACTAACGGTACTCAGCTAAAATCAGATCAACTTAAGTTTATGTCATCATTCTTAAGTTTTTTGTGGTGAATATTCTAAGACTTTAATTATATAGGGTATAGTTTTCCAGTTTTTCTAAGCATAGTTTTCAAGCTCTAAAGCTGTGAATATTAATCATTTCATCACTACTAAGAGCTAGCTGGAAAAGCTCTACTGACAGATTACTCCAGAGCCTACGACACTGATACAGTGGCACCCAAAATCGAGGTAAAATAGCAAAAATCCCTTACAACATGTATCTAAAGTTAAAAATATTTTGACCAGACTGATTCGACCTTTATAATAATTTGCTAATATAGTGCATTACAGTTCAATCGGTTTATGCAATGCAACACTGCTTATAAGATAGCTGATGGACAAGATATAGCCCAAGCAAAATATAGCTCGCAAATATAGTTGGCGGTAGTACTTACCAAACTGTGTACGGAACACGATGTGACAGGTCAAAATACTGACGTGCATGTTATAAATTTGAGTCGTACACGACAGCGAAACAATATTTCATTGTCAGAATTTTGTAGCATATAGTTTGTCATTCATTCGTTTCACACCACAGGTGTGAAATAATGGTGTACCTCAAGGCTCTGTGTTGGCTCCAACACTGTTCAATTTATACTCATATGATTTACCAATACAGAAAGAAATATCAATTTGTTGATGATTTGGCTATTGCTTATCAATGTGATTCTTTTCAAGAAGGTTAAGAATTTTTAGCAAGTGATCTGAACGTAACTTTTGATTATTTTAAAAAATAGCGACTTAGGCCTAATCCATTAAAAACTGAGGTTTCTGCCTTTCATTTAAATAACAGGGAAGCCAAACGTAAGATGAATATTAGTATTGATGGAGTATTTTTGAATCATAATCATAATCCTAAATATTTAGAAGTCAAGTAGGTCATTAACATTCAAACAACATTTGGAAGAGAAAGTAATGAAAGTTCGGTCAAGAAATAATTTGATACAAAATTTAGCAGGAACTTCATGGGGTGCAAATGCAAATTGTTTGAGACAATCAGCCCTTTCGATAGTGTTTTCTGCAGCAGAATATTGTTCGACATCTTGGCTTGGAAGCTCACATTGTAATAAAATTGATGTTCAGCTCAATAACAACACTCTTCGCATTATAAGTGGAGCTCTCAAGTAGCCTCCTCTGCAATGGTTAAATGTACTTTGCAATATTGCTCCGTCAAATTCACGAAGAAATAAGTCCTTTTTCACTACAATTGAAAAATGTAAATTCAATCAAAATTCCCTTTTATATGATGAAATACAAGTTTTACGTCATAAAATACTATTATCGCGAAAACCATCTTGGCTCTTACTTGAAAAAGGAAGTTATGATTTAAATGTAGAGTGGCAAAATCAATGGAACCATGCTAAGGTTCAACTATCAACTAGTTAAGTATGTAACTGTTAAATGTTCTGGCTTTGACTTTAAAAGAAAAGATTTGTTACGTTTAAATCGTTTTCGTTGTGGTTTCGGAAGATGCAAATATTTATTATGGAATATATCAGAGGATCCATTTTGTGAATGTGGAGAAAACCAAACCATGAATCATTTAGTTAATGATTGTAGTATTCATAAATTCAAAAGAGGTTTAACTGGCTTACATGAAATTAAAAGAGGTGCCTTACAATGGATTCAAAACTTAAATGTTGAAGTTTAATGTATATTGTTGTTAAATTTTGTTCAAATTCATACGATAATAATAATACACCACAAGTTTTTATAAACAGTTGCATGGCTTGTCTTGCGAGGAGTTTTATGCAGTAATCGTCTAATTTTGACTAATTTTTTTAATACATGAATACCCAGAGCTTCTCTCAAGCATATTGTTTCAAAGTTTTTTGCACAAACATTTCGACAAAGAATTGCAAAATTCTTTCTATGAGAAATGAGCAAATTTATATTACAAAACCAATATGTATAATATACTATTACAATCAGATTTTTAAATTCGGATAGATTACTTCAATACATTTTAAACATGACACTCACAGTAACTTGAATCCGTTTGCATTTTTCAGTTTATATCTATATTTTAAATTAAGTTTTATAGAAAGTTTAATTATCTGGTGCACATTGTCAATAAAAAACAATGATTGATAATTTTTTGTGATGTAAGCTCTATTGGAAAGGTACATGACGAATATTTTTTTTTGCAAGATCAAAAATGCATTTACAATAGTAACTTATAATATTCATTGCAAACAGCATACTTAAACTTTAATATTTTATTGCAATTTCAAAAATGTTTCATCAAATAAATAAAATCAGTATCAACTTCGCAATAACAAATAATAACAATTACAGGAAATTGCATAAGTGAAAGCATACAAAAATCTGCATACAATAATAATCAAATTAAAGTAAAAACCTTTTAACTTGTACTTAATCATTTGAATTTGTATGCAGCTCACATTAAAAATAAATCTTGATTTGAATTTTTCGATATATCATGAATATATGCAGCTACTACAGAAACAACTGATGCATGTCCAGTTACTATTGTTCTAAACAAAAGAACATAGACAAAATTGTAACGATGATAATTTTTTTTTAATTGATTCAAGGAAGGATTACAAAACTAGATTAGATTACAATAGACGAGATGTAGGAAAACTTTTTTTGTTTCGATTGGAGCTGGAGCTGAAAAACGTTCCTGTTGAATTAACTATTTACGAAACTAAATCAAAGTTAAATTCAGTCAAGTCACAACACAATAAACAAGGAACACATTTTATATTATTGCTTTTGTGCAACTTGAAAAGATCATGAGCCACCAATAGGCAAAACGTTTATCAATCCGTCGTTGAGTATGTCTTCATCCAACATTTTGACGTAGCATTCTTAGAGATAAGCATCTGTTATTGACATTTCACAATTACGGTAGAGGAGGTAGGGTACCGCTAAAAGTTGAACTTTCTTTTAGCGATTACCATAAAACTGTCGTTGAACATAATCAAATTTACATTCCTGTTGGCACACACAAACGATATATATAGCTGCTATCGTAATCACAGATGGTATTACAGATTACATAAAATAAAAGACGATTTTTGGTTAAGGAATTTTGCAAACAGTTCATGGGATTGATTGAATTTTGAATTTTGGATTTTTCGGGTTCGTGAACATGTTTTGGTTTCTGTCAATAAACTTTTTATGAAAAATAGTCTTCTTGTGTTTCGTGGTGGATTCGAACTTTTATTCATTAGGAACACTGATTTTCCGTGCCAAACAAATTTGGCAAAAAATTGTATCAAAACTTTGCCCGTCCGTATTTCATATGTTTATATTCGGTATACTCATTTCTTACTGGAAGGACTGGATTTCAGCGCAAGTGACTATTTCAAGCGATGCCAAGCTGGCTATCAAAAAATATTTCAAAAACCAATGTTTGGTATTTATTTCTCTGTTTATATATAAAATAGTTTAAAAAGGAAAAACATTTTGAAATTTAGTTCAATCCTTTCCTTTGAGCTAAATTTCGGCATCGTTTGACATTTGAGCATCGTTTGAGCTTAAGTTAAACGAAGTGGTTTTCGATATATATAATTATTACGGTTGTTCAATATTTGTTTTTTGTTTTTTGTGTTATGGATTGATTTTTTGTGTAGTTTTATTATTTTGAGATCATATGATGGAATTGTTGTATTGAGCGTTAGAGTAATCAAGGTTTATAAAAAAGAAACAAAAGATAGAAAATTCTAGCTATATATAATCGATCGATCAATATGTAAATTTCAATCAAAAAGATAAGTTGTGATCAGTAGTGTATTGTACCACAAGTATTTTAATGTATATTATTTAACTAAATTGTTCATATTATGTTTGTGAAAGTAATTTACTTTAAAATTCGTGGTTTTATCCTAAAAATGAAGCGTTTAAATTTTGTGGCATTCTATTAAATTTTTTTTTATTTTAAAATTTTAACTGGCAATAATTTAAAGGATTCTATGTATAAAATACTCTACGAGAATAGTTCTTCTCAAAAGTTAAGGTTGAGAACAGAACAAAAAATTCATATTTTTAAAAATAAGTAGAAAACTGTGCTTTCGAAAATTACAATTTTTTGGGGTTAGAAAAAAAATCACCTTGCAATAACTTTTTTCAAAATTTCCACTCTCAACCCCTTTCAAATATCATTTTAAATGATGATCCGAACACTATGGTTTTAATTCAATCTTTACGACATTTCCTATTTCCTATAAGCGTGAAAGTTGTCAATTTTTTTCTTTTGTATTGTTCGAATTTAAGAGAGGAGGGGGTGGGGGTACAGGAAGGACAAAAAAGAATATATGTACTTTTATAAGAGTATGTTTTTATGGTCAGTAATCGATTTCATCTTCGATAAAATTCACCCTCTCTCATTAATGCACCTTCCCAATATTTTATCACATTCTTTCCTTAATATTAATGTATTTAAACGTTCGTAAATTAATTTTGATGACACTTTAAACGTTTAGAAGTGTGTTTAAAAGATGCAAATATGTATGGCAAGAAGCAAATTAGTTTTTGAGTGATATTCAACTAAGTAGTGGGAGGCCTCCTAGCACCTGTTTTTTGGAAGCTTAATAACATATGTACCAGAAAAACGAAAAGGATGAAATTTGGTACATAACCATTTAGCACAGTTTACAACAGTTCTGCATCCCAACTTCCGGTTTTTCACTTCCGGTGAACATTTGTTTTTGCAATTTTTGCATTTTTTTCAGTGTTTTTATTCACGCTACAGCCTATGATAATGAAGTGATTATGATGAAACTTCTGAAAAAATTTTCAATTAGTGTGAAAAGATACTTATCAACATTTGAGATACATTGATCAAAGTGGCGAGGGGTCTACCATACTGCTGACATATTGCTGACGTTTCGCACTTTGTTTTTTTGGTTTTAAAGTATGTTGGGAGCATACAGACTGCGTTCATTAATCAATTTTGATGATACTTTGACAAAAGATGGAAATTTGAATGACAAAGAACTGTTTAGTTTTTGGACGATATTGGGATAAAAGGTAGGGGTTTCCCGAGCACTTGTTTATTTGAAATTTCAATAACAGCAGTTCCTGATAATTGATTTTGATTAAACGTGGTATGTATGATTAAAGTATGATTTGTAAGAGTTCTGCATTCTAACTTCAGATTTGTCACTTCCGGTTAAAAATTTTTGTTTACTTTTTCTATTAACAAAAACAACAGAATTTATGTCTGTTTTGATACTACAGTTTTCTTTAATGTTTTTATAATTAGAACAACGCGAAATCTATAACATCGGTTCGCCATTAATTGAACTATATTTGATGGATATTATCTCACTATATATTTAGAAACATTTTGTTTCCAGAGCTTTGGTAAAGTTAGCTCATGCAGCTGCGTCGCAATATTTTTTTTAGTTCCGAATCAATAAGAAAATTTCAGCTTTAAAAAAGTTTATCATTTCTTATCTGGGCTAGCCCACTAGATAAACCAACTGTGTGTAAAATACGTCTATGACTGTTAGTCGTGTTATTTTGTATAAATAGAAATACCAAAAGTATAAATTAAAAATCCAATAATATAGATATTTTTGAATCGTGACTTTATGTTGAACTTTAGAGAACTTCGGACAACAATGGAATAGGCATTAGGCGTCTGTACCAGTAATATTATTAAATGTGCCAAGTCTGGCACACGTGCCACGTATTTGCGATCACTAACTTAGTAGATAAAAATTACGTTTGATCGGTTTATCTTAAGCGAAAAATGTTTGGCGCTATACACGAATAATAAATAATATTACGGCGATGCCGTGTATGGTCACATCATCCAAACAAAAGGAAAATTTATCTCACGATCTCAGATTTGTTTAAAATATTCAGTAAACATAGATACTTTACAAAATGTAAATTAAGACGCTGATATGAATTAAGTAAAGCTTATTTGTTCACGTTGTCCGTGAGAGTCTGGATGACCTCTACTAGTGTAGGTTTATTCTTTTCCAGTTGTGATCGATCAGTTGCAACCCACAGCCTGAACTCAATCATCTTTAAATTGTGGATGCAAAAGATCGAGTAGGGTTCGCTTTGATGGACATTAAGAGTAATACTACAACATAAAGTATCCATTTTCCTTGTCATACACCAAACGGCGTGTTTCATCCATTTCTGCATCCAAAAAAACAGCTAATACTTTCTATTGGCCACAAGACAAATATGGCTTGTGTGATATGCTTATATTACCGTAGAAGGTCCGTACACTAAATCTTTTTCTCACCAAATAACAATTGAAATAGCTCAAAAAAATTTGACAAGATTTTCTATGTATTGCAGCTTCAAGTTGCTGTAAGTTATCTTATTATTACGTTATCAATACTAGTAGGTTAATCTACTGATAAATATATATGTACTAAGTTATAAAACGGTATATAAACAAAGTTATAAAAGGTGTACTAATTTAAAATTTATATCACCAATATATTTTGTTTTAAAAATCCAATCAAAATATAGATTTGAAGTGAGCCAGATGCAAACAATTCTTTAAACAATGTGCAACAATGAGTTTATTTGGCTAATTTAATACAGCATTTCCTTTGGTACAGGATGTTTAAAATATTATTCCTGCGCGAATATTCATAAGATCTGAACAATCTGTTTCTAGATTTTGCTGGAATAAAATTCATCTCTAAAATTACAAGCTCACTGTATTATAAAATAATCTAGCTAACTAAATCACGGTTTCTTATATTTTTCACACAAACCAAAATTTTAGTAATTCACATGTAAAATAGAATCATGGAAATGTAGGAAAAATCAACCATAAGAAGAATAGTAGATTCTTGTATGAGCTTAGAATGAAGACAATTCTTCACGAGGATGAAGTTTCCCGAAACGAGCGTAGCGAGTGGAGGGAATCTCCCGAGTGAAGAATTGCCATCATCCCAAGCGAATACAAGATACTATTTAATCCACGACTGTAAAATATTTCGTTTAATTTCCAGTTTTCATGCAAAAATTTGTATCGCCATATTGAAATAAATACATCAAAGATAGCGAAAAACAAAACAAGTTTGTTGTTTAATTTTTTAGGGTAATATTTAATAAACTATAGAACTGTTAAAGAATTTTAATCAAATTCACTAGTTGTGGAATGAATACAATTACAATGGAAGACATACGCATGGAAAGCATATATTCTTTAGTAGTCGTGGATAAAATATATTTTTTGATAACAGTTTTTGATAAAACATACCAAAACCCCTATATATAAGCCTGCTTCGTTTTTTTAGCACAGAAAACATCACGAACTTGTACATCCATTTTGAAATTAAAACTCAATATAAAAAAATTCAAAAAATATTTAACGCCTCTTGAAAAATAAAACTTCGTTTACAAAAAATTTAACCAAAAACGCTAATCCATTTTTTTGTATATGGCAATGTTGATTGTTTTTTAATATGGCGTCTTTCAAGGCTATGAAATAATAGAAGGTTTTGACATATACACAAAAATTATTTAATTTCGTTCTAAAATAAAATAACAAAAAAATATATATGTTACAAACACCTTAAAAATATTTTTCTATGATAGCATATGAAAAGTTTATTTTCATCACACTTAATGCCCTGTGAAAATGCGTTTTTTTTCCGCTAGTGTAAAAAGAATAACAAATTGTAGTTGCTATGGTTTTTCATATAATTTTACAAAGTTTTTTCAACAATAATATGAATTTTTAATGTTATGTTGTATTCTAATTTTATAATTTATAGTAAATATCTAGTATATATATATATATATATATATATATATATATATATATATATATATATATATATATATATATATATATATATATATATATATATATATATATATATATATATATATATATATATATATATATATATATATATATATATATATATATATATATATATATATATATATATATATATATATATATATATATATATATATATTATCATAGAAAAAATTGCATTTCCTACTCGAGATAAAAACGTTTTTCGTTCGTAATCATGTCTCACTCGACGCAAGCGCGTCTCGTTACAAATGTTTATTCACGAACAAATGTTTACTCACATAAAAAACAATGTTTTCATCTGTTGTAGGAAAATATAGTATTTTCTTTCTTCGAAATAGTAGTTTTCACAATATTTATTACAATCGAAAAACTAAATATTACACATCGAAATATTTATAAAAATGACACGATCTACGGGTTTTTAACGTGTGCAATACTCGCTGTAAATTTTTAAGCACGTAAAAACATGTATTTACGGTAAGTTTCTAAGTACATAATTTTACTTATGTTGTATGTATAATGATGATTTTTTATCGTGTATTACATACGGTATACTGGGTAGATATCGTGGATCGTGTCATTAGACACTCCCTTTAAACTAAGTTAACGCCATCCTCATCTGTAGATTTGTACTAAGCAGCTTGATTTAAATTTCATTAATTTGTTTATATATTCAGTACAATATACAATGCAACAATAACGTCAATTTTAATTGAATTTTGTGCATTTGTTTCAAATACTATTGTGTTGCACTTCACTAGCCCGAACTGCTTTCCTAACGAGAGTTTCCCACTACACTCTTGTTTGGAAAACGCGTTCGCACTAGTTATACAATATACTCTTATGCTTAAAAGTTAAAAAAATGCTAATTTAATAATAATAACAACATTATTTTCAAGATTATAAATTCTCTATTTCTTGATTTCAAAAAGGTGAGTTTAGGTTAGAGTATATAGTTTACCATAGATAATCCAAAAGAGGTTTCGTACCACAGTATTATAAAACGTCACAAGCTCGGCACGCAAGAAACATATTTGCGTTCACTGAACTATATAATTTTAATGTTAACAATATATTAAAATAGTTTACATATCTATAATTTAAAAGATCAATCCAAATTCTGTGTAACACTGTTGCATAACGGTGAAAAAATAACACTTCTATAGAACATAACAATGTCGTGACGTCGAATATAGGGTTTGCATTGATAGACATTGAGTCCCAGATACAAGAGATGATGTGGAGGTGGATAGAACACACACTGATTAAACCATCCGAAATGTTACAAGCATCTGCCTAGAGTGGAATCCACATGGCAAAAAAGGGTAGGAAAACCAGCAACGAGCTGGAAGAAAACGATGCTAGCAGAAGCGAAACAAATTGACAAAACATAAGGGGAGTTAAAAAGGATTGTCCAAAATAGAGTTAGAAGTCTTTGGGACCTAAATCGTAGATAAAGGAGGCAAGAAAGGGTTTGTATTAATGCAGGTAGAAAGCTTGAACGAAGCTTGAGGGTTACATATCCATCAAATGTTTGCTTAAAGTTTAGATAAATTTGGGCTTAATTACTAGTACAGAAATATGATGAAATTTGACTCCTAAGCTTACTAAAATAATTTTTAATCATATGATGCTTGTGGAGAACTTATATGGACTTGTATACATTCCGTCTCTGGTACGCGTGTCAAAGATTTGCAATCGCTGCGCTTGATAGTTTCATACATGTTAAATGAAATAAATGAATGTGTAATAACAAAAAACAATTTAAAGTTTCTCGAGCAAAATTCATTGAACAATAATCAACTGATTAATATAAATTGAATCTAAAATTTCATTTAATAGAAAAAGAAAGTAATTTCTTCAATTTAATTACAAATTTGTTATGTGAATCTTAAAACATGTTAATGCAAAAATACTATTATTTGTTATGCATTTTTTTTCGCTTTTAAATACAAAAACCTTTTTTTTTTAGTTTAATCAATTTCAATCAAATTAATAAACAAATCCGATTCAATTTTTGATCAATTCAAAATTCTAAGAACATCATACCACAGATAATAATTAAAATATGATAAGATGCATTTCCAATTTCACGGTTTTATTCTAATTAATATTTAAATCTTTAACTCACCCAGTTCATTTTAATAATTCAAAAGAATATTTGAATACTTCTTAAAATATAATCCAAACGTTAACTTGTGATTTTGTTTTATTTTATGTTTATCACTATAAAATCTTCAATTTCTTATCACACTTTAAATCTTAATAATATTTTCACTGAAAAAAAAAAATAAAACCTGTTAAATTAATTATTATTCACTACAACCCGAAGAAAAAACTTACAAAAAAAATTAACAAAAATTTCAGAAACAATCTTTAAGAAACATGATCTATCCACGGTGAAAGACTCTCACTAACTGTTACACGAAATGGTAAGTATGTTTTGATGATGGATAATTTCTTTTAGTTTTTTAAGATGATTATTTAAAAAATTATTGAAGACCAACACAAAACTACAATAAAAAGAAATGAAAATATAACAATTATAAACAACTTTGATGAATAAATAAATAAAAGTTTCATTCAACCAAGATTTCTTACCATCTTACCTTACCGTATGATCTATGGAAAAAAAATTTAAGATTAGCATACATATTCTTCTTCATCAATGAAATCGTTAAAATATTAAAAGGAATTAAAAAAATTTATTGATTTTAATTATCTGTTATGCATGTATAATAAATTTAATTTTAAAATTCCAAACTTTTTTTTTGTTTTGTCATCTATGTGAAACTCAGCGTATTTTCGTTTTTTTAATGCATCTTTTGATTTCGGCAATTGTTAAGAAAAAGTGAAACAAAGATGAATTAAATTATAGAAATTTTAATATAATTTTTAACGTTAGGTATTTTGTAATGATTTAATTTGACACAATACCGTCAAACTGTCTAGTGCAGTTATTAAATAGTTTGATCTTTAAACACAACGTCGGTCGGTAACCTATCGAAAATAAATTGATAGAATAATGAATGATCTGATATTTGACGACGATGGCATTGGCGATGTGATGGACAAGATTTATCATTTGGGATAGAAATTTACAATTAAACGGCTCGTTAACGTTTTGTAAGTTAGTATTTTCTAGAGTATAAACTGCCATTGGCTTATGGCTAGGCATTACACTTATTTCAATTTATATAATGTAACTTAATAGTGTATTCTTTTTGACTGTACCGAGTATGAACAAAAAATCCAGAATTTTAAAATCGTCTCCACACAGAACAAAAAAAAAATCAGTACAATTACAAGTTAACAAGAACACTTGGATTCTGTTTTATTTTTTCATTATAAATATTAACCCAGATTGATTGTGATTAGTTGATTTTTATTCACAAAATAATATTTTCATAATGGGCTATTATTTTGAAAACGTACATTTTTTTGTCGATTTTTAAATCTGTGATTTTTAAAAAATCTGAAATTTTGATATATTGTTGGTATTGACGAAAGAAAAAAGTGATTTCTGGTTTTATTTTTTGAGTACTCTGAATCGGAGTTATGCGCGGTTGAATTTTTGAGGCTTTTTCACGTAGTTTTGGTAAGGGAGCCATTGTTTTGTTAAAAGATCCCATGAATTTCATGCGATTTACGTATATTTTTGCGAACAAAGAGAAAAATAGTTGAATAATCGAAATGTGTAAGTTGGAAATTAACAACTTTGCTCTTTTCCGCTAGGCGGCGCGCTAAACCTTGGTTTACTTCAAAGCTCATATCTCCAAAATCGTCCTTTTTTTCTGTTTTTTACGAATTTTAAAGTCAACACATGCAGCTATGAAACTAAAAAATAAAAAGTGAGAGATTCCATGTGGATTTTTTATACGATTTTTTAAAGTTTAGTACATATATGAAAAATTCACATGTGTTTTTACATCAAATTAATTATGCTTTACTAAATGTAAATCTAATATATTGAAAATTTCATATTTTAACATCTGTACTAAATATTGAAACATATTCTGTGCATTACTCATTGAACAACCGGTTTTTATTGAGAATAAGAATTGGAGATTCCAACGACCGAAGATTGTGATTTACTTTCAACACCTTAACACTAACATAAGCATGAGACTATTATTAATAAATATTTTTTCTATAAAAATCATAATTTAATGAAACAATAATAATATTGCAAACAAATACATTACAAAACTAATTTATATATTTTTTTTTGCCTCTGAATTGAAATATTTTTGATTATCGGAAAAGGGAAACATTTTGGCAATTATTTTATTCGGTGCAGTGTTATCCCGTAAAAAATATTGAGATGCTTGAGGTCCACTAATTGTTTTAATGTCCGAAAACCGCAAAAGAAATTACTCCTGTAGTTCGATATCTCCTGAAGACACATATGAAAATTTCATACGTGGTTGATTTTTTTCGACCAAATTTCTATCATTTCAAATGATTCTTTTGCTGTTGATATTTTCTCTCCTTTAAGCGATGCTCTCCGGTCTTCTCTTTTAAGTGTGTTTCCAATCTCATCCGATGGACCCTTTTCACGTGCAGTTCCAAAGAAATTCCATGCTGCAGGTATTTTAAAATCAACAATATTTTTGCAAAGATTTATAAAATTCCTCATATTTTTATATTGAGTTTCTGAGCCATCCGTAAAATATAAAAGTATTTTAATACTTAGAACGGACCAATAATAACGACCAGTATTGCAGCAATAGCACTGGCAACCACGACTGGACCTTTAAAAAACATATAAAATATTATTATTATTAAATAAATAAATTAAATACAAAATAATTAAAATAAAATTGAAATATCTAATGAAAAAAAACTTAAAACTCATACCAACATTATCAATAATATCATAGTCTTTCAGCTGAGAAACGATAACTAAACTATAGGTAACATTTTTCAAATTATTTATTTCTAAAATGGATATTACTTTAGTGAATTTAACCGAATGACATAGATCGGGCAACTCATGTTTGCAGTACTGGCTCAATAACAATATCCAATTAATGCTAAACATTAACGGGCCATTACCATGGGTAGACCATTAAGTGCACTCTTCTAATTTTCTATAATTCGTAGATCTTTCGATTTATGGTTCCAGTAATGGCCCAATAAAAATAGCCAAGTACTGTTAAGGGCAATGCTTGGCCATTCAAAAGGAACTGTACACTGGCTCTTTTCTGTAAACCATAGATCGGCCGATGAATGGTTCTAGTACAAGCCCAATAACAATAGCCATGTACTGTTAACTATTAATTGGCTAGTGCTTGGCCGTATTTCAAAGTCTGGCAAACTCTGCTTGGGTTTTTACCAGATAACACTACAGTCGATAAAATAATTACCAAAATGTTTTCCTTTTCCGATAATCAGAAATATTTCAATTTAGAGGCAAAAAAAGTACATAAATTAATTTGTTTATGTATTTGTTTGTAATATTATTATTGTTTCATTAAATTTATTTAATTAATAGAAAAACTTATTTAATTTTATAGAAAAAATATTTATTAATAATAGTCTCATGCTTATGTTAGTGTTAAGATATTGAAAGTAAATCACAATCTTCGGTCGTTGGAATCTCCAATTCTTATTCTCAATAAAAACCAGTTTTTCAATGAGTTAAAATATAAGATGTTAAAATATAAAAATTTCAATATATTAGATTCACATTTAGTAAAGCATAGTTAATTTGATGTAAGAACACATGTGAATTTTTCATATACTAAGCTTTAAAAAATCGTATAAAAAAAATCCATATGGAATCTCTCACTTTTTATTTTTTAGTTTCATAGCTGCATGTGTTGACTTTAAAATTTGTGAAAAACAAAAAAAAAGGACGATTTTTGAGATATGAGCTTTGAAGTAAACCAAGGCTTAACGCGCCGCCTAGCGGAGAGAAAAATTATTAATTTCCAACTTATTTCGATTATTCAACTATTTTTCTCTTTATGTGGAAAAATATACGTAAATCGCATGAAATTCATGAGATCTATTAACAAAACATTGACACCATTACAAAAACTACGTGAAAAAGCCTCAAAAATTCAACCGCGCATAACTCCGATTCAAAGTTCTCAAAAAATTAATAAAGTAAGTATTAAGCCCAGTATTAATAAAATAATAGCCCATATATTAATACCTGTTATACAAAAAAAAAACATCCCAAATACGATAAAGAAACAAAAATCACAAGAAAAATTTCAGTACAAATTCTACACCACCAATTTCTACAATGCTATTTTTTAGGTAGATTTCATATAAAAATTTACCTATTGCAATGGGCTTCATCTCGAAATTTCGGAAAAATTTTGGGGCCAAACGACTATGATAAGCGGAGACGGAAAAACAAAAAAAAATTTATATATATATATATATATATATATATATATATATATATATATATATATATATATATATATATATATATATATATATATATATATATATATATATATATATCAGGGTGGCACTTATTTGTATGGATGATTTTTTTTTTTGTATTTTGGCATGGCGCCGGCCGGAATTTTGTTCCTTTGGGTAATTTAAGCATACTGACAAAGTTTCACCACTCTTAAGCATGCTTCCATACAATTTTTTTTGTAATTTTCACATAGTCGAGTCTGTATTAAAAACAAAACCGTATAATAGTTTCTAAAGTATCATTTAATGTTTACAAACAGGAACCTATTTTATAATGTTAACAAAATTATAAAGGCCTTTTCAAATCCTGCAATGTAGCAGATTTCGGATATTTCTTACGGTAGTCTTGAACGGTCTGAAAATGCATGAAATTTTAAATTATTGCTTATTGTTTACCTTTAACAAAAATTGTTTTTGATCTTCATCTTTAGTTATTTTATCGTTGAACTCTTTCATTAATTTTATGCATCGTTCTGCTGGATCGTTGACTACCTTTAAACAACTTACAATTTTTTGCGCTTCTTTGTATTCACTTAAGTTACTCCATGTGCATGGATGTGATTTTAAAAATGTTGTGGAAATATTAAACCTTTTTAAAAAATATCCAGTGACGCAGCGTTGTGCTTTGTCTTTAAATATGGAGTGGTAAAAACAAATGTCCGAATTAATTTTTAATTCTCTAGACTTTGATCTAGAAGTACTCCGACGGTTATCACGAGATTTAGAGCGCGACCTATGACCAGCATTTACTATCGAGTGAATTTCACTCAGCATTTGCGTTTTAAAATTATTAAGAATTTCATTAATGTTTTGATTTTTTTTATGTTGAGAAGCACTTTGATGAAACCGGTTTGAGTTAGTTGATTGTGCAGAAGTAGAAGTAGTTCATTGCGAAAATTTGTCCCTGTGACAACGTTTCCATAAGATTGTCGGCACGTTCTGCCAACAACGTTAATGGCAAATCGTTTTCGAAAGACGATAAAACAAGTTGGAAGCTTTCAGGAAGACGTGCCATCCAAAGTTGTTTGATGATGCCATCGTTCATATCAGCACCGTTAATTCGGAATTCAGCTAGCAACTGTGTAGGTTTTTCATCACCTAATTCTAATTTATGCAAAATTTTAATTACCTCAATCTTAAAGGTAGTATAAGGAGTATCACATATTTCTTTAAAGAGCAACGGTGCCAATTTGTTGTGCAATCGTGAATCAATTGCATTTAATGCACGTGAATATTTGGTCATTTCTGATTTACATTCGAACTAAAAAATTTTAGTTCCAACTAAACTAGTTTAGAACTAAACAATTGCGTTTTGGTCAAACAAATTTTGCGGATCTTTAAATTTAACAAAATTAATATTGCTCACTGTAGCTACATCCGGTTCAGTTGTTGGAGGTTGTGAGCAAGGTGGTGGCATCTGCCGCTGTGCCATGAACTGTTGATGGGCAAACTGCTGCAAGTTTCCTTGGATAACATCAGCTAACTTCTGAGGAGTCATTAACATGGGTGCTTCATTAACACCCAAGGCATTCACAGGTGAGGCAGGACGCGAGGGAGAAGTGTTTGGGGAAGCCATATTTTTAAAATTAAAACAAAAATAAAATAAACCCGCCGCAATAATCATAAAACAAACGATTTTAATAAAACAAAAATTTCAGAACAAATAAGAGATAATCCAGATACTGCTAGAGGCGATGAGAATTGCTGGGATGAATTTTGGTATTCAATAAATTTATCCAATGAAGCTCCCAAATTTTAAACTATACATTTTAAATTATACACTGCTGCCGTTGGCACTTGGCGTAAGTTTTCAAATAAGATAATGTCAATCTCTTGTCTTTACGCAAATAACTTATATAATAAGTTTAATAGAAAAATTAAAGAAAACAAAATTTTTTTATAATTTTACTGTTACTCTATATATATTTCAGCTTGTTAGGCCATCTTCTGGAGTAATTCAGATTAGCTGATATATATATATATAGAGTAACAGTAAAATTATAAAAAACTTTTGTTATCTTTAATTGTTCTATTAAACTTATTAAATAAGTTATTTGTGTAAAGTAACAAGAGATTGACATTATGTTATATGAATAGTGTCTTTCGATTTAACATTGCGTCACACCTATTGACAGACACTTTTAAATTATATAAGGACGGACAGGTTGCACGAGACCCAACTTGTTCTAGCACGAATACTACAGAGGGCCATGGGCCATGTCACAGTGACGGACCCTTTACTTATTTTGTTCGAGTTTTCCAATTTTTAAGTTGATAAGAAATATTTTTTTTGAAATTTCTCAACTTCGAGCTAAAGTCGCCACGTGATAAAATTGTTCAATTGAGCCCAAACTTCAGATTCCAGTTACACATATATAAAGGAACAAAATTTTGACCGGCGCCCTTCAAAAATGCAAAATAAGAAAATAAGTGCCACCCTAATATATATATATATATATATATATATATATATATATATATATATATATATATATATATATATATATATATATATATATATATATATATATATATATATATATATATATATATATATATATATATATATATATATATATATATATATATATATATATATATATATATATATATATATATATATATATATATATATATATATATATATATATATATATATATATATATATATATATATATATATATATATATATATATATATATTTATATATATATATATATATATATATATATATATATATATATATATATATATATATATATATATATATATATATATATATATATATATATATATATATATATATATATATATAACGATATTGGCTATAACGAATTTACCGGCACTCTCACGATCGCATTTCTTGACCTACAACGAAAATTTTTCTGTATACGTTGCGGCAAAAAATCTTTTGGACAAGCTCGCGAACTGGCCATATTCGGCTACAGGTTAAGTGGCTAGAGCCAAAAAAGTCGGGGCGTTATAACTTCCGTTTGAATCATAATATTTTAATAAAATTTATCAAAATTGAATATTTGAACATATTTCGATCATTTGTTTCCAAATGACAACCTTGGCATTCCAGGTTCCTGAAAAATCAGCTGTTTTAAAAATTTAATAAACTTTGTTGTCCTTGATTTGGCTGAAAATGGCCAATCTCACTTATGAATATGTACGCATACGTTAACTAGAACATAAATCTTTCCAAAATTTAAAAAAAAAATAGTTCAAGTCTAGAGGTTGAGACACCAGGGCTGTTAGAACTAAAACAAACGCAAACGGCCATGCCTTCCTCATTTTTTAGTTTATGTTATTTAAACTCATATTAACTTTTAGATAAATTTTTCAACTATAAGCTCAGAGATTTTCAGCTTTCTAACCCAAGAGTTCTCAATGTAATTAGCATTAAACCTGCCATGCCATTCAATTACAACAACAACTTCCATAAAAATATAAAAATATCCCATAGAAAAAATATTAAAAAAATTTTCTTTTGTTTTTTTTTCAGTTTTTAGTTTTTTTCGCAAAAATTTAAAAAAAAAAAATTGTGACAAAGTTGAGTCATTATTGTTTTAAATTAAGGAATATTTTCTTATATGCATATTGATTACACATTTACAAAAGTCTTCCTAAATTGTAGATATTTGAATTATTTGAGGTGTAAAGGTTGTTTGACAATTTAAGATTATAAATTATGTGTGGTGGTGTTGTAGGTGTGACGTTGTGAGAACGTTTATTTGCTCTTTGGTGGATTTAATATGTTATTAAAAGTAGTTTTAACCAAATTAAATAAAACTGTTCCGAAATCGCATTGATAAAGTAGTTTCCGTTAATGTATTTAGTTTGGTTTGATAAATTTTTTGGATTATTCTGGACTCGGACTATTCTACCTAAATTTTTTATTTAAACTAATCTGACACATCCAATTCTATTTGTACACAAAGCTGTCTGGTCCCGAAATCTACCTATTTCTAGCGGATATACGTGCCGCTTGGACTTTTTTTGTACTGGGTGTGGGCAAAATAACAATTCTGTTTCCAAAAGAATACGCTCGAAATCATAATTCTGTGCTGGTGCAACCCAAAGGAACACAAATTTCGATAATTCGGTGTTGGAATTTGTTCAGTACAGTCGAAAAGAATACACTATAAGATTTACACAAAACAAACACTGAGGCTCTTTGCTTGAACGTCATTTCTGTTGGCTTATGTTTCCTTTGCTAATCCTTTTAACATCCGTGTTATGCAATTGACTAAGGAAATATCATGAAGCAATTACATTATTTTATCGATTTCAGCATAATATATTGAAATAGGCAAGATGTAATTATAAGCCGATTCTCACGAATTGGAGTTAGTGCTTATAACTTATTAATCTAATCTATACTATAAATTAAGCTTAAGTCGGATCGTGCTATGGAAATGGAAATCGCGTGTTTTAATTATGTATATTATTAACTTAAAATTGATTTGTTTATATTGAAATTAAAAACAAATATTTTTAGTTTCAAAATGGATTTCAAAATAAATTTATTACAAAACAAAATATGAAATAAATTAACTGTGGGAAATTTCTAAATTTTATGTTGTGTGGATTATATATGTTTATATCTAATTTATTATCTGACAAATTTTGATTTTTTAATATCGATTTTTTTTGATTCGATTAGAAACCAAAGTCAGTGAAAGTAAAGGATACGGACATTGGTACAAAAATCTTTAACTTTCTTGCTTAAAATTCATAATTGGCTATATCTAACTAAGGTGTAAAACATATCGGACATACGCCATACGGAAGTAACTATTTGATAAATCAAATATTTTTCGCCGTACTTCTGTAACTGAATGTTGCATCATTGAAACGGTTTGCTTTTTTAAAAATGTATTTTAAGATAAATGAAAAATGTTTTCAAGTCTTTTTATAACTGTTAATCTGTTACCACTTTTGAATGATTTCTTAAATTTATTCCAATGTCACAAAACCAGACAAAATTGTTTTCGTGATGTCAGTATTATTATTATGGTATAATTAGTTTTATGTGTTACTTACATATCTCACTCTGTGATAACCTAGTCGTTTGGTAATCAATTGAATTATATTATATTATCGTTTGAATTATATTATATTATCGAGAACATAAAATCAATAATTCTAGATCCACGAACTATTAATGCATAATGTTTAGTTGATGTAATATCTAAAATCGTTTCTTAATATTAATGATAGACCGATGATACAATTGTAACGATGCTTCTGCATTAAGGATGTGTATGTAAACAATGAATATCATTAACTTACCATACTTAAGAAAATAGTAGTGTCTAGAAAATTCAATCGAAAAAACAAAAATAAATGTAATTTTAGATTTCAATAATTTAAACATACTTCACGACAATGAAGGGAAAATGATATGGCCGTGAAAAATCATCACTAAACTTTCAAAATTGGTTGTCGTAAACAAAATTCGACACAGTTGTTGTACATTTGTGTCAGTTCGGTTCCATGTATTGCTGAATGTAATAGAACCATGTCACTATCACTGAAAAAAATTTGTAGGTAAAATACAACACGCAATGGTCTGTTGAATTTATTTAAAGGACACGTTATTTGATTTTCTATTGTTTCTATTGTTAACCAACATGTTTGTTAATAGCCAGTTTTAACTACCTTTACAAGCTGCTAGTTGATTTTCGTTTGTTGAATAAAATAGCCATAAACCAAAATTATAAAACAAAAATTCGAGTAGTAAGGGCTTGAAATTTATAGTGAGCTTAGAGGAAGTATAGTAAATATGAAATTTTGTGAAATTGAAAGCATAGTTTTAAGAAAAAGTGTGAAAGTATCTAGTGAATTCTGTCAATTATAATACCTAAAAAAATGATTGAAATTTTAGTGAATTTTAGTCAAGTTAAATTATTTGAATGTTCTAAAAAATTTAAGGGAAGCCAACAGTTTTGTTTTAAACATGTCTATAAAGGTAAATTTTGTTTCGGTAAATTTTAATTAACATCATTTTAAGAAAAATATAAGTATTTCTAATAGTATTATAATATAATATAATAGCTATTTATGTACCTAGGGCGTTATGTAGGTTATTGCGCCCGGAAAGCGACGTAATCTAGCCCGAGGGCCTCTGGCCCGAGGGATGGATGTCGCTTGATGGGCGTAATACCCAGTAACGCCAGTGGTGCATACAAGATTTTATGCTTCACTTAATAAGCTAAAACTAAGAAAGAATTTAATTTGTTAATCTATATTGATATGCAAACATATACAAATGTATCGTAGTATGCCAAGAAAATAACTATTTTGAAGTTTAAAATAAATATTTGTTGTTTGAACGTTGCTATGTAAACAAATTCTCCTAAATTTTGTAGCGTATGACAAAAACATTGTTTGACGTTTAAAATAATTTGATAGTTTTGGAAAACTATACGAACAATTAATAACTAAAATGTTGCTAAACATTTTTAAGCAAACGCCAAAATCTTTTACTGGCTTAAATTGAATAAGAATTATTTATATTGTGTAGACAAAACCACAGTAAAAGTAGTTTTATTTTGTTTTTTAGCGTCTTAATAGCGGGCGTTATAACTTCATAATGCCCTCTCATAACGCCCCGGTTTTTATGAATGTGTTTATATATTGCGTATCCTAGACATTATAACAACTTTATATCATTGTGAAACATAAACTAATTATAACTAACTAATAGTTTTGGAAATAATTGATAAAATCAATAAAATAAAATATCAAAAGTTAACAAACATGTTCGTTATTTTAACAGTCCGGTTGTGGTTTTGTTCGTAATAATTAACAAACATGTCTGTTAAAATTACAAACTGTTCGTTAAAAATTGTTGGTAAAATAAATTCAACTGACATCAATTTGTTGTATTCAACGAACAATTTGTAGGATCAAAAGTAACAGAAATGTGTGTTGAATCGAAGGAAATTTCTGTAAATTTTACGAACATTTTTTTTAGTAATAGAGCTGAATGTATTCAATTGAATTGAATGAAAAATTGAACAAAGTCTTATCTCAATTCCAGCTCGAGAATCGAACCGGCGTACTTTTGATCAGAGTCTGTGGTTAACCCAGTGGCGTAGCTAGCATGGGTGACACCCGGGGCGGATATTATGGTGTCACCCCAAGAATGAAAACTGTCAATATTAATAAAAAGCCGATATACGTAATTTATAATTTTATTTAATTAATACAAATTATTTAATTAATGCAAATGAGCATTATTATTAATAAGTTATATATAATTAAAGTACTGTTTTATTATACATTCTTTCATATTGATGTATGAAAATGAATCTTTTAGGAAAGTATCAGCGTCGTCACTCAAAAAAATTAAAATGTATCCAGTTGTATAAAAAAAGAGTATCCAAATGTGTACATGATTATTTGATGTTGCTAATTTATTTGAGAACGACCTATATTGTGCGGTTTCAGCGCAAAATATACCTGGAATTCCTTTTTTTCATTGCAACGGTTACGGTATAATGCAACCTTAAATACACTCAATTCAGAACTGTTTACAAAAAATGTTATCGTTTTTCCACAACTGTTTATATTTGCTACACTGTTCGCCAATTTTCTGTTCCTTTATCTTCTACTAAAAGAGAATACGACGAACAATGTAACACAATTTATTAACATTTTCAAATGCATTTAATGCATTTTATACACAATGTTTTCTTGCGAATAAATTGTATCCATTCCAGTAGTTTTGCAAATTTTTGGTACCCAGTATCCATTTAATAAATTTTTTAAATAATGTATCCAAATTAATACACATGTATACAAGTGGCAACCCTGGAAAGTATAGTAAAAGAAGAATAAGAGTAGAATTAATATACTCTCACATACATATTATATACATACACTTAAAATCTCTTCTTTCTAGCTTTAACAGCTGCAAACTCAGAAATCACAACTTCAAAATTTATATTTTGTGCTGCCTCATGTTCTATGGTTAATATGTCAAGATTTTTAAGCCTCGTTTGGGTCATTGTTGCCCGCAAGTAATTTTTAATTAATTTTAATTTGCTGAAACTCCTCTCACACGAAGCCACTGATACGCAAATAGTCATAAATAACTTTAGTGCGACCATAAGATTCGGAAGAGATTCTGTAAACTCCCATTCCACGATGAATTTCAAAAAGTCTAGGCACACCCAGTTAGAAACTGTAACATTGGTCGCTTTTAAATGCCTCCTCAACCTTGGTATCTCTGTGAGGAATCCCGTTTCCGAAACCTCATCATAAAAACTGGTAAATTTTGATACAGATAATTTCAACTCTTCACTGTTCGCCAAAAGCAAAGTCTTTGTCTGAACAACCTCGAACAATGAAGCAACATCTTGAACTGACTTCAGTCTTGTTCGGAGTTCAACACTGAATCGGTCAAGAGATTCCAACATGTCCTTTTTAAGTTCAGCTCTCAGTGTCAGTCCAACATCTGGAGCCAACTCACCAGCCATTCGTTTTTTACGACGAATTCGTCTTTCCATTGGAATGTCATAGCTCTCCGATTTCGTTGCAGCAAGATCTATTGCCTGTTCTACAATGTCATTTCGTTTTTCTTCAATATAAAGACGAAGTGACTCTATTTTTGTAATTAATTGATCAATATTTAAGCCTTTGCTTTGCAATCCAATCTGAGCACAATTTGTTTCCCTAAGAACATCATTCCAAAACAAAAGATAGCAAAGAAACGTAAAATCACACACTGCATGCATAAGGTTGTGTGCAGCGCCTCTAGTGTCTACATTTTCTTGTTGATCACTTAGCTTCTCAATTGCAGCCACAATCCCATAAAAATTTTCGGCCAATACTTTTACTGCAGCATAATGAGCACTCCAACGCGTTGTTGAGAGTCTTTTAACAGTTGTTTTGCTGTGTTTAACAAGCACTTCCCAGCGGCTAGTCGAAGCAGAAAAAAATGTAAAAATGGCCTCCAATGTTCCGAAAAACGTTACACAAGCTACATTTTGTGCAAATGAGTGTTGGCCACATAAATTAATTGAATGATCTATGCAGCCCACAAAAATTACTTTGTTATTTTTTGCTTTAATAATAGCTTGCACTCCTCCATGTATACCACTCATAACAGCTGCATTATCATAACCTTGGGAACGACAATTCATTACCTCTAAACCGTCATTTTTAAGGTTTTTAAGAATTTTATCGCTTAAATCAGCGGCTTTTTTTCCATGTAAAGAAAAAAATCCAAGGAATACTTCTTTGACTTCCACTTTTCAACCATCAATTTTCACATAACGAATCACTTCAGACATTTGATCAATATGTGAAATAAAGGTAATAAAATAAAGGTGTGCTATCAAACATAATTCCAAAATATTTAGCTGATTTAATTTCGTTGACAAGCTTAAACTTTACGTGGTTCGCTAAAACATTTATGAACTCATTTTGTATATCTGGTGACGAATATGATACTTTTGGTGATTTGCCATGCTCCAAATTCAAAATGTGTTCTTTTAACACTACATCATACTTTGACAATAGATTGACTAGTTCTAAAAAATTGCCTTTATTTGAAGAACTTTGTCCTTCATCATGTCCCCGAAATGCTAGGTTTTGTTTAGATAAAAAGAAAGTTATATCCAATAATCTGGATAAAAGATGTTTCCACTTCTGTTTTTCATTATCTATTAATTGTAAGGCTGCGTCTCCTATCGTTTTATGACATTTCAACCTTATTTCCAAAGCTTTCCACTTTTCAAAATTCTCCAGATGTTCATCTGGTGTTCTGAACATCTCCAGATGTTCAGATGTTCATTAGGCATCACTTTATAAAACCATTCTTTGGAAAGATGGCGAACATTACCTTTTGTGTCTAACCCGGGTCTAGATACAGTAGCAAACGGCCCTTCTCTATTTTGAAAATGTTCACTTCCTTTTTTTATGATTTCAATGCGAACATTATCAGAGACGGGTATATTCCAATGTGATACATCTCTTAAGTCCTGAAGTGATTCACTCATACAAATACTGTCTTCGATAGTAGAAGCATTAGCAGCATTATCACTATCATTTTCAGTATTTTTTTCTGATTCGTCTTCATCATGGGTTATCATTATTAATTCTGTGTTGTCGCTGTTACTTTCTGAAGATGAGCCAATATTCTCTGAAACATTCGTTGCATTTACGTGAGAATCAGTTTCTTTTGATGAGCTTTGGCTATCATCAGGCTTTGTAACATATTTATAAATCGATCCAGATATGCTCTGAACATCATCTATTTTAGCCTGTTTGGCCTTTCTCTGCTGGAACCCGCTTTTTCTTTTAGAAGTATGAACTCCTCGTGGCATATTTATTTGTTGGGATATTTGCTAGACGAAATCTAAAAAAAAATTTTTAACTATAGTAGGTATCAGCAAACCTATAATTCTAAATATATTTGTAGGATACATATGTCTATTTCATAATAAGTACACTGTGTTAACGATTAAATACACTACCAGAATTAATTTATTTAAAATTCCTTGCAAGAACTTATATTAAACAATATTTGATAAAATGGAATATACAAATCATATGCTTAATATTATTAGGAACCATTTAAAAATATATAAATATAAAATCCATCTCTTAGAATTTTATATAAAGTATTGAAACCAAAATTAAATATCCAATTAGAATCATGCTCAATAATTTACAAATTTAATTGTGATTCTTTTGAAAAATTTTACAACTGGAAAACCGGAAAATGTTTTAAAGACTGATTTAAGGAATATTGTCTAAAAATCTAAGAAGAAAAATAATCAAAATTAAAGTCTATTTTTAAATTTAAAGTCAAACCATTTAGTTAATATTAATCATAACTACACCACTTTTAAACAAAATTTGAAGGCTTTACATTTATGTTACAAGGATTTTTTAAATAAATTTAGTTCAAATAAGTTATTATATTAGTAAATAAAAACAACTTGGAGACCAAAATCATTTTATATTTTAATTTTTTTTTTTAACTAAATAAAATACAAACTTTTTTGCTTTAGTTTTATTTTAATTTAACCCAACTAAATTCTCTAAAATGGAATGACATCATTCAATTTCACCAATAACATTTGAATTATATTAATAACAAATAATTATACTTCTGGCCTACTGGGATATTAAAAATTATCAAATAATTTTTGAAATAGTTAACTGATATGGTTGGCAGTAGGCCAACGTATAATTCATAAAAAATATATAAAGAAATGAAAAATGGCAAAAGAATTTCTAAACGAATTCCCCTCGTTCGTTGATAAATTCTCATAATTTTTTGGAAAATTCCTACAGCAAGTGGTATTAATAATAGCCCTCGGCCTACGGTTTCGTCCTATTATCGATATATGTATTTGCTTTCGAAATTGTTAAAAGATTATTTCGAATTATCACCGCCCTTGGATGATTACTACTAGTGGAGTCATATTAGCATTTTATATTGATGTAAGAGCAAAGTTGAATTTTTTTTTTGTTTTATGTTAAGGACATAAAAGTTAGTGGGCATGTAATTATTTAGCAAATTTGGAGGTCCGGAAGTGCCTCAAAAATGGCAAAAACTGGTTTTTTGGTGTTTTTCGAGTAGGTCGCTTCACTATTTTTGAAATATTTCGGGCTCTAATGATCATAAAAAAAAAAAAGATGAAAAATGTTTGTGATTAAATTTCAAATTCATCTATGGGCAATTTAGGGCATTGCAAGAAAAAAAAGTTTTGTAGGTTATGTATAATTTTAAAAAATATTTTTTATTAATTTGAATTGCATATTTCACTTTTATGCAAAATACATGATAATAGCATAAATAATACCGTATATATGGTAAAATGTCAAAAAAAAGCAAAAATTAATGTTTTTTTTTCATGCCCAAAAATGAGCATTTAAATTAAGGCAACATAATTTTAATTATACTTAGGTTAAATGAGATAAAAAAAAGTACAGATTAAAAAAAAAAAGTTTTATTTTGGATGACTTCTCATAAAATGGCACCATTTGCCATATTTAACGAAAAATGCCAATTGTGGCCGAAAAAATTAAAATTTTTTCATAAAAATTAAAACCCACATTAAGAATATTAAAATACATGTTTCCTGAAATTTTCATGAAAATTCGACGATTTTTCCGCCCCTTATCATAAATTTAGTAAAAAAAAAAAAAGTCACGCGATTCGTTTTTTTGAGGTTAGGTTACACTTTTAAAGGATCTAACCCCAATAGATGAATTTGAAATTTAATCACAAACATTTTTCATCTTTTTTTTTTTTTATGATCATTAGAGCCCGAAATATTTCAAAAATAGTGAAGCGACCTACTCGAAAAATACCAAAAAACCAGTTTTTGCCATTTTTGAGGCACTTCCGGACCTCCAAATTTGCTAAATAATTACATGCCCACTAACTTTTATGTCCTTAACATAAAACAAAAAAAAAATTCAACTTTGCTCTTACATCAAATATATCACTTTTTTTTACTAATTTGACTCCACTATACTGATAATTTTTTAAAATGTTTAATATATGATAGTTATGTAATCCAAAGAACGCTGAGCAAAACTTTAGTTTTGATATATGTACTATCAATTGCTTAATGCAAAGCAATTCTATAACAATTGCTTTTTAACGCAAAGGGTTATACTTTTTATTGCATTTTGGGTTGTTTTAAAAATCGCGAAACCGTTTTTCAATAAAATTAAACTAAATGAAAAGTTTGCAAAAATTGGTATCATAAAATTCTAATTTACAATTAAAATGAATTGAAAAAACTAAAGTCAGATTCATCCTCAATAATAATAATATGCCCAAAAACCTAAACTTTGCATCCTGAAATTTCGTTTTTTCTACTAATATAAGCCGTGTTCGATTTGACTGAAGCAACTGATACAACTGATAAATTGAATGCAATTGTTGTTGTTTTTTACGTTGTTTCAGTTAAATCGAACGTACCTATTCTCTTCTACTAATATAGCCAAGAACGTAAACGCAATATATCTTGTAAAACCATCAAGACCTAGGAACACTAAAATGTAATCTAATTTTGCTTTAGTTTAGATGTTTAATTAATCCTTCTTAGTTTAAAAAGTAAACTGAAATTTTTATCATGTCTTTGGATTTGTACTTACATAAAAAGACGTTCAACAAACTACCCCAAATAATAACTCAAGTAATAACTCAAGAATTTTAAAAAGTAGAATAGATCCTTTTTGAACCAATAGGACACATTTGTAAGCTATCACAATTTATAAATTAAAATTAAATGGATAACCTGGTTGAAATGGTTTCGAAGTGATTTATCGTTGAAAACATGTGATGGTTTGTTTAAGTTTTTTACGTTCGGGTGTCACCCCAAAACGGTTTCGAAGTGATTTATCGTTGAAAACATTGTGATGGTTTGTTTAAGTTGTTTACGTTCGGGTGTCACCCCAAAACGGTTTCGAAGTGATTTATCATTGAAAACATTGTGATGGTTTGTTTAAGTTGTTTACGTTCGGGTGTCACCCCAAAACGGTTTCGAGGTGATTTATCGTTGAAAACATTGTGATGGTTTGTTTTAGTTTTTTACGTTCGGGTGTCACCCCAAAACGGTTTCGAAGTGATTTATCATTGAAAACATTGTGATGGTTTGTTTAAGTTGTTTACGTTCGCGTGTCACCCCAAAACGGTTTCGAAGTGATTTATCGTTGAAAACATTGTGATGGTTTGTTTAAGTTTTTTACATTCGGGTGTCACCCCAAAACAATTTCGAAGTGATTTATCGTTGAAAACATTGTGATGGTTTGTTTAAGTTGTTTACGTTCGGGTGTCACCCCAAAACGGTTTTGAAGTGATTTATCGTTGAAAACATTGTGATGGTTTGTTTAAGTTTTTTACGTTCGGGTGTCACCCCAAAACGGGTGACACCCGGGGCGGACCGCCCCCCCCCCCGCCCCCCCTAGCTACGCCTCTGGGTTAACCATTTAAAATCCTCGACCCGCGATGAGAAAAAATTTGAGGATCGACTTAACATCACAATTAGTTTGCTTCAATTTTAGTGTCATTTTTTGTCTTATTTTAAGACAAATTAGTCTTTGTCTTATTTAGTATTTCCTTTTTTCTAATTTAATTTAAATTGCTTGCATTAACTTACTTACATTACATATTACATTTGTTAGTCGTTACTACGAAGCGGTTTTCCCTGAAATACTTTCTGGTATATGCGTTGAAATATTAATTTTGCCCGATCAGATGCTGTCGCTGTAAACGCCAATTGTTCGTTCTATTCGAGAATAGAACAATTAGTTCAATGTTTTTTGTCTTCAACAGTTTTTTGTCATTTTTTTCAGTTTTCGTTAATTAATATAATAAATTAAGAAATTGATTGAGAATATTTGTTTGTTACTAAATAAAGCAGTGGAATATTTTTTTGTTGTTGTTTGTGATATTAAAAAAACTTACTATATAACGACCAGAATCCTTTCATTATTTAATCCCAAAGTCATTTTCTTATGAATACCGAAACATGCATTCTTCTTTAAACATCCTATAACAGGAACTTATGTTATGGTGCAAAGTCATACATTCGCTCATTACTATACAAAAAAAAGTTAATTTCGTAACACTAAGTAATATTTTTTTTGCATACACCTACTCCAGTGTATAACTTAATAATTTAATTTTTCTACACCCGTACTATAAAAATACACTTATATGACTAAAATCCGTTTTATAATGATATTCATTTCGATACAGATTTTATTACGATACAGATTTTTAATCAATAGAAAGAAACCTATAGTTTTTCAATCAAACATGCTATGCATTTGACGTTTGTTGAAATTTTCGTATGGGAAAAAAATAAATAGAACTTTGAGATTTGAAATAGTATATTAAGAAACTAGTTTCACAATCGACGATTTTATCGCACGCAATCTGTTTAGAAAACGACCCGCGCAGCGGGGAGTTTTCTAAAGGATAAGTGCAATAAAACGTCTTATGAAACGAGTTTTTTATACTATTTTTTCTATTTTGCATTTTTTGTCTTGAAATTTTAAAAAATGTGTATTTTATTCAAAAATAGTCAATTTGAAATTTTGTTATTATAACTAATTATTTTAATTAATTAAAATATTTAACACTAATTTAGATATTCTTATTAATTTTATTTACATAATTATTCGTTTTAATGTTCACTGACGTTTGTATGACCAATGTGACCAACCTTAAAAGACAAAACTTTGCGTATCGTAATGAAAGCCATTTCGATACGCATTTGGGTATCGAAATGACTTTATTTTAGACGCAAAATAGAAAAATGAAATTTTCGGTTGCAATACCACGAGTCATTGAAATTTTTTCGAAAATTTTTTGATTTTACGAATTAAATTATTTAGCAACACTGCGAATCAAAGCGCACAATAAACCACGAGTCCGAAGGACGAGTGGTTTAAGTAGTGGTTTGATTGAGCAGTGTTGCTTAAAAATAATTTAATGAGTAAAATTGAAAAATTTTAGACAAAAATTTCAATGAAGAGTGGTATTTAATGAGATAATTTTTTTTAATTATAATTTTGTTTAAAAGATAATTATTAGTTTCTAAATAAAATTTTTCTACAAATTATGTAATAAAACAAAATTATGTAAAAATGCAAATAATAAAAATGTCCGTTTTCATTCATAAATATTTGCATGCTTGTTTATTTGTCAAAAATAAATTACAAATTTATGCGCCTACTAAGATGAAATTATATTTCATTTTGTTAGAAGAAAAAATGACAACAAAGAATTTTCATAACGACAAAGCAAAATTATCGACGACAAGAAGAATTGCCGACAGTTAAAGCAAAGCCTACTGTTTAAATATCATAGTTTGTATGAATGAAAAATAAAATTTCTGACAGCAAAAAAAAATATCGTTGTAATTTTCGTTCTTCGTTATTTACCGGGTGTAGAAAAAATAGCGTATGCCACTTTCATGTAATGGTTATTAATACACTCGCATATACCATACGAAACTCGCCTACGGCTCGTTTCGTATCCCGGTTTATACTCGATCGTAGCATAATATACTATTATGTGTCATCGTCTCATTCAAGTAATTAAATCTAGTTTGTACAGAGTTTCCTGTTTTTATACGATGTTTCCTGTATTTTTACACAGACAAATCAAAAATGGATTTAGAGTTTAGACTTTAGAGTAGAACGAGAGAAACTCATCATAACTGATAATAACAATTATTGGTGTAGGGTGTATAGAATTGAGGAAAAAATATAATATTGTTTCTGTTTATTGATGGTGAGACTTGACTTTAGGATCTCTCTCTTAAATTGTTCAGGAGCGTTTTTTCTGTAACATACCTCTATTTTTCTCTTGTTTTGGATACATGGAAATTTTCTTGTTTGTAATTCGTTTGAAAAAGAGAATAAAAAGGATAAAATAAAAGCACTTAATGAAAAAGATTTAAATTTTTTTTAGATGATGGCTAGATCAGAATATTTTTGACTCTCGAGGATATTGATTATATTTTTTGGCTATTAAAAAACGTTCAGATATAATTTTTGTTTTTGAAAAAACAAAAAAAATTGATAGATTCTGTTAGATATTAGAGGTTTTAATAATAGCCTACATAGTCAAAATAAATAAAAAAAATTAATCAAAGAATTAAATTCAATTTGTTTTATATGATAATGGTGATAGTGAAGGAAAACAAAACAGAGTTATTATTATGACTAACCTTAAATATTTTGTGCTCTCGTGTGAATTCTATTCAGACTGTAAAATTTGAATTTTCTTAGGGGTGAACAAAAAAGTTTTCAAAGAACAAAGAACTATTACACTGATTTCTTAAAACAAAAAGTGTTGTTTCGAATCTCTATATAAAACGTTGAAACATCGGCTTACACTAATAAAAGCTCAAGAGTTTTATGAACCAAAAACCTAAAATTCTTACAGAGTTTGTAACGTGGCTCTTTGGTGCACGTTATATTATTTTTATATGTGGGAAGACGGAGCCTTGCCTACCACATTCTAGAAGGAGATCTATATTTCTTTATTTCACTTTCTTAAATTTCACCTAAACACAATCACAAAACTTTAAATACAATAATTTAAATGCAAAAATCATAAAAGTTTAATTTACTTCCTTTTAATTTTTTTTTTTAATTTTCTTAAATATTATTTTTTTTCTTTTATTATCATGCACTTATAATCTATAATTTACTCGTGACAAAAATATCGATTTATGATTTAATATACAACAAAAAAGCAACTTGTTATTTATTTAGCTTTAATAAAATATCAAATGTTTAACAAAATTTATCTCTGTTGGCGTTGATAATATTATTCCTAAATCCTACTCGTCTTTCCTTACCAACCAAGTCAGCTCAAATTTCCCCCAATCTGATCAATTAGTTTTTTCTTTCCTTGTATTGTGATAGTATAGTACATCCTTCCTCGTTCAGACTCCAAACCAAATAGACCAAATAATATTTGCTATTTTCTTAAATCCATCAATTCTACAAATTTCTCCATTTAATTTTCAATTTTCTCCAACTTCAATAATATTTTGTTAAATTTTGTTTTCTATTAGTTGGCTACATTATGCCATAATTAAGGCAAGTTTATGCTTGCTTTAATTACTAAAATTTGACTTTGTTGTTTGACTACTTAATTCTTGACATACTTCTTGCAACGATGTTAATATGTTATTGGTAACACCAGTTTTCTGAAGTATCTTAGGGTATCTTTAATACTTCTTCGGTGCCTATTCAAAATTATAGGGTTTATGCCATGAACGACGGATCAACGCATTTCAAGGTTTTAATTTTTTCAATTTCCGATCCTCTACAAACCAGAATTTCTAATTCAGCAACATTTCCATAGACTGTGATAGGAGTTCAATTACCAACCCAACATCTTCAAAAGTTGTGTTTGATTTTATTTATTTTAAATACATGAATTATTTAGTTTACATTTTATGGTTTTTTTTTGTTTTTAAAATTAATTCTATTTTATTGATTTAAATCTGGATTAACAATAGTTTATTTATTTGCATTTTATTTAAGACCCGTTTATAAAATTTACGATAGCAAAACAAAATACTAATACTTTAGATTTAACACAATTTACAATCCTTACTGAAATATAATTAAAAAGAAAAATTTGAGCTGCATGAATTGAATTTTTTTCCTTTATCTCCATTTTAGGAGCATAGGGCGTCTACTAGACTGGACCATCTGACTCTGTTGGGGGCAATCGCTTTCAGTTCACCCCATGTCTGGCTAATTTGTTTTGCTTCAGCTAGCACCGTTTTCTTCCATGTTATGGGTGGTCTTCCATTTCTCCTTTTACCTTGAGGATTCCACTATAGGGACATCCTTGTTATATCTTCAGCTGATTTCCTCAGTGTATGTCCTATCCATCTCCATTTCCTTTGTTTTATCTCGGTCTCAATGTCTAACTGCTCTGTCTGCCGTAGAAGTTCCTGGTCACTGATGGTGTTCTGCCAGAAGCATTTGATCAGTCTTCTCAGGCATTTGTTCACAAACAACTGTAGTTGATTTGTGATCTTTCTTGTATGTTTCCACGTTTCACACCGATACAGCAAGTCAGTATTGCAAGTCAGTACACATGCATTGAACATTCGTAGCTTTGTCTTTCTTGACAGAACGGATGCATTCCAGATCTTGTGAAGCATATTGAACGTATTTCTGGCTTTGTTAATACGCTGACTGATATCTTCTTCAGTCCCGCCTGTTTTTGCTATAGTACAACCAAGGTACACAAAATTGACAACTTCATCCACTTGTGTATTGTTGATGGTAATTGGTGTTATCGTTTTGGTGTTCAATTTCATAGCCTTTGTTTTTCTGATATTAATGTTGAGACCGACTTCATGTGCAAGGGTGTGTGTGTAAGTAGACAGATGTCATCTGCGTAGTCCAGATCATTGACTTGTTGTGTTCCATTGAATTCCATTTGAACTTGCATCATCGAGCTTTCTCATTATACTATCTAGTACTATTGGGAATAATAGCGCGGATAGTACACAGCCTTGTCTCACTCCTCGGTGGTTGTAGTATTTATCACTTTGCTGTCCTTTGTATTGTATTCTGTTTTAAGCATCCGATACATTTCTTTGATTAGATCAACTATTTTCTTTGGGACGCCCATTTCACAAAGTGTCTTCCATATCGCGCTTCTGTTGATTGAGTCGAAGGCGCGTTTGAAGTCCACGAAGAGGAGATACAATGGTAAATTCCATTCGTTTGATTGCTCTATGATGATACGGATTGTGTTGTTATGATCGGTACAGCTTCTTCCTGGTCTAAAGCCGGCTTGTTAATTTCTTAGTTTCATGTTATTTGATGGAGATATTCTTTCAAGAATGATCATCGCTAGTATTTTCATTGTTGTGTTGAGCAGAGATATACCTCTCCAATTTTTGCATTCTCTTAGATCACCTTTCTTTGGAATTGTTATGGTTAAACCTTCTTTCCATTTGGTTGGTATTTTGCCTTTGTTCCATGCATCAGCTAATAGTGGTGTTAGAGCTTCCGCTGTTGTGTTTACATCTGCTTTGAGTAATTCTGCTAATATATTTTCGGTACCAGCAGATTTGTTATTCTTGAGTTTCTGTATGGCATCTCTAACCTTCCGTTCCGTTGGTAAATGGGTGCTGTTTCGTTATAATTGACATCCGGAGACTGCAAATTATCTGCATGTTGCTGGCAGTTTTCTTCAAGTATTCTTTCCATCTATTTAGCTGTTGTTCATGTGTTGTGAGGGTTTGATCAGATTCATACTTTATTGATGGAGTGTTTGTGTATTTGTTAGTGACCCTTCTCACGCATTTGTGTAGTGTGGGCATATTTCTATTAGCTGTTGCTGTTTCTGCAGTCTTGAGAATGCTTTCTGTGTATCTTCTGCGATCATTCCTTGCCATCTTTTTAACTTGTTTTGTTGTACTTTCATATTTGCTGCGGATCTCGGTTGTGTTCTGGTGACACAATTGCAACTTGAGCTGATGACGCTCTTCAATTTTCTTCAAGGTATCATCGCTAATCCATGGTTTCCGCGATTTGGTGCTTGGTATCCAAGCACATCTGTTTTGACGTAAACTTCTTTAACTTGTTCCCATTTTTCATCAATGCTGGTGGTTTCGTTGTTTGGTAGATTGAGCTGAAGCGATTCTTTGAAGATGTTATTTGTATTTTTGTCGCTCAATCTATTGATATTAAATTTCCTCTGACATAACTTGTTGTGTTTTACAGCGGCTGGTTTAATTTTGAATGTTGCAATTATCAGTTGATGATCGCTGAGTATGTCTGTTCCTCACATTGCTCTGACGTCTTGTAGTGAGGATAGAAACTTCTTATTCACCAGTACGTGATCAATCTGATTCTTGGTTCTTCTATTTGGTGATGTTCAAGTGTATTTGTGTATATTCTTGTATGGGGATAGAAACTTCTTATTCACCAGTCTTATTCTCCAATCAATCTGATTCTCGGTTCTTTCATTTGGTGCTGTTCAAGTGTATTTGTGTATATTCTTGTGTGGAAACTTGCTGCCTCCTATGAATAGTTGATTTGTGACACAACAATCGTTGAGCCTGTCTCCATTATTGTTACGTGTTGATTCTAGTGCATATTTGCCCATGACTGATTCCATTCCGGTGTTGTCGGTTCCAATTTTGGCATTGAAATCCCCTTGTATTATTTTCATGTCATTTCGGTGTGCACTAGCCAGTGTTGCTTGGAGCTGTTCGTAGAATTCATCTTTTGTCGGATCATCAGCTTCTTCGGTAGGTGCATAGCACTGTATGATCGTTCTATTTCTAGTTTTCGATTGAAATCTTGCTGTTATTATTCTTCTACTGATTGGTTTCCATTCGAGAAGTGCTTTCTTTGCGTTAGGAATATTGCTACGCCTTGTTTATGTGTGTGGATTTACCAGAGAACATCATGTAGTTTCCTTTACTTGATGTTAGCTCTCCGCTGTTTTTCCATCTTACTTTGAAACGTAGGACTTTTCACGTTTGGAATAGATGCCTAAGGCGTCTATATATCCAAGGGATTTATAAATTTTGAGAATGATAAACGGTTATTCGCGGTCTTCGCCTGGGAAAAAAGCTCTAATTACACTAATTTACTCTAACACTAACAAAATCCTATCGAGTATTTCTACTTAAATTTTAGCTAACAGGAAATGTAATAATGTAACACAAAAAGAGACGAACTATAATACAAAAAATTAATAAACTATAATACAAAATTATATAAATTAAAATAATACAAAAACTGCTTACATTGATTGTATGTTGAATGTTGTCTTGTAACGACAGACCATTTTCAATTGTTACTCTAAAAATACTAGTTTTCAAATTCAATAATAATTTTATTAATTTTCTTCAATTGTGACGTTTATCTGTACCACTGTACATTTAAACATTTAAATGTACAGTGGTACATTTAAATGTTTAAATGTACATTTACCTTCATGGGTTTTTCCTGATAGCTTTAATCCTCAAAGTTTTAAAGTTAACGTCCATAAATTTCTAAAAGAAACTTAATTTATTCAAACTTAACCACACTTCCTAGTTGGCATGGTATCTTCGGATATTCAGAGACGTTAATTAATAATTTATTATGATTAACACTAAACATGCCTAACTTATAATAAAAAAAAAAAAAAAAAAAAAAATATTTTTTTGATGATTTAAAAAACTTAATTTCAATTAAAAATACAAGTTTTGCAAGATGATTTTTTTTATTTGAAAAACAGGAGAATTACTTGATGGAAAATGAAACAGAAGATCGATGATAATATGATATATAAACGATTAAATTGTTTGGATCGAATTAATTAGTCTAATTTTTAAATTGAGTCAATTAGTATATAATTTTTAAATGTTCAATTAGTATATAAATTTAAATCAAAGATATTAGTGATTAATAAAATATTTATTTGTTTTTATTTATAAATTGTTTAAAAATATATCAATTTTATACCAGAATGTTGAGTTTGTATTTTGTGACATTTCAAAACCATAAATCGTTTTAGTGATAATTTGAATTGAGATTTTAAGCCAAAAAAAGTATTTGTATATATAAATATGACAAAACCAAAAAAAAAATCGAAAGCTGAAGTTTAATTTAAGAAAAAATAATGTTATTTGGACGTTTTGTGTTTTACTTGGCCATGTAGTTATTTACAATCTGAAAACATTAAAATTCTGCAAATTTAATTAAATGATAATAGTTATGAAATGTTGTATATGTAAATAGGTGAACTCAAATCGTTACGAAAAGCATAATAGAAATAAAATAACATGTCATAGATTTCCCACCGATACAAAATATTTAAATGCATGGTTAAAAGCACTAAACTTATAACCTTGGAAACCGTAGAAACATGATGTAATTTGTTCGCAGCATTTTGAGGAAAACTGTTTAGATCATAGTTCACCGTTAAGGATACGTTTTAAGAAAACTGCAATACCAACTATTTTAAATCAAATGTCTGGGACTTGTTAATAAAGGGACTTGTTAATAAGGTTATCACAGAAGATAAACGAAGACGTAAAATAAAACATGAAGAAGACAACATTCAAGATAAATTAATGTAAGCTTTTTTTTAATTTTAATTTATATAATTTGTGATTTGTTTTTAACTAAATTATTTTATTTGTTAGCTAATTAATAAGTTTCTTTACAATTTTTCTGTGATTCATAATATAAGAGATTTCCAAGTGTTAATTAGTTTGTCGTAGTTTCAGTTTTCATATATTTTTTTGAGCTTTCCGGTGTAAAATAAATAATTATATTTGATAAAGTCCAAATTATTATGGTCTTCCAATATCAGTCCTGTCCAAAAATTTCCTTTCCTTTTCCATGCAATCCATCTCTCAATATATCCGGCGTTACATAATTTCCAATTGTAGTACATACATTTCTTTTTTAATTCTATATAAAATATCTATTTTATCCACTCGTTGCACTTTATACCGGTCAACAAATTTTGTTGCATATAAATAACATCAACCAACTATCAGCATGCATATATTATTTATTTCTAATCAACAGACGTAATTTGCTTCGTCGACGCTATAATTTAACCAATTTCACGGTTTCCAATAAAGGAATAGAAAACTTTAATTTCGAACACTAAGCAAATTAAAAACTACTTTCACATGGAAATAAAATCATTTCTTCAACTATGTAATTCCTTTTTTGTGTATTTTATTTATATTCAACAATAAATTTTTATAAATTAAACACTATATGATTTTTCTTTATATTTTTTTTCTTTTACATTAAATCGAACTTTTTTATAACTTTAAGGTTACGAACATTTTTATTTTAATTTAAAATTACAACTCACCTGAATTCAAAAATATTTTTGTATCTATAATATTTAAAATAAAGTAAAAAAAGAGAGTGTTTGTTTGTTGATTGTATGAACTCTTCCGATTCGTTTTATTTAGCAAAGAGATAAAATAAAAGAAAACAATTAAGCTTTAGAGAGCATTCAAACATATAAAAAAAACTATTATGCCTTTGATGTTATTTTACAGGAAGTCCGAAGATTGTGTATACTGATTGTTGGGTCGGTACAGAACTTAAATTTGTTTTAGAGCTGATGCAGATTTTCTCATAAATGCTACCTGTTAAACATCACATAATTTGGCGGGCATAACAACTTTACTGAGTCCTAGTGTCTCGATGTTATATTCTTCCATTACTTTCTCAACTTGTGCTAATCTCGATGTTTCTATCAGAGTTCTGACATTTCAATTGCCTACTCGTGTCCGGGTACGGTAGCCAAGGGTCGATATTTTATTTTTCCGGTTTTGGTTTTGCTTCGTTTTCTTTCTAGTGTACGTTTCTTTAATCATTTGAATTTCGGACTCCCTTTCGGATTAACAAGTGATTGGGCCATCGAATCCTAGCCAGTTTCCAGGGTTGCTGGATAAGGTATACTGGCATACCGTGGGCAAGTGGTCTTAACCACTTCTCCATCTCCCTCACAAGCATGAATTGAATGAACAAGCATATTTCAACTAACATGAATGATTCTATGATTAATCTGACTATTAATTGCCAATTTAACGTCTTAAAATTTTGTACGCGTTCCAAGTTAAGAAGATATAAAAAAAGTCTCAAAATTTGTATAAAATTTTTAAAAAAGGAAATGGTATTTATTTGGTATTTTTTGTATTAAATTTCTAGATATTACGATGTGTGAATTCATAGGATGAGAGAATATTTCGTTAACATCTAAGTCAACATTCTAATCAACATCCTAAGTCACGAGTGCAAAGTCATTATTGATTGTTGTCAATCAATGCGAAACTTAATATCTGACGTAAAGTCAATATGTTGTTATATTTTTGGTTAGGAAATATAGACAACATAAGGGAATTTTTAATTTCAGATTGGTTTTTTGAGAACAATTAAGCTTAAGTACATGTTGGAAATCACTTGAATTTTGCAATTCGAAATAACTTTTCATTTCCTCTAAAATTCCTTATGAATGTAGTTCAAATTCTGACACGAAACACAACAAAATTTTTTCTAAAGGAATTTTAGAGGAAATGGTTTATTTTCTGGGCGCTTGAGGAATTGGAGATATTAAATGTGCAGCATGCAGCATTCTGTGCCAAATTTGCAAATCTAATGCCAAACTTGCAATTAGATAATTTGATAAATGAATAAATAATTTTATGGTTAAATAAATAAATTTCATAACCAAATAAATAATTTGATAAATAAATAAATAATTTTATAAATAAGTAATTTTATTGTTTGATAAATATATAAATTTTCCTTATTATATATAAATAAATAATTAAATAATAAACAAAATTTATTTTTTAAATAAATAAATAAAATAGATAAATTTTAATAAATAAATAAGGAAAAAAAACAAACAAACAAATGTTTTGATGAATAATTAAATAATTTTAATACTGTATATCTATTAATATTTATATTTTTTGTACAGCGAGGTTTTCCATTTCATGTTTCTTTTTGACGTGAATTTTGTTTTTTTGTCCTTTATCATTATAATTATAAATAATAATAATAATAATAATAATAAAAATAATAATAATAATAATAATAATAATAATAATAATAATAATAATAATAATAATAATAATAATAATAATAATAATAATAATAATAATAATAATAATAATAATAATAATAATAATAATAATAATAATAATAATAATAATAATAATAATAATAATAATAATTATAATAATAATAATAATTATATTTATAATTCATCAATCAATAATAAACAATTAAAAATAATCAAAGCAATTCTTGTAGCAAGTCGCGATTGTCGATTCTCACAATCCGTTCTTCTAGAATAAACAGCAGATAATGATGGTATTCATTTCATTCTCTTCATTTCTCTTTGTAACGACGGTCTATTTCGAGTTTTACTCTAAATAAAGAATATTCAGTTTTAAAGAAATTCTTTAATGATTTGCTAATTTATTTCGGTTCTGGCCTTTAAATTTCAACAAACATAAAACTTTCTTTAATTAATTCTTTTGTTGCGTCACACAATATCAATTAATAATACATGGTTCTCTCTACATAAATAATGAAAATTTATTTAAAATTCGATCGGATTATTATGTAATTTAAAAAAAAAGATAGTTATGTGACTTTAAATCAAAGGTTAAAAATCTAAATTTTACAGGTCAAATTTTTGTAATAATAGTTAAAATTTATTAAAATGGAATGAAAAGTTGTTTTCTTTAAAAATATTAATAAACATAAAGTGTTTAAATAAAAAATATATATTTGGCTTATTTAAATAAGTATTTTATTAGAAATCATAGATGTGTACTGAAATGGATGATGATCGTTTGGTGATATGACACGCAAATAAATTTTTTTTAATAAATTACCGATAATGTGCAACGATCGTGGTGATATTATATATAAAGCTGAAAATGTAATAAATATGGTTGGAAAATAGGTGATGGTGGATAATTTTCAATTGGTATTAGCTACCTCATTATATGATGATATTGAAGATGTCCTATTGGATCGAATATAAAAGGAAATATCAAGTTGACAGTGTGCAAACAGTTATATTCAAAATGATAGCTGTGGTGGATCGAATGTTGGATTGGATTAATAGTGTTTTGAATCAAAGAAATGGAATTGACATTAGTGGTCTTCAATTAAGAAGAAGAACAATATTTGTTAATATTATTGCCCCGGACAATATTAGTGAAGATATGATACTGTTGGTTTCAATATGAGAAAAATTACGAATGGGAATATAACAAACAAAATTTGGGATATTGGTTTTTTATTATTTAATTTTGTGCTTTATTTTTGGATTTAAACTAATTACACAATTTTTTATATATATTTTTTTAAGTTAAAACTACCTTAAAACTATTTTTGTTATTTATTTTCGATTATTATTACTGACCCTCCTTTGGGGTGCTCTAATTATTTCTAGTTGTAAAATATTGTACATTTTTATCTCAAATTCATTGCGATTTTTTTTTAATTTTTAAACTTGTTTTTATGATATGTATTTTTCGGGATATAGTTAAGGAAAAGAAAAAGAAATGAAGTTGGATTATATCCGAAATTTTCAAGCGAAACTACTGTTGGTTTTTTGTAAATAAAATGATACTGGATGATCCGATTTTAAATCGGTTTTCAGTTTAATAGCTGAATCAAATCAAATTCAACTTTTTGCAAATCAAATTCACTATTTTGCAAATCAAATTCAATTTTTTGTAAATCAAATTGAAGAGCAAAAATTGAATTTGATTTGGAAGAAGTTGAATTTGATTTGCAAAATATTAAATTTGATTTGCAAAAAGTTGAATTTGATTTGAAAAAAGTTGAATTTGTTTTGCAAAAGTTGAGTTTGATTTGCAAAATGTTGAATTTGATTTGCAAAATTTTGAATTTGGACTGCAAAACCTGTACATTGACTATTTGGAGAACTCTTTGAAGCCACACATTTATTTTTTGTATTTTCAGTCTCTCTCCATCATCCATGAGATAAATCCAGTTGAGAATGTCGGGTCAGAGATCAAAGGCAAAGTTAGGAGTGAACACCAAGTGTTTCACAGTAATGATGAGGTCTGGGATGCCATTGTGAGAGCGCACAACATGATGAGAGGCGGCGATTGGCACTAATATTTCATCAATTTATTAAATTCAATGCCTAATAGAATGCGCGAAATGATTGCAGCACAAGGCGGTCACATCCGATACTAACTTTATGTTATATTAATATTAATTAAATTTAATAAATTAATCAAATTATCAAATATTTTTAAACAATTTAATCAATTATTTATCAAATAAAATTAAAAATTCTATTATTTTCTGATTTTTTTTGATTTTTTTCTATTAAAAAACTTATGTCAAACTTTAAATTAAATTTTTTTAATGATTTAGTTGAGATAAAATAACAAATTATATACCAAAATACTCCACCAATATTCAGCTATTTCAAACTGAAAATCGGATCATCCAGTATCATTTTAATTACAAAAAACCAACAGTATTGTTCAGTTTTAGGTGAACATATTCAAATGAACTCCAATTTATTATCTTGAACTTTGTTATTTCCAAACACATAATAAAGTAAAAGACAATAAATTGGCAATCAGAATTTATAATTATATTGAATTTGCAATTTATAAATATTTAAAATATATTAAATTATGTAAGGTAACACAAAATTGCTATTTAGGCAATATACAGAACATCAGCAATTTTAGTTTTAAGTACTTATTTGTTGGTGTAATCAATGTATACCAATTTGTATATAAACCACAAATTTAATTGAATAAAATATAGTTTCATACGAACAACTATCGAGTTATTGTTATTGTCATAGCACCCACCAGAGGCGAGCGGATAACAATCCACTAATAATCGAATTGTGTTTATTCTGATTAAGAATGAAACATTGGGATTATATTGTTATTGTCATAGCACCCACCAGAGGCGAGCGGATAACAATCCACTAAAAATCGAATTGTGTTTATTCTGATCAAGAATAAGACATTGGTCCTTCGAAGCCAAAAAACAACCGGCACCTAAGATAATACTGGAATACTGTAGTACATCCAACCGGTACTATAAAATAGCGAAGCCAACCAACAACAGACGCTGAAGCTGAGCCATCAAACTCAAGTCGCAGAAAATCCAACGGATACTATAAAATAGCGAAGCCAACCAACAACAGGCGTTGAAGCTGAACATCCAACGGGTACTACAAAATTGCGGAACAACCAACCAACAACAGGCACTGACACGAGCCATCAATCAACTAGAGCTCAAACCGCACATATCGCAGATCATCAATAGTCTACAAACAAGCACATTTAAGCCACTGCATTTACCAACCAAGCAGCAATGTCGAGCTTACAAGATCTGTTACTGAAACAGAACATAGCAGCCCAGAAGATAGATCAATTAAACAAGAACTATCGTAAAGACGGCAGCAACCGTAAAACAATAAGCTATTTAGAAACAAAAATAGCTACACTAAAGACAACATACAGTGATTTTGTTGCTACAGATGACGCCATCCGAGCAATGCAGCCACCGTTAGAGAACAACCATGATTATTTCGAAATTAGGCGTAAGACAGTGGAAACTTACGACTTTCTAATCGATGACATGCGTAAAAGATTAAACAACGGACCACCAACTACCCCGAAACAGTCAACAACGGGGGACGAAACGCAATTTCCAACATTCACATCGTCAGAAAAAACAACAATAGGAGATGGAAGAAGTTCTAACACTACAGACAGGAAAGGTCATTAACAGAAGATGAACAACGTTGCCAGGAATTTTATGAGGAAAACCATAGCCGTGATTCAAGTGGAAGATATACAGTTCGTATCCCGTTCAAAAACAATCCTCCAGTATTGGGAACCTCAAAAACCAGAGCACTAGCCAGATTCCTACAATTAGAGAAAAAATTCGCAGCGTCACCAAAATTTGCCGACGACTACAAAAACTGTATCAAAGAATACATTGAACTAGGCCATATGCAACTCTGTAAAGGTGAAATGGCTCCATCAGAAGAATACTTCATACCACATCATGCAGTAATAAAGGAAAGCAGTACGACCACGAAGTTAAAAGTTGTTTTTGATGCATCAGCAAAAACGAGCAATAATAAGAGCCTCAACGATCAACAGTTGATTGGGCCAACACTACAGGATGAATCGATCCTATTAAGATGGAGGAAACACAAGATAGCATTCACTGCAGACATTGAGAAAATGTATCGTCAAATAAGAGTACACAAAGATGATCAAAGGTATCAAAAAATTCTATGGAGAGAAAATGAGAACAAACCAATTCAGGAATACCAATTAACAACAGAAACCTTTGGAACCGCTAGTGCTCCTTATTTGGCTATCCGCACTTTACAACAACTAGCAACCGATGAGAAAAAATTATGTCCAACAGCAGCCAACATTATATTACACGATTTTTACGTAGATGACCTACTAACCGGGAGTGATTCAATTGAGCAAGCACAGAAACAACAACAACAAGTTATAAACCTACTAGGTAAAGGTGGCTTTCAGATACGAAAATGGGCGAGTAACCATTCTAGTCTTCTAGAACAAATACCAAAAGAATCAAGAGCAATCGGTAAAATGGACATCAAATTGGATGAAACAATTAAGACTCTTGGCATATCATGGAATCCAGAGACAGATAATTTTGGATTTAAAATAAATATAACTAAAATCGAGACCACTACCAAGAGGAAATTATTATCAGAGGTGTCACAATTATTTGATCCATTAGGATGGTTGTCACCAACAATTATAGTAGCAAAAATATTACTACAACGACTTTGGTTAGCAGGATTAACATGGGATGAACCATTACCAGTCGATTTATCATTAAGGTGGAACAGTTACAAGAACGCGTTACCGGCGCTTGAACAAATCAAAATCCCAAGATGGATAGGAACATCCAACAATTCACCCATTGAACTACACGGATTTTGCGATGCATCCGAACATGCATATGCAGCCGTAATATACTGTTACCAGAGAGGTGACCCTGTAAGAGCAGCACAACCCCAACTATTAATATCAAAAACAAAGGTTGCACCAATAAAAACAAAGCTAACAGTTCCTAGATTAGAGTTGTGTGGAGCTGTATTGCTGGCAAGGTTGATGTCAAGAGTAATCAAAAGTATACAAATTCAAAAAACAACAACGTATACCTGGACAGACTCAAAAATCGTACTCGCGTGGATAAAATCAGAACCACATCGATTTAAAACATTTGTGGCAAACAGAGTATCCGAGATCCATAGTCTATCTAATCCATCAACATGGAACTATATTAAGTCATCTGAGAATCCAGCTGATTGTGCATCAAGAGGTGTGGAACCGGAAAACCTCGCAAAACATGAACTTTGGTGGAATGGCCCAAAGTGGTTAACGATCAACCAAACCAATTGGCCGATTCATGTTTCGGTAGTGAATCTTGAAGATCTTCCAGAAACAAAATTAGTAGCAACAGCCAAAGCAATGATTGTAAAAGATCACGAAGATCCATTTGATGAACTATACGCAAGGCACTCAAATCTAAAAAAGATTCAGAGAATAGTCTAACATTGCAAACGATTCATTAATAAGCTGAAGTTAGTAAAATACGAATCCAGTCGACAATATTTCACCTCAAGAAATGCAAGAAGCTCTTCATCATTTAGTTGAGAGCGCTCAACAAGGTCAATTTGGGAAAGAAATTTACAATTTAAAAAACAACAAGCCAATTGATAATAAAAGTAAATTGCTGTCACTCACACCGTTTGTAAAAGATGGATTACTGAGAGTTGGCGGACGACTGCAAAATTTAACAACTTGGTCGTATGATGAGAAACATCCCATCATTCTACCACATTCACATCCAATAGTTAAGTTAATAATCCAGGAAAGTCATAAACTAACAATGCATGGTGGAACCCAGTTAACATTAGCACACATCCGTGCAAAATTTTGGATAATAAATGGAAGAAATATTGTCAGACAACAAATAACCAAATGTTTAAGATGCCACCGTTTCAATAATACCATTAAAAATCAACTAATGGGCAATTTACCTGAAGCAAGAATAGTTCAAACTAGACCATTTTTGAAGGCAGGTGTTGATTACGCCGGACCATTAAATGTTAGAGTCTCAAAGGGAAGAGGCAATAAATCATACAAAGGGTACCTTGTAATATTTGTTTGTATGGCAACAAAGGCCGTCCACATTGAGGTAGTAAGCGATTCAACATCTGAAGGTTTCATGGCGGCATATAAAAGATTTGTATCACGAAGAGGAATATGCACCGATATATTTAGTGACAATGGTTCAAATTTTGTTGGAGCTAGTAAACTAATGGAATTAAAAACACCAAAAACAGTAGAACAAATGACGTCAAACATAGTAACATCAACTGCAGAACATGGCACTAAATGGCATTTTATTCCTCCTGGAACTCCACATTTCGGTGGATTATGGGAAGCGGCAGTAAAGTCTGTAAAATATCATCTGAAACGAGTGATAGGAGAAACAACACTGACTTTCGAAGAGTTATCAACATTAACATGCCAAATAGAGGCTTGCCTCAATTCGAGACCAATATCGCCAATGACCAATGACCCAAGTGATCCAACATTTTTAACTCCTGGTCATTTTTTAATTGGACAATTGGACAATCTACTTTAACCCAACCTGAAGCCAGCGTTTCAGAAGAAAAAATAAACTCATTGGCTAGATGGAAATTGGTTCAAAAAATGAAAGAAGATTTTTGGAAGAAGTGGTCACAAGAGTATTTGCACCAATTACAACAACGAGCAAAATGGACTACAAAAACACCAAACTTAAAGATAGGACAACTAGTTCTTGTACGAGACAAAAATATTCCACCATCCAGATGGATCACTGGACGTGTTGAGGAGATTCATCCAGGAGAAGATGGAATCGTGCGTGTTGCAACACTTCGCGGCCCCGGAAGGGTCCTTATAAAAAGGCCAGTTACAAAATTAGCGGTTCTTCCAATCGAAGAACGAACAACGGAAGACCAAGGCACAGAATTGGCTATTAAAACTTCTTCTGTCTTATCAACAACAGCTCACCACAACAACAATACTCGGAAACGAAAAAAACGACTCTAACGAAGCAACTGAACATGGCGGGAGAAAATTACCAAGGTTTTGGTTGAGAGGACAAGTAGACGAGACGGTAAAAGAGGCTGCAGAAAAGATGAAACACATTCCACTACGTGAAAACCCAAAAAGGAGAATCCGACCTTGTTTTCAATCTAAACTAATATTGTATACTATGATTCCACTACTAAGTATACTGGGTGTAGTGTCAACAACACTTACAGAGTCAAGTTTTGATATCGCTCCGTTGAATTATACAACAGGCATATATTTTGAGAACATTGGGACTGCGCAATTATCGCATCAGCAATGGACGATTATATCCTATTTCAATATATCGTCTATGCTGTTAGAAGCTGGTATTTACAACGCCGCTATTGACAGGATGATACAAGGTTGTAACAATAACAATGGGTGGATACATCTAAGACAACTTTGTAGACCTGCAGTTTTGCAAATGAAACAACAACTTTTCAACATAAATACGAACAACGAAATATTTCATCCTACTTATAATCATACCCGGGTAAAACGTGGTTTAGTGAATGTAGTCGGTACTCTCACTAACCAACTATTCGGGATTCTCGACCAAGATGATGCGCAACGGTACGATAGCGAAATCAGTTCTTTAAAGAATAATGAACAAAACATTTACAAATTGCTCAAAGAACAAATCACAATAACAGAATCGACTGTAAATATCATAAAAAAGGACTTTACAGCGGTAAATACTCATCTGCAAGAGGTAGATAAACAAACAGTATCAATGCTCAATCTAATACAAAATAAAGAGAACGAAAATTCGGCCGTTCAAGGATTTATGGCTTTATGGATACATCTATCAATCGAAATGACAACCTTTTATTCAATACAACAACAGCTAATTGAGGTCATCACAGATATTCATCATAGCAAAATAAATTCACTCATTCTCAAGCCCAATCAGCTAATAAATGAATTACAAAAATTACATGAAATCATTCCAGCCGATACCACTATATATGAAGAAAACAACCTGATGACTTTATACCAAATGATGACAGCTAAGGTTGGGCAAGTAAAGAATACATTAATTTTTGAACTAAAGATGCCCTTAATCAGTAACAAAATCTATCAAATAATAAAACCAATCGCCCTCCCAACTAAACATAAAGATAGGTATGCATACATAAACCCATCAAGTGAACTATTATTGATAAGTGTAAATAGGGAATCCTATTATCCCATGTCAGAAGACGAGCTTACATCTTGCAAATCTGTTAAAGCTTCAGAATAAATTTGCATGATCCACAACGTCATGTACAATACACAAGGTAATCCAACAACCTGTGAGATTGATTTAATCATGAATAAAGATACACATTCAGATGCTTGCCAGATTCAATTTATGGAACCAAGAAACATGTGGATTCCTACACATGATCCAAGCACATGGATTTTTATCGCTGATCGAGATCACACAATAAATATCGTCTGTAACAAGGAAGTCACAACCACACTGATAAGTGGAACGGGACTCATTACGATACATAGGGCCTGTACAATCATTGATGGTATAACAATCATACATTCCATAGAAAACTTCAACACTCGAATGAAATCTTTCTATCAGCCAACGATGAACCTCAGCATTCTTATTCTTCAAGGCAAAACTTACCAAAATATGACAAAGGAGACAGTCATCCTTCCTAAACTCGATGACATTCTCACGGATCTAAATCAGCTATCAACTAACGTAACGCACTTGAAGAATGTAGCAGAAGGCAAGGCTCGAGAAATCAATCATCACGATGTTCATCATTACATTCTCGCATATGGGATCATTGCAACAATTATTGGACTAATTATTGTATATCATTGCAAGAAGACGACCAATACACCAGCATCAGTACAACTGCAGCCATTGCCGCGCCGGTTTATATCAACTAATGTCGCCCGGGAGGATGTTCAGTCTTAGGTGAACATATTCAAATGAACTCCAATTTATTATCTTGAGCTTTGTTATTTCCAAACACATAATAAAGTAAAAGACAATAAAGAATTTATAATTATATTGAATTTGCAACTTATAAATATTTAAAATATATTAAATTATGTAAGGTAACACAAAATTGCTATTTAGGCAATATACAGAACATAAGCAATTTTAGTTTTAAGTACTTATTTGTTGGTGTAATCAATGTATACCAATTTGTATATAAACCACAAATTTAATTGAATAAAATATAGTTTCATACGACCAACTATCGAGTTATTGTTATTGTCATAGCACCCACCAGAGGCGAGCGCATAACAATCCACTAATAATCGAATTGTGTTTATTCTGATTAAGAATAAAACATTGGGATTATATTGTTATTGTCATAGCACCCACCAGAGGCGAGCGGATAACAATCCACTAAAAATCGAATTGTGTTTATTCTGATTAAGAATAAAACAAGTATAGTTTCGCTTGAAAATAGGTGTATATATTCTGTAAAAAATAAAAATAACATAAAAATAAAAATTGTCATAAAAATAAAAATTGTCGCTATAAGTTATTACTTAATTAATTATCTAAAAAATAAAATCTTTTACTTATAGTAAAAATTATTTGTTTTTACGTTTTGCAGTGTTCTTGTTTCATTTGACTTTTATTTTAATTATGATTTTTTTATAAAAATTTGATCTATTTGATCTATTCTATCTATGCTTGTTTTGGTTAATTTTTTTATACAAAATCCAAATCATGTTGAAAGATGGTTTCAACGAAATCTATTTAAAATCACACAAGCACCCCTGAATATTCGATTTTCGAAAAAAATTGCATTCCTATTTCTAAACTGACATTTAATAAAGCAAGTATTTTGTTTTGAATCCAAATAAAAACATGGCTATTGTAAAATTTTAATAATATTTTGAGTCATACAAAAGAATTTTTTTTTTGGTGATTGAAAGTTTTGACTCAAAAATAATAGAAAACAGACAAATTGGTTTGGATATTTCTAACATAACATATTTATTTAAAAATTTTGCTCAATTTTTGATAATTTACAAATAACTGTCATGCTTAATCATATTAATAATAACTAGGAGGGCCCGGCGTGCTTCGCTACGCTTATAAATAAAGTTTTTGCGCAAACATTTTGTTGACGTAGAAGCAATGATTTCAAAAAGTGGTAATGAGAAATGCTAGCATATAATGTTTAATTTTTCTTTTTAAATATATGAATGAAAAATAATCAAAACTCTAGCTGATCAGTTCGGATATATGAAAAATTAGCGATCAAATAAGTTAGTGATCAAATAAGCTTACTTGAAAACTTATTTGATCGCTAATTTTTCATATGTCCGAACTGATCAGCTAGAGTTTTGATTATTTTTCATTCATATATTTAAAAAGAAAAATTAAAAATTATATGCTAGCATTTCTCATTACCACTTTTTGAAATCATTGCTTCTACGTCAACAAAATGTCTACGCAAAAACTTTATTTATAAGCGTAGCGAAGCACGCCGGGCCCTCCTAGTTTCAATTATTCAGTTATTTTTCTTTTTACTTGCAAAAATATACTTAAGTCGGATGAAATTTGTGGCACCTATTCACAAAACATTGACACCAATACCAAAACTACGTGAAAAAGCCTCAAAAATTCAACCGCGCATAACTCCGATTCAGAGTACACAAAAAATAAAAGCAGAAATAACTTTTTTCCTTTCGTCAATACCAACAAAATAACAAAATTTCAGATTTTTTAAAAATCAAAAATTTAAAAATCAACAAAAAAATGTACGTTTTCAAAATAATGGCCCTCCTATAATAAAAAAACAAAGAAAAATATTACGTCTATCGACCCCTAAATCAATTCATAAACTAAGTTCTCTAAACTTCAAAGGAAATGTATAAACTAACTAAGAGAAAATAAATATAAGAAAAGAAAAAAAAGTTTTAAGTTTTAAACCATTACCAAAACTACGTGAAAAAGCCTCAAAAATTCAACCGCGCACAACGCCGATTCAGAGTACACAAAAAATAAAAGCAGAAACAACTTTTTTCCTTTCGTCAATACCAACAAAATATCAAAATTTCAGATTTTTTAAAAATCAAAAATTTAAAAATCAACAAAAAATGTACGTTTTCAAAATAATAGCCCTCCTATAATAAGAAAACAAAGAAAAATATTACGCAAATATCTTTATATCAATAAACAAAATAATCGAAATAATATCGAAAACCGTCCTTGTTCAAAGACAAAAGACGACTGAAATGAATGATTTAAATGAATGAGAAAAAAAAGTTTCGTTTTTGTTGTTCGTTGTTCGCTAATATATAAAAAAGAAAATATAAAAAAATAAAATAAATTTTTAATTTCGATTTTATATGTATGTAAACTTATACTGCATATGTATATAAAAAGTTTTCCGTATATAATAACTTTTTTATTTATGATCCGATTTGTGTGAATCCGAATCCGATTATAGGTTACACTAATATCAGTTAGCTGTGAAAATTTGAAATGAATCCATCTGCGAATAAAAAAGCCTTAGGCTCCACAAAGTTTTGATCTAGCGTATTAATATATAAAAAAAGAAGATGTGAACGGTTTTTGAAAACTTGGATTTTAGGTGATTTCGAGCTTGATTTCATCGTAATATGAACGTACTATAAGCTTTATTCTTTATGATTTGTTTTAATTTTTTTTTTGCACGATCAGGCGATTTTGCATGTTTACTGATTCGTAAATAAACATAGTAAGTTTCGTTTACAAATCATAGGTCAGTAAGTAATTACTTACCGATCATGCAGGCGGTAAGTAATTTTATACCGGTAAGGGAAACCTCAGGGTGTGAATAAAAACGGTTTTTAGTCAAATAATTGTGTACGTCTATTCACTAGCTTCAAATTTAAATAATATTCATTTAAAAATATTGCAATTAAAAGATTTAAAAGCAATTTATTTTGAAAAAATATTCGATGAAATTATGTTTTGCAACACCTATAGAATTATGATATAACGCAAAGCTTACTATTTTAAAATGACATTTTGATGAAAAACGTGATCTACGCAGGTGAAAAAGTCGAAATTTGAACTTGACCATTTTTGATTTTCCTGAAACTTGGCATATAAGTAGTATGGACAAAATAAAAAATACGACTTATTTTAAAAAATTTTTAAAGTGCATAGTTTGAGCATAGGGGGCACCCCAACACGCATGAAAAATGAAAATTCTGCGAACCCGATGTAACTTTGAAAGTAAATTGCTCAAGAACGGCTATATCGATTTCATCAAACTTTTTTTTGTTTGATAGATGATTAATTAGGCGTTTGAAAAAAAATTGATTTATTTTTTTATAATTAATTTTTAAATAAAAATATTAAAAAAACTTTTTTAAAGATGGCGCTAGGGTCAAAGATCAATTGGAATTTAATTAATTTTTTTTCTGAAAATAGTTCTATCTTTACTCTAAAATATATCAAATTTACAAAGAGGCTAAAATTCTTGTTCTTGAGATATTCAATTTTAAAGATTTTTAGTACGGCAGAAATTCGAATTTTTCTTTATTTTTTCAAACAACTTCCATTAACAAAAAATTTTAAAACCAATTAAATTTTAACTTTTTTTATTTTTTAAATATAGTTCTAACCTTCCTTTAAAATATATCAAATTTACAAAGAGGCGTTAATTCGTGTTCTTCAGGTATTTAATTTTAAAGATTTTTAGTCCGATTAAAATTCTAATTGTTCATTATTTTCTCGAACTTCAGTGGTTAAAATTTTTTGATGATAAAAATTGTTCGAAAAAATAATGAACAATTAGAATTTTTGAATGACTAAAAATTTTTAAAATTAATTAAAATTTTTAAAATTTAAAAAATTTTTTTAATATTTTTATTTAAAAATTAATTATAAAAACAATTAATTAATTTTTTTTCAAACGACTATAATTAATCATCTATCAAAAAAAAAATGTTTGATGAAATCGGTATAGCCGTTCTTGAGCAATTTAATTTCAAAGTTACATCGGATTGGCAGAATTTTCATTTTTCATGCATGTTGGGGTGCCCCCTATCCTCAAACTATGCATACTACTTATATGCCAAGTTTCAGGAAAATCAAAAATGGTCAAGTTTTCACAACTCTGTCTAGAACACGTTTTTTATCTTTTAAGAATTTTTCTTCACAACTTGAATTTTGAGAATGAATTTTATTATTTAAATAATTTTAATTGAATTTTTATTGATCGTGCAAAAAATGTCATAAGCATTTTGGGCATTAAGAGTATTGCCGATTTCGGATATATTAGAGATCTCGACTTCGTCTCGATCTCAAAACATATATCCTCAATCAATAAAACACTCTTACTGCCCTTAATACTTAAATAACTATTACGCACAAACGAATCGTAAAACACATTTTACATCCTTGGTATCGTGACTGAAAGTTGAACTTAACTGAAAGTTGAACTTGCTATATAAAACATTAGTGTATTTTTCTACTTTGCCGCCCGTAAAATAATCGCCCGGAAAATAATCATAAAATTAGAACAAACATAGTATATTACATATCTAGAGTTGTAAATAGCATTTTACATGCGAGAGAAAATTTTGCGCACGAGACGCGTAGCGTCGAGTGTAGTTCTTTCACGAGCATGGAAAATGCTTTACTACTCGAGATTTGTTATATACTTTTTCTACGACTTTGTTTTAATGCCCAAACGCATATAATTACTTGAAAAAATGAACTACTAATTATAAATTAAATGCAAATAGTTTACAAATTGTGGTAGGCTTTGCATTATTCTGTGTCAAAATGAATTGAAATATTTAATTTTTAAAAATCAAATTTTTCTTTAAATAAAAATTTTTCTTTTTATTAAAAGCGTGCGGTAATATATATATGAAAATCCATTACCGCACGCTTTTTTTACTTACCGCACGCTGTTTGAAATAATCAACTTACATGTCATGGATAGTGTGATGTAATTTATAATATACTGTGGTAGGAGTAGAAAAAATAAATTATTGTATGAAGTTTATAGAGAAAATCATGGCATGTTTAGTATAATTTTCAAAATGTCTAGCGAGTTTAAAAAATTCAAAAATTGATTTATACTACAATTAAGTTGTGTAGTTGTGCGTAAACCGATGTACATACACTCAGGCTGAAAGGAGGATTACCCCCTTAGTTCAATAAAAGCCCTCGCTTCGCGTCGGGTTTTAATATGAACCGCAAGCGTAATCTTCTACTTTCAGCCCTCGATATGTAAAAAACTATTACGCACAAATGAATCGTAAACACACATTTTTCATCCTAGTATCGTGGCTTTGAAGTTGAATTTTGCCCCCGTAAAATAATAGCCCGGTTGCTATATAAATCATTGGTATATTTTTCTACTTTACCGCCCGTAAAATAATCGCCCGTCAACTAATTAAAATAATCATAAAATTAGAACAAGCAATAGTTATTTACATATCTAGGACTGAAAGTAGAAGATTACGCCTGCGGTTCATATTGAAGCCCGATGCAAAGCGAGGGCTGTTATTGAACCAAGGGCGCAGTCTTCCTTTCAGCCTGAGTGTGTGTACAACGTTTTTTCTACTCCTATCACAGTATATTATAAATTACATCACACTATCCATGACATGTAAGTTGATTATTTCAAATAGCGTGCGGTAAGTAAAAAAAGCGTGCGGTAATGGATTTTCATATATATATTACCGCACGCTTTTAATAAAAAGAAAAATTTTTATTTAAAGAAAAATTTGATTTTTAAAAATTAAATATTTCAATTCATTTTGACACAGAATAATGCAAAGCCTACCACAATTTGTAAACTATTTGCATTTAATTTATAATTAGAAGTTCATTTTTTCAAGTAATTATATGCGTTTGGGCATTAAAACAAAGTCGTAGAAAAAGTATATAACAAATCTCGAGTTGTAAAGCATTTTCCATGCTCGTGAAGATACTGCACTCGACGCTACGCGTCTCGTGTGCAAAATTTTCCCTCGCATGTAAAATGCTATTTACAACTCTAGATATGTAATATACTAATTAGGATTCGTTTGTGCGTAAAATAGTATATTATTGAATTAGGAGCTAAAGTTGTACTTTTTGTGTTGAGTCTATAGTTTGGCGGCCGACCGTAGGGAGGCCGACAATTGTAGACGAAACACAAAAAGTCACTTTAGCTCCAAATTCAATACACTATTTTTTCGGCAAACATTTAAATTTGTTTAAAAATATGAAATTAATGGATCAAATTTTTTATAAATATGTTTTAGGTAATAAATTTTCTGAAATTAATTTTTATTGATTTGATTCATTAAAATGAACGGAAATGCATTCTGTTTTGAACAAATTAATAATATCATGTTATTTTACTTTATTGCCACCGTAAAAATATGAAAATTCTTTACTGCCGCCGTAAAAATATGAAAATTACTTCACAGCCGCCGTAAAAATATGAAAGTTACTTTACAGCCGCCGGCAGATAAAGTAAAAATGGCGTTACTTTTGCAGCCGCCGGCTAAAAAGTAAGACTTCAGCTACTCCCCAGCGGCAGTAAAGTTGAACTTTACAGCCGTTTGCCGAAAAAAATTATTGTATGAAGTTTATAGAGAAAATCATGGCATGTTTGGTATAATTTTCAAAATGTCTAGCGAGTTTAAAAAATTCAAAAAATGATTTATTTTACAATTATTGATATATTTTACGACATTAATTGATATATTTTTGATTATGATATATTTTACAAGTTGTGCGTAAAACGTTGTACACTCAGGCTGAAAGGAAGATAACGCCCTTGGTTCAATAAAAGCCCTCGCTTCGCGTCGGGCTTCAATATGAACCGCAGGCGTAATCTTCTACTTTTAGCCCTCGATATGTAAATAACTATTCTTGTGTACTGATTTGTGTTTATTTTCTTAGGTATTTTTATTTGTTTTTTTTTATAGAATTTGTAAAATAAGATATATCCCGATCTGGATTCCCAATTATTTCTATAAAAAGTCCAATTGCTTACAACTATTGAAAACAAACATATTTAAAATTTTTTGTTTAATCGAATATTATTTCTTAAATCTTATCGTACCATAACCGTTATTATATTGAACAGTTATTATATTAAATTCGATGGATTTTACCGCTGGTACTTGACGAAACATGACAGTTTTTTGTAAGCTCCTGAGGATGATGTTATAATCGAAATCGGATCGAGCACGTAAATTAAATACACTCAAATTAGTTAATTTATCAATAATAAAAGCTCAATTACGAAGTACTACAACAAGGAATTTTATTTACAATTAGTTATTATTTTGTTGAATCAAAAATAAAAAATTAACTAGTTGACTAATAATAGTCAATGTTTGAGGTGTAATTTTTCATTAATGCTAATATATAATTAATTCAAAAGAGAAAAGATAAACTCGGTGTCTTCATCATCGTTCGTAGGTGGTATAATGGATCTTGATCAATCAATTCCACAGTAAAAAAATTTAATTTTGCGGTTGCATTTCATAGGCGACCTCCTTAACAACCTTAATACATACTAGCGGTGAACAACAATAACAGATAACAACATGTTCACCATCAACAGTGAGTGGTAATTCCACAACCATCTGTTTATTTTACAATGATATTTCTTTTATTACGACCAACTGTTCTTTTTGGTGCAACGATTTGGATTTATAAGAGAATTCAACAACAAACTGTTCATTTTGGTACAACGATTTGATTTTTAACAATATTCAACAACCATCTGTTTGTTTCGATGAAACAAAGATTTTCCTTTCTGCTCATACAACTGTTCAATTTAATTATTGATATGAGGGGTTATATTTAATCTTCAGTATAAAGAGTGAGATCCAGAACAAGAACAGGAGTGAGTGAAATTTGTCCTTTGTTTTTTTCTCATTGAAATTATATTTGATGTGGTGGCTCAGTTGTTCAGGATTTTTGGTGTCATCAGAGTCCCTTTTCCTTGCACCTTTGATTCAGTCCCCTTTTAAAACTTATTGCGCGCATTTCAGCATTTAAACTGAGTTGAGATAAAATTTACCTATCCCACAAACTGAGACTAGTCGGAACTAACTCAAGGCGCGTGTATCCTCAGGGTGTCAGGATTGCTTGTGGTAATTCTAGCTGCCGCTCGTTACATCGTTTTCACCATCATACTTTTTAAATTTACTCCGCTGGTGTAAACAATTATTATTTGTTTAATATGACGTTTTATTGCTTGGCGATTTTTTTCTACAAATTCTACAAATAATGAAATTCTACAAATATAATTGAACATTGACGACAGTGAGTCATACATATGATCAAGGAATTTTGTTATTAACTGGATTATTGGCTGGAGTTGTGTTCCTGCAAATTTTTAAAATAAATTTGCTCTTTATCTCTTTTTTATTTCTATTTTCTCTATCCTATCATGAAATATCGGTTGATGAGTAAATAAATAAATATAGAGTGAGAAATTTTTTACATCTATAGATGAAACCAAATTTTTGAAACGCACTCTTTGTCATTGGTATATGATCGTTTCCGAATAATTCATTGGAAATAGTGATTCCAAAACGACTATTTGTTCATCATAAATACCAAATGAAATATCGTTGGGGAGTTCGGTTTTCAATCTATGGAAACAATCAATTGGAAAACTGGAAAATCGAATTGAGGCGATTGACTTAAAACATGAACTGATCAGGAGGAAATTAATTTTATAAATATGCCCGTAATGCACTATTTTTCAAACTGCTGCAAATCGACTCTCTCACGCTCGTGCTTTAAACTAATAGGAGTACTTCATACTAATGGGAGTAACTACCTAGTAACCGTTTGTAGTATATACTATGTTGTCGTTTTTAAATTGTGGTTAATTACGATGGGCCATAAAGCCTGCTGTGGTATGTTGAAACATTTAATGTATTATTTGAACTTTAAAAGGGATTGCATAATCCAACATCATTTAAACCAAATTAGAAAACATTTTATGGAAATTTAAATATACTAAACGGTCGTTTTTATCTACCACCCACATCTTTTACAGGTTTTAGACTATGTTTGCATAATCTGATTATTAAATTTTTAAATTTCTATTTGAAATCGATAATTATAAAAAAAAAAAGCTAAATTGGATTCAAACGTAATGCAATTAAAATGGCGTGTCTTCGTTTGTTTTAAATGATTTGTTTGAGTATGAATCTGTTTCATAAAACACACATAATATCGTTATGAAAGAACAATAAATAAATGTAGTGCATGGTTATATCATACAAAACCTTTTATTAATAGTAAAAAACAATTATTTCTTTTGATGCTATTTGTTTAAAAATTTCTTAAGATTTCCTATGATTTCTGATTGCTCTCCAAATTTGATTAATCGATTGAAAAACAATTATATATTCGAAGAAAGCAAAACTCATAAATAGCCGAAGTTGACATATTCGATCAATAAAAATCATATTTATCTTCAATTATATTTTTAATATATTTTAAACAGAGAAAGTGTAACTTTGATTGCCGAAAGTGCGACAGTTTACACAAATTTATGAATTATATATTATATAAGATATAAGAATATATAAGATAAAATATATGGAATCATGGTTTCTCAATACGATTGTTGTTAAAAATGTTGATGATTAATTGACAGAATAATTTTACATATTCAGAGTTTAGTTAGAGAGGTATTTCATTAAAAATAAGGTTATGTACATATAGCAGCGGTTTGATTATTAGATTATTTTAACAAACATTCGTTTATTGATACGAAAACCAATGATCTGTGTTAGAAGGTCAAAAAATAATGTAGTGTTAGATAGGAATTAGTGGTGCCATTAGAACCACTAAAAATTTAGTTCTAGGACTGGGATATATTTCTTCTTAACTTATGTAATGTAAATAATAGTTTGTATTTTTTGTGCATCAACTTTTCGAGTAGCTGATATTATTTCATTTGTCGTTGATCGACAATGTGGCAATTTAGCCAGTGGAATATTGTATGTATCAAGAGTTTATCCACAAGTTGGAATGGGATTCTAACTGGTACATGGGGATTTTTGGTAGCTTCGAGATGTCCAATAGATATTTAATAATTGAAGTTTCAGCTGTGATATCCGAGATAGGAATGGCTTCAGGCCATCAATTAAATTTTGTAATTAATAACAAAAAATGAAATTGATCAAAAATGGAGTGATTAGCGAAAAAACAATTAAACAATAATATTAATGAAAAAATAATGACATTCAATGACTATGATTCCAGGCAACTTTTCTTTTTTATTCAAAAAAGCAGGAGTTAAAATTTTCAAAATAATATGAGAAGTTATTGCCACAGATTAAACTTCTCTTCTGTGCTATCGTGGAGATGATCAAAATTATCGTTTTGCTGGTTTTTTGTGTACACTTGGTGTTTGACTGTAAGTAGCGTGTTCCAACTGGATTAATGATTCTGATTAAAGAGTAGGGATTTAATCTTCCATCAACGTGGAATATATATTTTTATGCTCGTTGTCCATTAACCAATATAATTGTAAACAATTATTACTACATGATATTTCCAAATATGTACATTTGTTTTGAATAAATTTTGCAATATTAATCTTAAATCAAGAAAATATTCTGTTTAGATTACCATAACTTTTAGTTGAAAAACTTTTGCCTAGAATTAAATTTACACAAATCAAAAACTTTTACGAGCTTTCATCTTATAAACACATGAAAACTTAATATTCATAATGCTTATTCTTACAAATTAATTAATTAATTTGTTTATCAACAAATTATGTTTACAAATGCTGTTCGATTATAAATTTTTGATTGAACGTCTAAATTTTTTTGCTAAATGTTAATTTTCTGTTGTTATCTTGAGATTTGATCATATTAATTAATTAAATTTGAATAAATAAAAATATCGAAATCAATGTATTATTTTATTTAAGAAGTAGATTTGAAAATTAAAAGTTTCCGGAGAAAGTTAAAACATTGGTAGAATTATAATTTATTGACATTATTTATTATAGTGCGTTTATGCATTTTTTATTATCAAATGTAAGGACATTGTAAAAATTCAAATGTAATTTTAAGTGTTTTGCAGAGCCAAGAAGACTACTTCTTAGCTTCCAGGTCTGCTATTGCAGGCATACAAATTACTGTGAGATATCACATACTACTACTATAATGATATAGTGATATCCTGCATAGCGTAGCAAGCAATACAATATCACTAGCCAATGTGCGTTTAACTTGTTAATTCGTTTTTAATTATAATATAATATAATTTATTAGATGGTAAGATTTATTACCAAGTTGTCCATTTAAAAACAAGTTGAAGTTTAACATATTGATGGTCGGTCCGGCGGTTACGGCGATCTAAAATACAAGCTATATTTTCTGTAAAAACAAATTTAATTCGATTTATGAATCCCACCAAAACATGTGTCTTAAATTGGTTTTATCTAAGGTACAAACGAGTTAGACTGCTATCTGACAATTGAGGAAGCCATTATAAACAAGGATTTTATCGTTCTGTAATGTAAGCAAGTAAATAATAATAGATTTTTGGATGAGTTTAGAATGGTGGCAATTCTTCACGAGGACGAAGTTTCACCGAACGAGCGAACGAAGTTGAGTGAATCATCTGAGTAAAGAATTGCCATCATCCTGTGCGAATACAAGATGCTATTTTTTTATGATAGCAGATGAAAAGTTTATTTTCGAGCAGGCTTAATCCCCTGTGAAAATGGGTTTTTTCCTCTAATGTAAAAAGAATAACATGTTGTAGTTGCTGTATGGTATCTTCATATAATTTTACAAAGTTTTTAAATCAAAACAACCATGAAAAAATATAGAATATCAATTTTGAATGTTATTTTGTCGATTTCTAATTTAATAATTTCTAATAAATATCGTTTATATATTAACTACCATAGAAAAAATTGCATTTCCTACGCGAGATAAAAACATTTTACGTTCGTGAAATTGCCTCGTGAACAATTTTTAACTCACGAAAAAGCAGCGTTTTCATCTTTTGTAGCAAAATGTACTATTATCCCCGACTGCAAAATATTTCAAATAATTTCCAGTTTGCCTGCTAAGCTTTTATAACCATAATGAAATACATCATAGAAAAAACAAAATAATAGACATCAAACACAAATGTGCTGTGTAGTAGGAATTACAATATGTGTCACAACAACATATAAAAACATTCTAAGAACCAACGTCCCATAGCAACATGCGTTCTAATGTGTTGATGGACGCAAATCTGTTTTTTTTATATTGTTTCATAGAAAAGATAACTAAACAATAAATCTTATCTTATCTTATCTTATCACATATAAAATATAACATAGGCCAAGATAGGATAGAAAAAATAAAAATAAAATAAAAGTAAACTGCAAATTTGTGTTAACAAACTAAAATTTGGTTGCCAATAATCAAGCTTGTGGCATATTTGTAATGAATGACTATATCGAATATTTCTCTAAAAGTAAGAATATTCATATATAAAGAAATTCGCTATAATTTGCCAATTTATTTCAATTCCGGCCATTAAAATGAAACAGACATTAAAACGTTTATATATCAAAAATATTTAAACAATCTTTTTAGTTAATTGCACTCAATATCAATTAATAATACTTGTTGTGTCTACATAGAAATTTTTGCTATGTAAAGCTCATAATTTTATATGTAGATAGAATGCAGTTTTGTTCATTTGTAAATAATAAGAATGGTTGGAGGGGAATATTTTCTCGATTGAATAGATTTTTGTTTGGATGATATTTGAAAGGGGAAATTAATAATTAATGTACAGGTATCCCTCGTATAACGCGTTAGTTACGTTCCAGAAAAATTTCGCGTTATGTAAATTCGCGTTATATAAGTCATAGATTTCATATAAATTTGGAAGTTTCGTTCCAATAGGTTTTTTTTAAATAAAATACATACTTAATAACAGACGCACATATATTTCAACTCAAAATTAAAATTCAGACTTTGTTATAAAATAAAAACACAAAATAAATATAACATATGTATTATAAAATTTAAAAACAAACTGAAAAAAATTAAAAGTTTAATAACAAACTTCATTGTTGTTCATGATCAGGACTACTCTGTTTCACTGTCTTGAAATATTATTCGTGAAAAGCGTTTTGGGCGTACAATAGCTTCATCAGAAGATATTTCTTCTACATAGTTTTTGCTACTGGACAAAAAACTGTGATTCTTCCACTGGTTTTATCATTGCGAAATCAGTTATCAATCTTTGCTCGGGTGAGGGTTAAAGTTTGAGGGTGAAATCTGGAATTGATTCACAGATATCTTCCTCCGAAGTGACGTCGTTTCTTTCATGTGCGATATTTGAGGAGGTTGGAGATTCAGTTGTTATACCTTGGTCTTTCAGTTGAATTATAGACGTGGTATTGGGTGGTAGGAAAACTATTTCTACATTAGGAAGGTTCAAGTTTCTTGGATGTCCTGGGGCATTATCTAGAATTAACAGCACTTTGAAATCGAGGTTCTTTTTTTTCAAATAAATTTAAACCTCAAGTATAAAACAATTAAAAAACCAATCTCGAAACATACTGGTTGTAACCCAAGCCTTATTATTTGCTCGCCAATGAACAGCTAATTTAGATTTATAAATGTTTTTCAAAGCTCGTGGATTTAAAGACCGGTTTATAAACCGGTTTTGTTATATAGTCCCCTGATGCATTACTGCAGAGAAGTAGAGTGATTCTGTCCTTGGCGGCCTTAAAACCTGGTGCATTTTTTTTTATTTTTTGAGATGTATGTCCGATGCGGCATTTTTTCCAATTTAGACCTGTTTTGTCTGCAATAAAGACTTGTTCTTTCTTCTAACCACCCTCTTCAATAATTTTGGCAAGAGTTTCAGGGTGAGCCCTCCCAGCTTCTATGTCTGCCGATCCAGTTTCACCTTGAAGTTTAATATTATGTAACCCAAATTGTGATTTAAAGTTTTCAAACCAACCACTGCTAGCTAAGAATTTCATTTGCTCACATGATTTGGCTACTTGCATTGCATCTTGATTACTTTCTTTTAAATATGTGAAAATTTTAAGAGCTTTCGCCTTAATGGCATTTGTATTGACCGGCATTTTTTATTGTAGCACAGTCTTCTATCCACAAAACTAAAGCTTTTTCTATTTTTTCTATTAAAACATGGTGCACACGTCCAACTCGTTTTGCTCTTATTGATGACCTAACAATAACAGAATTTCTTATTTTATTTTCATTTTGTTTAATGGTGCGTATTGATTACTGTTTTTTCACCACTGCTCAATCTATCTAGAATTCTAATTTTATCATCTAAGGTAATAAATTTTCGCTTTAGCGTAGGTTTTTTGACAGTTGAAATTTTACTATTCATGGCTAAAAATTTTTTTTTGAAATTATGAATGGGAAAATTAATTATGTATGCATATGTACATTAGGGTGTCCTACTAAAATAACTTTGTTTTAATTTTCATAACCTTGAACCGGAATTAGGTTCTTTATGGTCTTAAAAGCATCCCTGAATTTTTTCAGATTTTTTAAAAAAAGTTTAGAACTCGCTATTTTATTTTTTATGTTCCAGTGGCAACAAAGTCTACATAAAATCAGTTTTTCGAAAATAACTTTTTCAGTTTTGATCTTAGAAAAAATATTATGGAGCTAAAAGTTGTAGATCTTGAAAAAATACATTGAGTTTTTTCTTTTTTTATGAAAAAAAAAAAATTTTTCAAGCTAAAAAAACGATCTTTTATAGTCGAATTTTACAGAAATGACTAATAAGTAATAATGTTAGTTTTTCACCTATAACTATTTTAGTTTTGATTTTACGATAAAAATATGGAAATAAAAGTTGTAGATCTTGAAAAAATGCATCGATTTTTTTTCTGTTTAATCAAAAAACATTTTTTTTCAAGCTTAAAGAGGACGATCTTTTATAGTCGAATTTTACAGATATGACTAACAACGTTCCTTTTTCGCCTATAACTATTTGAGTTTTGAATTTACAAAAAAAAATTATGTAAATAAAAGTTGTAGATCTTGAAAAAATACATCGATTTTTTTCTTTGTTCAAGTAATAAAAATTTTTTTAAACTTTTATAGTCGAAACCTTTTATAGTCGAATTTTACAGAAATGACTAATAACGTACGTTTTTCCTATAACTATTTTAGTTTTAATCTTACAAAAAATTATGATAATAAACATTGTAGATTTTCAAAAAATACATCGATTTTTTTCTTTGTTTAAGCAAAAAAAATAAATTTTTTTAAGCTTAAAAAGGATGATCTTTTTTATTCGAATTTTACAAAAATAACTAATAACGTTCGTTTTTTGTCTATAACTATTTTAGTTTTGATTTTACGAAAAAGTTATGGAAATAAAAGTTGTAGATCTTAAAAAAAACATCGATTTTTCTTTGTTTAAACAGCAAAAGATTTTTTTAAACTTAAAAAGAACGATCTTTAAGAGTCGAATTTTACAGAAATGACTAATAACGTTCGTTTTACACCTATAACTATTTTAGTTTTGATTTGACGAAAAAGTTATTGAAATAAATGTTGTAGAGCTTGTAAAAAACACCAATTTTTTCTTTGTTTAAGCAAAAACCATTTTTTTTCAAGCTTAAAAAGGACGATCTTTTATAGTCGAATTTTACAGAAATAACTAATAACGTTCGTTTCATAACAAAGAAAATGTCGATGTATTTTTTCAAGATGTAAAACATTTATTTCCATAATTTTTTGTAAATTCAAAACTAAAATAGTTATAGGCGAAAAACGAACGTAATTAGTTATTAGGCTTAAAGTAGTAATTAGGCTTAAAAAAATTTTTTTTGCCTAAACCAAGAAAAATCGATGGTTTTTTTACGATTCATAACTTTTTCGTAAAATCAAAACTAAAATAGTTATTGGCGAAAAACGAACGTTGTTATTTATTTTTGTACAATTCGAATAAAAAAGATCATCCTTTTTAAGCTTAAAAAAATTTATTTTTTTTTGCTTAAGCAGAAAAAAAATCGATGTATTTTTTCAAGATCTACAACTTTTATTTCGATAGCTTTTTCGTAAAATCAAAACTAAAATAGTTATAGGTGAAAAACGAACGTTATTAGTCATTTCTGTAAAATTCGAATATAAAAGATCGTTTTTTTTTAGCTTGAAAAAATTTTTTTTTTCATAAAAAAAGAAAAAACTCGATGTATTTTTTCAAGATCTACAACTTTTAGCTCCATAATATTTTTTGTAAGATCAAAACTGAAAAAGTTATTTTCGAAAAACTGATATTATGTAGACTTTGTTGCCACTGGAACATAAAAAATAAAATAGCGAGTTCTAAACTTTTTTTAAAAAATCTGAAAAAATTCAGGGATGCTTTTAAGACCATAATGAACCTAATTCCGGTTCAAGGTTATAAAAATTAAAATAAAGCTATTTTAGTGGGACACCCTAATGTACATATTAAATACGATTTCATTAGTTATCTTGTACGAAAGAATTTAATTCGAAAAGTGCTTAAAAAAATTTTGCATTTTTTTCTAATAAACATTCCAAAATAGTAAAGAAATTATTTAACCAACAACAGAAATCTATTTAATCTATCCTCGATCACATATATAACTTAAAACTTATAAAAAAATTTATTTACCTTATTAAAAACGTATATTTTCAACCTTTTAATTTTAAATTATAAAAAGACAAAATTTAGAATAAAATTGTTTCCCAATTAAACATCTAAAATCCACAAAGGTTCACACTGTAATGATAGTTTTTAATTCAACACATTCGTTTTGTATTTTCTTTTCAACTTCGCGTTATAAAAGTAGAAATTTCGCGTTATACTGAAACCGATTTTTTTTTCAAATAGCGTTATATCGAAAACGCGTTGTATAAGTACCGCGTTAAACGAGGGATACCTGTACAATGAGAAGGATAATAGAAAAAGAAACAAAACACTGAAAAAAAACTTACTGGACCAGTTTTGTTTTGGTCGGCACTCGGCAGATTAGATTTCGTAAAATTAACATAAAGAAATAACACATTTTACTTGTGATGTGTCTTAGTTTAATTTTAATTAAAAAAAATTGAAAAAAAAATGTTTGTGTTATAATGTATTAATTTAATTTTAATTATTTTATTCAATGTTGAGAATTGAGTTATGTTTTTTTGTTGGGCCAATAAAGTTTATTGTTTATTGTTTTACATCAAAAGAAGTTAAATGTCTCATTTTTGTAAAACAACAGCGGCTGAAATAGAGGAAGCTATTAGTGAAGTTGATTCGAAAATAGATTGTTGAAGTTAGTGGATTAATTATAAATCAATCTGGAAATTCAGTTAGTAAAAGTGTTGAACTTCGAAGGTCCGTAACTTATTTAACAGAAATAATGGAAATGATATGTGATAAAGTGAATGATTACGCTAAAGCAATTTATAAAGCGAGTGGTAAATTTACAATGTTAAAAATTGTGCTGAAGTGCTGAAGTCCTTGACAATTATGTAGAAGTCGCAATCACTTTTTTATGGATGAAAATGAAACTGATAATGATATTAAATTATGTGGCGAGATGGCTCTATATTGTAATCAATCGGTAACGGTAGAGCATAATTTACAGCGGATCAACATTCAATAATGAAAGCTTATGTATTATAATTTGTATAATTTTTATTGATTTCATTTTTTTTGTTGTTCTGTTAAATTATTTTCAAAAAGTGTATTCATTACATAGTTTTTTAATTTTATTTGTGATAAATAAGAGATTTAAAGGGTCAGGTATTCCGTATGGTTGTTTTGTAAATAAAAAGTCCAATTGTTTCATATTCCTTGATCATGCGACACACTTCCTTCCTCAATGATTAAATTCCATACATAGAGCTATATATGAAAGTTCGATTCTATCGAATAATCAATAAAGTGGCATCATCAAGGAATACTCCATAGCTAACATTGAGGATGCTACCGTTAAGGCGGCTCTACACGATGCTACGAACATCTTCCAACGTTGGACGCATGATAGATGGACACATCGTGTGGCCGTTGATCGAACTACAAACGTTCAATGTCATACGTCCAACGTTGGCATTTGAATACGTTCGGGACATTGTCGGTATTTTGACACAAGTCAAAGGGATTTTTTTCGGTAAATTGCTTTTGTTATGCAATTTGTAACATTGCTACACGATGCGTCAAACATTTAAATATTAAATTTTGAAGATTTTTGTGTTAATTAATTTAAAGGGTCAGTATTTTATTAAATATTGTGTTAAGAGGCATGTTTTGTAATATATTTTTAAATTATTATTTTCAATATGTAAATTTTTGTCAATTATTTTTAATTTTGTTTTAATAAACAAATTTGTTTTATTTTAATAAACAAAAAGAAAAGCAAAACAGTATTTTTGAATTTCGGAATCTTTAAAAATTCTATTTTTTCACATAATCAGTGTCTTGATTCGATTTTCCATCAACAGCAGATCCTTTGAAAAATGTTTTAAAATGCGTTAAAAAAACCGTTAACGGTTATACGGCCAAAAACTCATGTCCGCAAAAATTCAACTCCATTTCGGTGCATAAATAAACCCTGAATTTAGGTTTTTAACGTATCAAATTTTAATTTTTGTTAATAACAGTTGAAGAAATCGTAATTTTCAGAAGAATGTCCTTGTGAAATTTTGTAATTTCATTATGCAAAGTATTTTAAGTTTGTGTAATATTACTATTCCAGAATTTTTCATTAATCATATTAATAATTTTAAATCATTTTAAATCAATTTGATTAAAAAACCCACAACACTGATATTCAAAAAATATTGGTGTGAACATTTATTTGACCAACGTTTGAATCAAATGTATTGAATCACACAATCGTCCCACCATGTAGCGGAACATTTGCCATATCAATAGTCGATTGTTTGACCCAAACGTTGGAGACGAACATTTGAATCAAACGTTCACCGCATCGTGTAGAGCCGGCTTTAACTGAATGAAGTTCATCCGCCAGCACTCTTAAGATATCACTTTAGATAGCGATATCTCACTGCTATTGCCAGTGGTGATATCTCACATTAGCTCGTATGTCAATAGCAGGAAAGTGTATATTGAAAGGAATCATATTGAAAATTTTATAGGGAAAAAACATCATACTAAGAAGAAATTGTTCTATTGTCAATAGGATACAAGGAAGGAATTGAAAGGAGAGGGAGTTAAGTAAATGGCTGTGAGTTATTTTTTTATTTTATTTTTAACTAGCAGGACCCGGCGTGCTTTGCTACGCTTATAAATAAAGTTTGTTCACAGACATTTTGTTGACGTACACTCAAAAAAAAAACTAAGTGGAACTAATAAAATTCTACATAAATTTTACAATTTTTTTATAAATATACAACTCACAAAAATGTTTGTAATATTTACATTTTTACAATAATTATTGTTAATTTGAAAAAAATTATTTGTAAACACTACAAATTCTTTTACTAACATCCAGCAAAAGATAGTAAGGTTTATAAATTGAATTATGAAAATATCCACAACATCTCTTAGATTGATAAATTTTTGTGAAATCCTCAAAACTAAAAATATTAGTTTATCAGAGATATTGTGGAATTTAAGTGTTTTGCACAAAAGTTTTAGAAAAAGAACAAATCCTTTTATAGTATCAACAAAAAACATTTGTAGATTTAATGAATATATTTATAGATTTTATAGAATATATATATATATATATATATATATATATATATATATATATATATATATATATATATATATATATATATATATATATATATATATATATATATATATATATATATATATAGTATACCTTTTATAGTATCAACAAAAAACATTTGTAGATTTAATGAATATATTTATAGATTTTATAGAATATATATATATATATATATATATATATATATATATATATATATATATATATATATATATATATATATATATATATATATATATATATATATATATATATATATATATATTTATGTATATATAAATATATATATATATATATATATATATATATATATATATATATATATATATATATATATATATATCTATATATATATATATATATATATATATATATATATATATATATATATATATATATATATATATATATATATATATATATATATATATATATATATATATATATATATATATATATATATATATATATATATATATATATATATATATATATATGTGTGTGTGTGTGTGTGTGTATATATATCTGCTATATGGCCGGACTTCGTTAATAAATAAAACATAATATTTTGCTAATATTTGTCATATTTTTATTTCGTGTTATGTTATTATTTAAATTATGCTATAAATATTCAGTTTTTTTGAGCATCTTTAGATGCTCACTAAAGATGAACACTAAATCTTATATAAGTTTTTTGCCATTTTCTTCCTTGCTTCATGTGATGTAGGAACTAAAATGTGGTGGATAAGATATAATAAAATTGCAGATTGTACATCTGTAAAATATCGATAAAAATATACATCTTTATTATATATATAGATAGATAGAAATAAACAAATTCTTTACTTTCATTGAAATTCTCCTTTTGTTGTAGTACTGCAAAGATTCCTCGGTCACTCCCTGGTCTCAGTTTTTCCTTCATCAAGGGTGTAATTTCTCTAAAAATTAAGGACTCCTTATTTCTATGCTTTCAACTTTAGTTTGAGATTTAAAATCTATTCCGATCTGTGAACAAAATTTCGGTCAACTATTTAATTAAACTTACATGCTGCATTTTTATATTTACCAATTTTTAACCCAAAGGTTTCTTGTATTGTGGCCAATTTAGAAAAATATCTTTCGTCGAGGAAAATCTCGTCGAATTTTCGCCTGGTAACAGAAATTTTTTCCCAATGCTGCTGTAATTCTGTTCATCTAGTTTTATTGCTTCCATGCTTTCAGAACATATGTTATATTCTTCTTCGATGTCTGGAAGAAAAACTATTATTAGAATATTTTTTTAAGAACAATTACAACAAAAACCTATTGAAGCTTGTATATGGGATTGTTTGTGAGCTTTGAGTGGATTTTGAAATATTTAATAGATCTGATCATTCTATTTATTTATATGCAGTTCGAAAACTACAGATCTCCCCTATAATCAAATTTATTTCGGCCATTATTTCTAGGAGTCAATTGCAATGTCTACTCACTCGGTAAACGGTATATTAATATTGAAATTCGAAATATGTAAAATTTCTTACCTGATATATTCCAAATATGTCTGCTAAATCTATCATGTATCACTACAACTATTTGTCATGAATGAAGCACTAAATTATCACAATCTTAAAAAAATTCTATAAATTTTTACTTAGACAAACAAATTGAAACTGAAACTGTTTAATATCAATTTTGGTTATAACTTCAGTTATGAAATTTTATCAAACATTTGTAATATAGAAAGTATTTTTTGTAAAAAAGTTGTTTGTTTTTTAAAGTGCATAACTCCCTTTGTAAAGTTTAAAAAAAAATCTGCAATATTCGTATTAAGTTTTACAAAAAAAATTGTAGCATGTCATTTTTCTGTTCACAAAATTTTCCAAAATTTTGTACAATTAATTTTTATTTTATCACGGATACATGATATATGATTTGAAATTGAAAAAAAATCAATATAACCTTAACAATATTTTTGTTAAAATAATGAAAAATAATTGTATTTAGAAATATTTATGATTTTGTACTTTTTTAATCCAAGTCACAAAAACAATTGGTAAGTTTAAAATAGCTATTTATGTACCTAGGGCGTTATATAGGTTATTGCGCCCGGAAAGCGACGTAATCTAGCCCGAGGGCCTCTGGCCCGAGGGATGGATGTCGCTTGATGGGCGTAATACCCAGTAACGCCAGTGGTGCATACAAAATTTTATGCTTCACTTAATAAGCTAAAAACTAAGAAAGAATTTAATTTGTTAGTAAATCTATATTGATATGCAAAAAAATACAAATGTAGCTTAGTATGCCAAGAAAATAACTATTTTGAAGTTTAAAATACATATTTGTTGTTTGTACGTTGCTATATAAACAAATTCTCCTAAATTTTGTAGCGTATGACAAAAACATTGTATGACGTTTAAAATTATTCGATATTTTTGGAAAACTATATGAACTAACTAAAATGTTGCTAAACATTTTTAAACAAATGTAAAAATCTTTTACTAGTTTAAATTGAATAAGAATTATTTACATTTTTTAGACAAAACTACAGCAAAAATAATTTTATTTAGTTTTTTAGCGTCTTAATAGCGGGCGTTATGAATTCATAATGCCCTCTCATAACGACCCGGTTTTTATGAATGTGTTTATATATCGCGTATCCAAGACATTATAACAACTTTATATCATTGTGAAGCATAAATGTTTTTTCAGATTTCAAAAAGTCAAATAAACTATACAAAATTTTATGTAAAGTTTAAAATTTTTTGGTAAATTCACAAAAACATTTTGTTAGCACTTTTACAGAACAATTTTGTAAATTTCAATGGTAAAATTTTTTTGAGTGTATAGTAACAACGATTTCAAAAAGTAGTAATGAGAAATGATAGCGTAGTTTTTAATTTTTGTTTTTAAAAATATGAATGAAAAATAATCAGTACTTTAGCTCATCAGTTCGGATATAATGAAAAATTGGCGATCAAATAAGTTTTCGAGTAAGCTATAAAAAAATTTAAATATCTTGTTGTATTAGTAGAGGTGTGTCATCACTCATCTCTATATAGAACATTATACAGAACAAAAATAGATTCACAAATGTTCACAGTGCTCATGCATTGTATTTGTACCCGACACGAAACACACAAAAACTGTTCTAAAGAAGTTTTTCTGAGAAATGAAAATGAAAAATGCTGTCATATTGCAAAATTCAAGTGAATTACAATAATTACTTTGATCTTAATCACTCACAAAATCTGTCAAAATTTTATTTTTTACACCAAATAGCGTAAAAGTTTTGTTTATTTAACATCGGTCGCATATTACCGCTATCTCATAAGAAAGAAAACTCGTAAAGATAACATTCGATTTACATTGTGTCATTTTTATTATAACTTATTTATTTTAATATGGAACGAATTTCAAAATGTCGTTTTAATTCTATTTATTTATTCGAGTATTCGAGTACACAATATTTTCTGTTTTTCCGTCTGGTGCGTACGCGAATAAATCAGAAGGTTTTTCTAACGCGCCAGCAACATATAGTTTGCCATGTCCATGTGAGAAGAACGGATTCTCCAAATCTAGTCCACATACTTGCAGTAACTGTCCGTGTGCTTTGTTGATGGCAATTGCAAAAGCGAGTTGCACTGGAAACTAAACGTTTGAATCTGTTGGGATCATTGAAATATGTGGCCTGTCTGTCGTGGCAACACTACATCTTTCTCTTCAAATTTTCCACTCAAAATTGTAGCTTCAATGACATTGTTGATCATCTTTTTCACCGAAGTTCAAAAAAGTTTGTGCAATTTCAAAATATGTGACATATTTGGAATTACAATATGTGTCACAACAACACATATAAACCTTTTAAGACATAGGTTCTACAACATAATGCGTTTTAAGACGTTGATGGACGCAAATTTCCTTTTTTTCATATTCTTCTTAAAGAATGGAAAACTTAATAATAAATCCTTTCACATAATAATGTACGATATAGGGAAACATTTCATGATAGGATGGAGGAAATAAAAACAATATACTTTTTTTTCAAATTTGCAGGAACAAAGCTAAAATTAGGTTCCTAATTATCCTAGTGCTAGAAGCATATACCAAGATCATATAACGCGTGGTTTACCTCAAGCCAGCATATATAATAATTATATGGAAGCTCATTTGTTCGAGCAAGCAAACAGTTTATTCTTTTAAAAAATAAAAAAATTACGTCCATCAACACCTTAGAAAGCATGTTCTTATGTGTTGTTGTGACATACATTGTAATTCCTACTACCCAACACATTTTATTTAAAAAAAAATAGAGCGTTTTCGTCAAAGAATAATCCATAACTAAGACTAAGGGTACTATCGTTGATTGAAAAAAGTACATCCGCCAGCACACCTAAAATATTACTTATCCCCTTAATATAAGTGACATCTTACTGCCATTGTCGGTAGTATACGATATCTCACGTTAACTGATTTGCCAATAGCAGGTACTAAAGTAGGCCGCTTTGTCACATCCATAGATCGAAAATTTTAAATTTTACATATGTTCTTGCGGCGGGCATATATTATAAATTCATTGGTATTAATGCATTGTAACTGTTTGCAAATCACTATTACAAACGTGTTGCCGGCTAAGGGCCACATTTTTAATTAGTTTGTTTATCATACTTGCTGTCCATGTTTGATTATACATAAGCTATACTTCTTTGTATAGTATTTGTGCGAATTCCATTTCGTAATTTTGAGCTTTTAATCGATGTTATCAACTATCTTTCTTAGTTGAAGAAACATGCATTACATACAATTGCAAACTAATAACATATTTAGTTTATTACCAATAACAATAACACATTGTATAGATGATAAAATTTATAACATCGTTATGTGTTTAATTCAAATACATATAGTTTTGATATACAAATGTAATTGTTTCAGATTATACTTTCGTTTTTCAATTTCATTAAATTATGTTCAACAAAAAAATTAATCAAAGGAATCTAACCGTATAAAACGATATTAAGACTGGGTTCCAATTAGCTGCTAAATTGTACTAAACTGCTAAATCTAAATTTAGTTTTACAAAATTACCGAATTTTGATTCAAATTAATATAATCAAGTTGTCAGATATTGTTTAACGTATGAATTTCTTCCAAATTATTTAGAAACAAAATATTGATTTAGTCAAATAAAATAGTTGACTAAATTGATTTAGCACGTTTAGTACAATTTAGCATCAATAGGAACGCAGTCTTAAGGAAAAATCAAGTTAAATTATTATCAACATTTAGGCAGAACCCCTTAAGATAATTATAATGGCCCTGGGGTTCCATTCAAAAAAAAAATTTGCCTGTTACCTATGCGCAAGTGTACACAACAACTTCCCAAAGTTTCATGATGATCGGATGAATGGTTTATTAATGCATAAACGACAAACATACATACTTTCAATTTTATATATATAGATTAGGGTTTCTCAAACGGGATCCCGTTTTCCCGGGATCCCGGGGGTAAATTTTCATCCCGCTTTCCCGGGATTTCACCCCGGGATCCCGGGTATCCCGCTAATTTTTATTAACATATTTTTTTACTTTTTTCAAAGATATTAAAAATTTTCTCACTGGAAAATCGAGTAGTTTTTAATTCTTTTCCCCTCTGTAGTAATTAATTTCGTTCAAAATTAGGAAAATGTTTTTTGACACATATGGTGTCATGGTTTTTTTGTGTGGTTTTTTTTTGACACATAGGAACACAACAAATTAAAACCAATAAAACTTAAAATAGGTAGATTTTTCTGAGAAATCTACCTAAAACTTGCGCTTCATTTCTCTTAATTTATGTTTAATGGTTCTGTTATGAAGGCGATTAATAGAGGAACGAGCCATGTTTACAATGTGGTTTGCAATGTCGTCTGGATTTATTTCATTGTTAGCACGAGTAACTGAGTTTGAGCCATCCGGCTTCCGAAGAAGATTCCAAGCTGCCCTAATAGAATGGGAAAAATCAATGTTTTCAACAGCGTTAATCCACTTTTGTTTCCTCGCGGTGTCCAGTGAGTATATTAAGTCATCAACCACGTCTGCCTCACTACTACTAAGGTGCTCCTCAAATAATATATATATCGCTCTCTCTACTCCAACCAGGAATGTATTCTTCACCGGAAGTCTCTTGGGATGCATTTCTTTGCAGTTAAAATGATGGTTCCTACGAACCTATCGTAATTTTTAGGAATGGGTTGGATCTAGTGAATGATTGCATCCAACTCCGACCCATATTTAGCCCAGCCAGTTTTGTGAAAATTGCATCTAGGTTGAGGATTAGAGTTTACGTGTGGGATTTGAATACCTACCTCAAAAATTACTGAACGATGTTGAGAGCGTGGCAAACCATGTAGGACAGCCCTAGATATTGCAATAGGGTTCCGTTGTTCGTTTTTTGTGGAAAAACAGAGGTCGGGATTGTAATAACTTGGCCATCTAGCAGATCTAAAGGTTTTCATGTCTTTCGTATCATATACCAGAAACATGTTGTCGATTGGTCCCGTCAGTTAGTTGTATGCCATTGGGATTGTTATTTGAGTAGGATCACTGATTGTGATGGCCATTAAAGTCACCAACCTATATTGCTGGGTGGTGAAATAAGGGTAGAGTATCAGCTGGCCACGCTGTATTTAGTGGCTTATTTACGTTAACAATCTTCGTGATCGATATATCAACAACAATAAGATGTATATCGTGGTCCGTCTGGTGTCAGTAAATAGGTGCAGTTCATGATTTCTGACTTAATATACGTGCCAGATCCATATGTTTGATGGTAAATAGCACTAATTAGTTTACAATTACAACAATTTTTCCTCTAGAGGTAAGTTGATCTTCATCTGTTGCATGCGTTTTCTGCCAGAATTACAACGTTGATATCGAAATAATAACTTTAATAACGTTCAGTTTTTGACTTGCTAATGCTTTCTCATGTTCAATTGCAAAATACGGACTGAGGGTCCAATATTTTTTGTCTTATGGGGCTGAGAAGTGCCGTTGTTATTGTGATTTTGGTTTGTTTGTTTCACAGAACATGTATCATATGACGTTAAAAACATCACGAAAAATTGGTAATTTTTGAAGCAACTAAGCAGAGTACAAATAATTTAGATTATGCAATGCACTAATGACTATCACACCGACATCTATTGAATCAGAAAGAGCTTTTCCTGCGGCAGGACATTTCGTCACGAAAATTCGGACAAAATTGAGAGATGGCGCCATTGACAACCTAATTTTTTGAAAAATTGTTTAAAAATTAGTATTATGAATTTATTTTTGATTTGCTTTTATGTATTCTTTTATATTTAATTTTTGAAGTTTTTCTAATGAAAAATAATGGAAATTTAAAAATCAATAGCGCATTTTTTGTGCTGTTTTAATTTTACACATTTTTCTACCACCTAATTTGAAAAATCTAGCTTTTAGCGTTTCCCGGGATTTCCCGGGATCCCGGGAATTCGACATTTTTTATCCCGGCTTCCCGGGATTTGAATTTCTACGGGAAATGAGAAACCCTAATAAAGATATAGAAGATTATTTTTGATTATATATAAAGAAGTGTTTTCCCTTTTGATTAAGAAATTTACGAACAGGTCGAATAACTGTGTGACAAGCCAGTGTGTAGCGAATTTTGCAGTTGTATAATTACTGTTATATATAAAGTCCAGGGTAATTGGGTAGATTGGTGCTGAAAGAGGTACCGTAATTACGAATTGGTGCCAATACAAAAACGGGGCTTCACGGTTTTTTTATATTGAAAATCTTGGATTTTTTGATTATATAAATTAATTTGGAAACCTTAGTCCGTGACCCCAAAGTTTTCACAAGGCTATTTGTAAGGCATTTGAAATTATTGATATCACACCATTTTAAACCTTTTCAACAATCAAAATTAATAAGTGAAGAAATGTTTCACTCAAATTAGGAGAGATATTGGTGCAGTTGGATTTTGCAGATAATTGTTCTTTTATAATTCAAATGCATTTAAAGGTTATTATTAAACAAAAGGCCAGTCTACCATTCATATATTTTTTGTTTATCATAATTCTGGATAATAGAGATTGCCTATGCCACATAATCTACGTTATAAGGCATAATCTACGTACAGAGTGAAAGCTGTGAGCTGTGATTTGCGCAAAGCGGTGCTGTTTCGCGCTGGATCATAGGAAATGAGTGTGCACTGTGCACAGTAATGCTGTCAAAATAAGTTCTAAATGAATGACAGTCTTTTTCTTTAACGGTTAACAAATTTAAGAACGAAAGTTGGTGTATATAAAATCAATTTAGACCAAAGAGTTAAAGGGGAATTTCAACAATTATATCCTCAACTTAGCAAAAACAAAGCAGCAATTAAACTTTCACTACTGAAGGTCATTATTTCGAAAAACGCTCAAAAAAATATTTAGGGAAGGATGGTTGGTTAAGGATGTGGTAAATATTTTTGTTAATAGAAATTGTTCGAAAAAATTATGAAAAATTACAATTTTTTATCAGTCTGAAAACTTTTAAAATTAAATATCTCGAGGAAACGAAAAAACGGCAATTTTTAAATTTGATATATTTTAGTGTAAAGGGCGATATGCTGTTGAAAATAAATTATTTCCCCCATACAAAATCTATGTAAAAAAACCAAAATAAAAGGAAACGAAAAAATTTTCGGTTTGCATTTCGTAAGTAGTATGCAGTTGAAAATAAGAAAAAGTGAAAATCGGACCTGTCAATAGATGTCATTGACTACCCGTGGAGACTTCTTATTTTCAAATTACGAAGCGAAATAAATGTAGTTCCATTTATTTCGTACGGAAAATGAAAATAAATTGAATGTTTGACAATTTGACAGTGTTATATTTGTTGATAGCGTTGATTTTTTAAGTGTATATTACAAATGTTCTTCATTTACGTAGATTTTTTTTTAAATGTATGTAGATTTTTTTTCCATTTTGTAGATTTTAAATTTCGTTCCGAAATAAATACACCTTTTCGAAAATAAAATTTATTTTCAAGTGCATGCGCGTCTTAAAGGTAGAACTATTTAAAAAAAAATTAAAATTTAATAGTGCTTTCTACCGCCATCTTTAAAAAAGTTTTTTTAATACTTTTATTTTAAAATTAGTTACAAAAACGTTTAATTCATTTTAATTTTTTTCAAAAGATTAACTAATCACCTGTCAAACAAAAAACGTTCGAGGAAATCGGTATAGCCGTCTTGAGCAATTTCAAAGTTATCTCGGATTGCCAAAATTTTCATTTTTCATGCAAGTGCTCAAACTACGCACTTTAAAAAATTCTAAAATAAATTGTATTTTTTATATTGCCCATACCTATATTCCAAGTTTCAGGAAAATTCAAAATTATCAAGTTCAATTTCGACTTTACAACTACATATTATGTTGATCATCTACTGTGAAAAATCGTAACAATTTTGTTTTTCGGCGGTATAAAATTAATTTGAGTCAATATGGTAGAAAACATAATAACTATTATAAAAACCTTTAAAGGCAGTCAATGATTAATTGAACCTTTAAGTTAAATGTCGTTATAAAAAGTTATAAAAAATACAGGAAATTAGATAACGGTTCTATAAGCCAAGTAAAAATATCGAACGACATCAATATTATAAATTAGAGTGTTTGAATATTGAATTTATATTTAAAAACAAAGCATCATCCGACATAATTGAGATAATTTATTATACATGGCTTATATATTATACTTATTAACAAAGTTACTATACAACAGATTTGATACTGGTTTTGATAATGCTTATGCTTAGTTGTTTTACTTAGTTCTGATAATTGTTGAGCTTGCTTTGAAGAATTGGAGGCTTTTATAAAATACACTATTTTGGCGAACTGTTTACTGTGCAAGTGTACCTTGAAAGATGAAAATTAGCAGGATATATGTTAGATTAAGATGATATTGATTGATTTCAAACAAGTAGGTTATTGAATTTGATCAAGCTATTGGAAATGTTTAGTTGTGAATACCTATTCATATTCAATAAGTTTTATAAATAGAAGCATTTTCGTACTACGGATTGTGAGCAGCATTTGGCAAAAATTCTAATTTTTTAGTAGCCTTATTTTGCAATATTTGTCACGCCGCCTAAAAAGTAGCAAGCAGATAAGTGAGAGTATTAAGGTGAAAAATACATTAGCAGGTACATTTTAGGATACATATAGTGTCACGTTTTTCAACTTTCTTTCGAATTGATTGTTCCACAACAACAGCAAAACAATACAGAAAGCAATATTCCTTACTAGAATATTCTTCCAATAGCTTCAGAAACTCCAACGGTTGGTTGTAGAAAATGCTAGTATAAACACAGCGTCCAAAATAATACACAAGATATTTCTATTCAATAACACTTAAAACTTTATTTACAAGACTAATTTAATGTACTTTTATTTACACGGTTTTATGTTCACGATACAGCGTTTCGTTTACCATTTATTAACTGTCTAAAAATACTTGCTTAAATACTATTTCGTACAACCTAGAAAAATCGATTAACCGATCGTTATTCTAATCGTCTTTATTCCGGAATCTTTCTTTAAACAAAATAAGAAATAATTTATGTTTGTCTCTTAACTGTAAATACAACAACAATTATAATGTTCGTTTCATTCATTTGTTTTTAATAATCATCAATCAACCATCGTCATGAATATGCTGTAGGGTGTTTCATGTTTGTTAAAATAAATAGAATTGTATGTTGTATTTCGTTATGATTTTGTTATAACCGTAACAATATACACCCAATTCTGTTTTTACACGGTAGATACGTTCCAGGAAAAGACGTGTAAAAAAAACCGTGCATAAAAAGACATGCAGCACATAGAAAAAAAGGGGATTGGTTCCATACCCTTTATTTCTGTAAAAAAATAGGTAAAATAAAATGATTTGTACAAAAAAACTATTAAGAGTCTATATAAAAGCCAAATTAAATTTTTTGTGGATGTATGCACAGTTCATTTGATAAAAAAACAAAAATTAAATCAGAGATCAGCAACAGTGCGACAATGTTGTAGGAAATCAAGATTTGATGTTAAATTTAGCCTAGAGTCTAGATCGAAATAGATGCACCACACAAGACTTGACAACAATATTCCATACATGGACGAATGTAGTACTTATAAATGTGGAGTAAATTATACGGAATGAAATATTTTTACCATCTATTTAGGATGCTATTTGTTCGTCATAGATACTAATGGAAGTATCATTGGGGAACTCGGTCTATGATATGAAAACAATCAATAGCTGTTTTTTTGGTGGAATTAGAATTGAATAAATTTTTTTACCCCAATCGGCGACTTTTTCTCGGTCCTCGGTCCTTTTCTCCTTCAAGGTCCTCGTTTACATTTATAACAACGATTCTCCGGGCGAGATTTATTTTTTCATTCATTTTACCTTTGAAGATAGGGGAACAAATGACCTGTGCAATGTACTGTAGTCTGTATGTCATCTGCAAAACTATTTGTCGTGTTACTGATAATTTTCAAAAGGTCATTGATATAAATTAAAAATAGAGTGGGGAATAAAACTGAGCCTTGAAGAATACCAGTAATAATTAATTTAGACTCAGAAGAAAAACTATCGATGGATACCGAAATGTTTTGAACGGTGAGGCATTTTTGAATATGCTTTACGTCTACATGAAGTTGGCATGCCAGATTCGATCATATGCTTTTCAGATGTTTAAGCAAAAACGTACGTTTCACAAGCTCAATCAAACATGCTGTTCCAACGACATACATATAATTTGAAATATTAGTTTTTTTGGGAAATGGCTAGTGTAGGCACAGCCAGTTCAGAAAAGGTACGAAAACGGATACAACAAATTACAAACCCATATCAAACTAATCGAATGTAGCTAAAATATTTGAAAAAAACATTAATTTTAAAAATATGAGGTTCTTTGTTAACTGGTCGAAAATACTTAAGGACAATGCGGTTTTCGCCGAAAGACGATCGCCCTGCATGGATTACTGTTGTCACATATGGAGTGTACCATACAGGTCTTGATTGAATCTATACAACAGAGGGCTGTTAAATTGATCAGCAATTCAAATCTTACTAATGAGCTTGATTCCTGGTATGTCGCTGATTTGACGGTATTTTACATTATGGATAAACGGGCTTCTTTCTAAATCAAATCGATTTTACCTAAGCCTGCAAACTTGACACGTTACACCAGAGTATCAATAAGAGTATAATAAGATAAAATAATTTTCTTCCTCCAAACTTTAAGATTAGCGTTAAAAAATCTTCAAAGAAAATTGATCAACTGTACATACATACTTCTAGGAATAGAAGTTGAAAACAATATGAAATGAAATTCTCATATTTTTAACCTAGCTAAGAACGCTGTTCAAAAATTTAGGTCTTTGGAACGATTTCGTAAGTTTTTCAATAGCGAACAGTTTCTATTAATATATAAATCATTTATACTCCCTGCATGGAGTATTGTTCTCACATATGGGGTGTATCTGATTTTAGTAGTTTGAAGTAAATTGAATTTGTTCAACGCAAAACTGTTAAACTAATTAGCAACTCAACTCTTTTTAATGAGTTAAATTCCTTGCAACACAGGAGAAATGTTGCTGATCTGAGAATTTTCTATTAATACATTGTGGATGAACAAACTTCGACTGAGATAAAATCAATTTTACCTGAACTAGCAACCTATCGCGTAACACCAGAGTAAATTTTGTAGCCCATCCTTTTACACTTCATATAAAAAGGTTCAGAAGTGTTGCTTTTCAGCGTGATTTTTTCAGCAGAGTCTCTCATCTATGGAATGTCTCACCAGCAAGGGTTTTCCCTGATAGCTTTAATCCTCAAAATTTTAAAGATAACGTTCATAAACTTCTTAATGAAATTTAATTTATTCAAACTTAATCCTAATCCCTAGTAAGACATGGTATCTTCAGATATTAAGAGACGTTAATTTATAATTTATAATAAATAACACTAAACATGCCTAACTTTGTATATAAAAAAAATACGAATTTTCTTCAAAATTTAAACCGTGCTATTTCAAATAAAACCGTGTAAAAACGAATTTAAATTTTTTTCTAGACCGTGTTATTTCAAAACCGTCTAAAAAAAGACCGTGTAAAAACAGAATTGGGTGTACTTCCAAACTCGGTTGAGTACTTAATCCGTTATAGGAGAAAAAATTTTTTTCCTATATAACCTATATAACTTGGTTGGCGCAGTTAAATTTTGAATTTAATCGTAGTCCAAGATAAACTGTAAATTCTACTCTTTTGATATACTATTCATTTAGTTTGATATGTTGAATTATGTCACATTCCATAGAGTTTCTAATATAGAGGTTAGTGTAGTAAGTTTTTTTGATATAAAGACATAATTTGTTTTTTCCAAGATTTTTTCAGTATGATAATTATCCGAGACCATTTTGGATTTTAGCTAAACACAATTGGACCAACTATCCTTCTGTATAGCATCTTCAACAAATAATTGTAATGTTTCATTGAGTTTTAAACTGAAAATATCGTTTATATTTATTAAAAATAAAATGGAAACTATAGAATTGAACCTCGAGTTATGTTTTTGTGTTCATATTCAGAACTATCAATCTGAATAAATTAGTCTTGTCTCTAATGCAATATCTGTTTGCATTTTTAGAACCTTCTTTCGAATACCAACAATTCTTAGTTTATTGGTGAGAATTAAGTTGTTAACAAAATCGTAGGCTAATTAATATTCTGGATATAACTCTTTAACTATTTTTCTCTCGGCGTTAACAAGCTAACCTGTATTCAATGCTGTCGTAAGAGTTCCATGCGTTTCACGTCATGCTTAGTATGTTTTTTTTATCCTGTGTACAGCCTTTTAGTTAAGCTTAATTATTATAATTTTTTCGTCCCTAAGAGCATTAGAAAAGCATTGGATGCCACATTTGTTAATAATAAACTTAAAGTTAATTGATAAACTTTGACATTGGAGCTTCATTCTTAAAGTATACAGTTAATAAGGGTAAAGGATGATGCAAAAAAAGGGAACGTCTGATCCTTACTTTGGTAGAGACAGATAGGGAGTTATCTTTATCAATAGTGTTCTGAAAATTCTGAATCGGTTGATATCTAGGATGTTGCGATTGAGAAGGTGTAAACTGATATGATAAAAAATTTTCATGTCAACTTTCACCACTGTAAAGAATGGACTGAAAGAAATATGACCAAAATATATCAATTGTCATCTTGATTCAGAAATTTTGGGTTTCCGGTCACCAGTTGCTTTGACCTAAACACCATGCGGTAAGGTTCGTTCCAATAATTTTGCAGAACGCAAACTAAAGATTTTTCTACTTTCTGGTCAAGGCGATGCAAACGCAGGGCGGGTTTTAAGATTACCGACCAGAATTTCGAGCTCATTTCTTTTTATGTAAGGTCGGATTTTTAATTCTAGATAGGATAAGTAATCTAGTTATAGATACTGAAAGGTGAAAAGTCGGCGTCATGGATGTGATGTGATTCATATGCCCATCATACGATCTAGGGTAGCACTGACTGCAATATACTATAGATGAAAACTTTCTGATTTATTATTTTAATCTTGTTCCAAAGTTGTCTATCTGCAAAACATATAATAAACCGACGTTTGTATTTCTTAACAGGCACGGAGATCTCTCACTTTATGTGAGACGTTTCTTACCGGATGTCGCACACCTTATGTCAAACAGGGGATTAAACTGAAATGTGTATGAAAAACACTTCCTTTTTGATCATCGGAACTTGTTGTTCTAATTAAAAGTATCCTGGACCTCAGCACTTCCGAAAATTATAGCTATAGAAACAGGAGAACAATCTGATTCATCTTAAGAATAGTTTTGGATAATTCCCTAAAAGCTTTTGTCCCGGATACTTCTAAATGCTCGCAAGATTTGAATAATTTGGTTGACTCGTTAACTGATTCTTTCAATGAAACCCTTTTGGGGCCATGCACTCTTAGAAGACGCAAAGTCAAATCATATTCAACATTGTCTACGAAGAAACTCCAGATAACTTGTCAGAAATGTAAAAAGCCTTTAAAAATTGCAAAGAAATCAGATGGTCAGTGTACTACCCCCTGTGCGCTGTCTCCAGAATTTCTACTAAGGATGGACTTTCTGGATTACTATAAAACACCTTCGTGCATGACGCATGATAACGGTGCCAGTTGGGACTTTGCAGGTCGAATCATTACATTACAAGAAAATTCTAGCAGGCTGCTAAAAATATTAATCCCTCTTAGTCTTCAGTGGGCATTTAACAAACCATTGACATGACGATATCCTAACTGATAGATATTTTCAGAAGTAGACGAGTACTATGTCACGTTCCTATGAAATAAACTGAATCAAACGGGAAAGTGATTTCATTGTAGTCACAAAAACAATTAGTAATTTTTCTAATCTCTAGAAAATACTAAAAAAAATTAATAGAAGTATTTCAAAGATGTTCAATTTAACTTACAAGATTATCGGCATGCTAGTAACTTACATTAGCAGTAAGCAGGCGCTGAAATAACCAAGCAAAAGGTTTTAGTTTATTGTTTAGTTAGGGACGGCAAACGATAGTGACGTTGCGTCTTCAAATAGCGATAGTGACGTAAAATTGCGTGGATGTTACGTGTTGGGTTAATTTACACTTGTGATGGTTATTATAATCTCATGTTATTATTTTAGTAAGAAGGTTTTTCTTAAAATCTTTTTTCAAGTAAAATTAAAGACCTACCCTTTTCCCAACTTAAAACATTTGGAATAGCTCCAGTTTTTGTATCCTAATCGAAATATTTAATGGTTAAATAATCCTGTTAGAAATTTGAATGTGAATTTAGGTATATCTGAACGAAACTTCAATTACCGAAAACAAGCATTACCATTATAACAAAATTATATACATAACATGAAAACTATGTATAAGGTGTTTGAACTCTTAACTTGTAAATGACCTTCTTCTTTTACAAACTCTGTGTATATACACAGTTAATAGGTAAATGAAAACAAGAACTAAAAGAATGCCCGAGTATCATCCCACAAAGTTTGTTTTCTAATTTTACATTTATTTATGTTGAGATATTTTTCGGTTTCTATGTATCCACCTTTTCTAATCATAATCTATCGTATGATGGTATAATGTTATGTTACAATTAATATGTAAGAAATGGTGACACCAACAATAAGAAATAAATGATGTAGAAAAGTTTAAATCATGTTTACTTAATTACTACTTAGTCGTTAATATTAATAAGTTAATGGTATTTCGTTAATTTGCCTAACTGTTGATGATGCTCACTTAAACTTTTACTTTGGATATTTCGATTTTTTAAATAAATAAAACTTGTTGGCTTTTCGATTTCAGTAAACTGTTGTTTATATCGAAAAAAAAGTTTAAATGATTACATATATTTAAAAGATCTTAAGACTAATATAAATTAGGCGTCTGTTGATCATGTTGGCTTGCAACGGATTATGAACCAAGCGGTTATACTCCAAAATCAAGATTCCACGAAAACGAGGTTTCAGCAACCGACTAATACGGTTCGAAAATTCGGTTTGAGTTATGTAAACTGATATCGAGTTATATCGGATTTTTATTCATATCAACGGCTTTGAAAGACTAGCTAGACCAGCAGCCAAATTCTGTAACTGTGAAGCGGTGAAGTGATAAAAATTTCTTCGTTTCTTTTCATTAAAAAACTTATCACTACACCGCTTCACAATTACAGAATTTGGCTGCAGCAGCCAAATTTTGTAACTGTGAAGCGGTGAAGTGATTAGTATTTTATCACTTCACAGCAAAAATATCTAAATGAGTGAAGTTTTAAAACTATAAAGTTAACACAGACTTTTTATTTGGCAATAAAATGAAACCGTTTCTTCTGTTGTTATTCACATTTTGATTTGACTTTTTTAAATTGCATTTCTAAATTAAATCCCGATTAATTTTTCAAATTTTATTTCTAAAATATTTATATAAATATATTTAAATTTGTAAAAATTTACGTTAAAATTGTGTTAAACACCTTTTACTCACCACTAGACGAAAAACGTGTTCTAGACAGAGTTGTAAAAACTTGACCATTTTTGATTTTATTGAAACTTGGCATATAAGTAGTATGGACAAAATAAAAAATTCGACTTATTTTAAAAATTTTTTAAAGTGCATAGTTTGAGCATAGGGGGCACCCCAACATGCATGAAAAATGAAAATTCTGCCAATCCGATGTAACTTTGAAATTAAATTGCTCAAGAACGGCTATACCGATTTCATCACACTTTTTTTTGTTTGATAGATGATTAATTAGTCGTTTGAAAAAAATTAATTTATTGTTTTATAATTAATTTTTAAATAAAAATATTAAAAAAACTTTTTTAAAGATGACGCTAGGGTCAAAGATCAATTGGAATTTAATTAATTTTTTTTCTGAAAATAGTTCTATCCTTACTCTAAAATATATCAAATTGACAAAGAGGCTAAAATTCTTGTTCTTGAGATATTTAATTTTAAAGATTTTTAGTACGGCTGAAATTCGAATTTTTCTTCATTTTTTCAAACAACTTCCATTAACAAAAAATTTTAAAATCAATTAAATTTTAACTTTTTTTATTTTTTAAATATAGTTCTAACCTTCCTTTCAAATATGTCAAATTTACAAAGAGGCGTTAATTCGTGTTCTTGAGGTATTTAATTTTAAAGATTTTGTTATAATATGTTGATGTATTATTTTGTTTATAATATAATAAAAACCAAAGTTTAAAAGAAAATATTGCAACAGTTTTGTGTTATGTTGTGGTAGTTACAAACCCTATACAGAAGTGCTTACAAATAAAAAAGTAATGAAATAATAATCTTACAAATGAAAAAAAATAATTAAAAGATATCCCGGAAATACAACTTTATAATATGCTTGTGTTTTGTGTATAAGCAAAGAACACAAAAAATATCAAAATTGATGTCAGCTGGTATACGTAAGATCGGTGGTGGGATTCTTAATTTCACTGATGGACTTGTGAGAATTATCACAGTGAGGATCAGAAGAACTGGTGAGTTTAGTTCTTTCTTAAGGATTTGTTTAATGTAAAGTTTGATTAGGATAAATAAATTTTATTTAAGTAGAAGTTCACTCTCTCCTATATGTGTCATATAAATTCAATATGATTTTGAGAAAAGGGATCGCTTGGTGGGTAGGGCTGGTGGTCTATCTCCTCATTATGTTATTTTTTTATATCGCTCACCAACCAGGACACTCTGACTGCCGAACAACCCCACGGCCCCAAATGACTGAGCGAAGTCGATTGAGCGATTTCGGAGTTCAGTCAGAGTGACAATTCTCTAGCATTAGCATGTGCAATCTCTTCTCTCATCTGGGGGTCTAGGTTGCACTGCTAATCGTTACACTTTACTGTAATATAACATTGTTCAAGGTGTAGTGGTGTACTCATTCCGTATTAAGTTGTCAAACTGTTCGAATTCATCGCGAAAACGTAGTAATTGCAGGCATATATACAATTAAACTGTACTTACTAATAAAATTATATTTAAACCATAATTAGTCCCTGGGCCTTCACCTACATAATTTTGTGATTACCACATATTTTATACTTCGTGGTGCGCCTGTCCTTGACGAGCCTGAAAACATTTGTTCTATGATTTTTCTCAAATCGGCCGCTTTTGCGTTCGGAAAGCTCCGAAAAATGCCGTTTGCCCGCGATCTTGTAAATTTGCTACCACATTTATTTTTTTTGACTGTGGAGGTTGGAAATTTGTTTTAGAATACGAGGGTAAGCTTGTCCGACCAAAATGTGTTTGCTATTGTCGAGTCCGACAACTGACATTTTGGATGTTTGGGTTGTCGGACTGGACAATAGCAGACAAATTTTTGTCGGACAAGGCTACCCTTGTGTTCTAAATCAAATTTCCAACCCCCAAAGTTAAAAAAAACAAAAATTTACAAGATCCCGGGCAATCGGCATATTTCGGAGCTTGCCGAAAGCAAAAGCGGCCGATTTGAAAAAAATCGCAGAACAAATGTTCTCGGGCTCGTCAAGGACAGGCGCATCACGAAGTATAAAATATGTGGTAATCACAAAATTATGTAGGTGAAGGCCCAGGGACTAAATGTTTTGTTCAAGTCAATCGGAAATTAATATATAATTATTTAAAGGTTGAGTTTTCTGCATAGGATCTTGATGAAACTTTGGCAAATGATACAGGTTCACTTTAAAATGGAAGATCTGGATTCATTTCAAATTTGGACAAAATGGCGGGGGGTCTCCCGAGCACCTCTAAGTTCAAACCTTGAATAACTTCTGATCCCGGACTATGATCTTATTCAAACTTAGTATATAAGGTTTTAGTATAGTTTCCAATATTTCTGCATACCAATTTCCGGTTTGTCACTTCCGGTTAAAAAGTTTTTTTTCCAGGTGTTTATTCCTACTGTAGCCTACAATTACCAATCGATTTTCATGAAACGTTGGTAAAAGCTTTCAAATAACATGAGAAAGATTTTATCAGTTTTTGGAGTACATTGGATAAAGGGTTTGGGGGTCCACCATACAACAGGTGGTTTTTCCCACAATTTTTTTATGTTTGTTGGGAGCATAAAACATTCATTCGTGAATGAATTTTGATGACACTTTGGAAAAAGATGCAAACATGTATGACAAGGAACTGATTAGTTTTTGAGCGATAGTGAACAAAATGGTGGGGGGTCCCTGGAGCACCTTTTTATTTGAAAGCTCTATAACATCTGGACCTGATAATTGAATTGGATGAAACTTGGTACATGAGTATTTAGTACGGTTCACAATAGTTCTCCATCCCAACTTCCGGTTTTTCACTTCCGGTAAAAAAATTTTTTTTGTACTTTTTTAAAGTTTTTTCAGTTTGTTTATGCACACTACAGCCTACAATAATGAAGTGATTGTGATGAAACTTATGGAAAAGGGTCCAACTAGTGTGAGAAGATAACTACCATCTTTTGGGACACATTGATCAAAGTGGCGGGGGGGGGGTCTACCATACAACTGCTGACTTTTCACACTTTGTTTTTAAAGTTTGTTGGGAGCATACAGACTTCATTCATTAATTTATTTTAATGACACTTTGAAAAAAGATGGAACCTTAAGTAACAAAGAACTGATTAGTTTTTGGATAATATTGGAATAAGTGGTGGGGGTCCTCCCGAACACCTGTTTAATGTGTCACACTTTTTTCAATGTTTGTTGGGAGCACACAGCATTCGTTCGTGAACGAATTTTGATGACACTTTAGAAAAAGATGCAAACATCTATGGCAAAGAACTGATTAGTTTTTGAGCGATAGTGAACAAAGTGGTGAGGGGTGTCCTATACACCTGTTTTTTTGAAAGCTCTATAACATCTGTACCTGATAATCGAATTGGATGAAACTTGGTACATGAACATTTAGTACGGTTCCCAACAGTTCTGCATCCCAACGTCCGATTTTTCACTTCCGGTAAAAAAATTTCGTTTGTACTTTTTTGAAGTTTTTCCAGTGTGTTTATGCGCACTACAGCCTACAATAATGAAGTGATGATGCTGAAACTTATGGAAAAGGGTCCAATTAGTGTGAGAAGATAATTATCATCTTTTGGGACACATTGATCACCTGTTATTTTGGAAGCTCAATATCTTCTGTACCTGACAATCGAAATGGATGAATCTTGGTATATACACATTTAGTACGGTTTACAACAGTTCTGCATCCTAACTTCCAGTTTGTCACTTCCGGTTAATTTTTTTTTTTACTTTTTCTCGTACAACAGAATTTATGTTTGTTGGGATACTACTGCTTTCTTTAATATTTTTATTATTAGAACTACGAAGTCTATAACATTGGTCAGCTTTTAATTAAGGTATTTGAGGGATATTAGCTCATTATATATCCAGAATACTGTGTTTCCAGAGCTGTGGTGAAGTCAGCCTATGCATCAGCGTCGCAATATTTTTATACAACAATTAATCAAATAAAAATTCAAAAATTTGAATCTTTGTTTTTATTTTTCATAATTTGAAATCTGCAAATAATTATTTTTTCACACAAACCAAACATGTTTTGTGTTGTGTTTAGTTTGTTTTTTTTTGTTGTTAAATTATTATTATTATTGTGATAAGTTTTAATACATATTTATTCATTTTTAATATTTCATATATGTATTTAGGCAACTGGTCGTTCGGAAACAAAATGCCAATTCTTGTTCTTGTTGAAGAACAAGATAGCCACGCCCGTTGGAATGGCAGTTGCCTATTGTAGAAAATAAGCAACCGATTTAGTGTTTTCGAACGAAACCTAGTTCTACATAATTCGAAATACTTTTAGCTTGAATTATGTTTTGCATCTTGTTCTTTATATGAAATAATACTCTTAATTCTTTTACAAATAATTTATTTATTATAATTTTTTTTCAAATTACATTAGTTATACAACGTAAATTTATGGACACTCTTATAAATCTTCTTCTATTCTACAAATAATCGGCACATCTCGTACTCTTGTCGGATTTTTGTTTTCTTTTCGGGATACAATTTCTTTAACAACTTCTTTTCGAAATTTAATCCAACTAACGGTTTTTATGAAATCGACAAATAAAGCGTCACGAGACGGAATTGATGCATCTAAATACATTTTGGTTCTAATAAAAATAAACAAAAAATAATTTTGAAATTAATTATATTTTAAAATAACAAAATATTAATTTAAGTTTGCTCTTTAGGCGCTAAAGAGCGCATTAAAATCACAACATGCTGCAATTTATTTTCCTTAAACTAAGAACGAAATACTAAAGAAATACAATATGCAGAAATATACATATATGATGTAACAACCACTGTCGTACTCATATCATACCGTAAAAAGCCACTATTGTACTCTTTGGAGATTAGATACAGGAAAAGTAATTTTAAAAAAAGGTTCAATATAATATATCGGTTTAAGAAATATTAAATCTACTTGCCACGGAATCGCGGCTAAATTGGATTAAATTAACAGGTCGTTAGATGATCATACTTTGTTTTTTATAAACATAAATAAAATTAGGTTTTAGTTTCTCGAAATACTACTAACTGTAGCAAATGAAATCGTATTTAAACTATACATGATTATTTCATCAGCTATCTGCCAATAAAGTAATTTAAGACGTAAGAAAAAATAAATTTCACAGAAAAATCTTATCATAAAATCAAAAGATATTAAAATAAAAATTCGATAATATATGGAGATATTTGACAAACATTTAATAAAAAAACGTTAGTATGAAAAATATTAAATCTCTATATTCTGATTTTAAATTGCATATTTATTGTTTTCGCTTTCATGCATATTTCAGCAACAAAATAATTGTCATATTATATCAAGTAAGTATAAAAACAAGTGTCCACTATGTAAACGATACAAATTAGTCAAGTCAAGTTTGGAGTGTTGCATTAAGGCTCCCAAAATTACCGATTTTGCCAATACCGTTAATACCGATATTAGTTTCTAACGTTCCAGAATATTCCAGAAATACAACAAATGAATCATTTTTGTTTAAGAATTGATTAAATACATACACAAAGTATTTAAATTGGTCCGTCTTTATTGAGATTTATTTTACTTCAATTATGTAATGTGGCAATACTGCTATTCCAATTTCTGAATAATTTCGACTTTTGTCGGTATTTTCTAATCGGGCATTTCTTCCTTGGTCAAGATTTTAATCCATATTCAAGTTTATTTGTTGTATCATTGCAAACGATACAAATGATATTAAAACTTTTTGTATTGCTATTTTTCAGGGAATTTCAATTTTATTTTTTCATTTCGTTCTTCCGACTGTTAATAGGGCGGTATCTAATAGGATACCTATAATATTTATATTGTATTCTATTGTAAATATTGTATTTTTATATGAATTATTTTTCCAATTTAATAAGATTTTCAAGTGTGTTAATTTAAAATAGGTTTATTTATTTTTGTTTGTAACATACAAATAATAACTAAAACTACCCGTTTGAATTTTGTCAAGTTCTGTCTTTTATCATTTATGATGTAAGAGATGATCTACACAGGTGGAAAAGTCAAAGCTTGAACTTGACCATTTTTGATCTCCCTGAAACTTTGTAACGACCTGCTATTTCAAATATTTCTCTAAAAGTAAGGTAAGAATACTCATATTTAAAAAAATTCGCTAATAATTGGCTAATTTATTTCAATTCCGGCCATTAAAATGAAACAGACATAAAAGCATTTATATATATATATATATATATATATATATATATATATATATATATATATATATATATATATATATATATATATATATATATATATATATATATATATATATATATATATATATATATATATCAATAATATTTTAACATTTTTTTTAGTTATTTGCACTCAATACCAATTAATAATACTTGTTTGTGTCTGCATAGAAATTTTCGCTATGTAAAACTTATAATGTTATATGTAGATAGAATACAGTTTTGTTCATTTGTAAATGATAAGAATGGTTGGAGGGGAATATTTTTTCGTTTGAATAGATTTTTGTTTGGATGATATTTGGAAGGACAAAATAATTATTAATTTATGTACAATGAGAAAGATAATAGAAAAAAAACACTGAAAAAATCTTACTATATATACTGGACCATTTTTGTTTTGGTCGGCAGATTAGATTATGTAAATTGAAAATAAAAAAGTAAAGTTTGTTGTCAGTAAGTTTTTGGGCCACTGTATATTTTTTTAACTAATTTAGTTGTAAAATTTGTCTTTATTTTTGGAATTGGTTAAGCTTTTGTGGCACTTTATAAAGTTTTTGTGTATTAAAATAACAACTGATAACAGTTGTCTAAGCAAACAAATAAAATACAAATTTATGATAAACAACCTTTTATTGGTATTTAAAAAAAAATGAGCGTGTTTGTTAATTTACCATACCGGATATTAAAATAACCAACTCGATGGTGGCTGGAAGGAAATGCTTTAGATAATGTTCATCTTTGGTGTGATGTATAGTTTAATAAAGTGCTTTGGATTTTACAAAACGTCAATGGATGAACTTAGAGATAGTTGGATTGACAATTTCAATTGTCAATGCGACAATTTATTAATATAAGCTTATGTATTTTAATTTATATAATTTTTGTTAATTTATTTTTGATCTGTTAAATTATTTTCTTCACGTATTTATAAACTATGTATGAATATTTTGTGATAGAATAAGAGATTCCAGGGTCAGGGTTTCAGTATATTTTTTATAAAAGTTCAATTCTCTATAACTTGCCATATAGAATTAAGTAGTATGGACAAAATAAAAACTACAACTTATTTTACAATTTTTTTGAAGTGTATAGTTTAAACGTAGAAAGCATCTCAAATGCATGAAAAAAGAACTTTTTACCAATCCGAAGTAACTTTGAAATTAAATCGCTCAAGAATAGCTATACCGATTTTAACAAACTGTGTTTTGTTCGATAGGTAAACTTTATTTTAATTAATGTTAAAATTAAAATATTGAAAAACTTTTTTAAAGATGGCGCTAGGGTTAAAGTTCAAATGAATTTTAGCTTTTTTTTAAAATATTTCTATCTACACTCTAGAATTTGTCAACTTTACAAAGAGGCTATTTTTTCGTTTTCTTAAGGTATTTATTTTAAAGATTTTTAGTGCGACTAGAATTCTAATTTTTCATCATTTTTTCGAACAATTTTTATTAAAAAAAATGTTAACCACTGAAGTTCGAAAACACGATGAAAAATTAGAATTTTAACCCAAATAAAAGCTTAAAAATTAAATATCTCGAGAAAACGAGAAAAATCGTTTCGAGAAAAATTTCAACGTTACCTCGAAATGGCAAAATTTTCATTTTTCATGCAATTTTCATTTTTCATAGGGTGCCCCTATGCTCAAACTATGCAAAATATATTTTTTTATTTTTTATTTTGTAGTACATATATGGCACTTATATCCCTTATCTTATTTTATAAGTAGTATATGTAGTAGTATTATATGCCAAGTTTCAGGAAAATCAAAAATGGTCAAGTTTTTACAACTTGATCTGGAACACGTTTTTCTTCTTATATAAGAACCAAAATTGTTTTTACTGCAAACTAAATTTTTTGAGTGTTAAGGAAAGGAGATATGAAATGTTAACCCCATCCTATCTAAGTTGGTAATACTAGTAATTGGGGACGTTTTTGTAATTTTGCTCTTTGAGCTTTCAATAAAATCGAACGAGTAGTTTTTGAGATCTGGCAAATCGACTGAACAAATGTCACTAACTTCATAAAAACACTTTATGAGTAAGGATTAGAAAACTAAGCACACAGTACACAGAGCAGACGGAAAAAGATGCCAATGAAGGCAAAATAGGTAAATTTTAAACGAAAAATATAACAACATATCCGGGATTATGAAAGCAGCGGGAAGTGAGGAGGATTAACACATCATTTTAAACTTTCAACTAACATAACTTTAATTTTAAAGAGTCCTATTTAAATAACATTACAAATTTTATTAGCTTAAAATTGCAAAATTTTTGAATTATTTCTAAAAATATGCGCTTAAAACAATGTACCCGAGTTTTACAAGTTTTAAAAATAAATATTAAATGTTTACCTGTGCCAAATGTTACCAATGTTTTGTGATTTTTGAAATAACCAATATCTTGGAATTAGCAAGCATTGAACCTGATTTCTTGCCAAAACTGTACGATGTTCAATATTTTCGCCTAAAGCAAATACAGAGCCACAACTTAAAGTAGCTACATCCACAAATCGATGTTCTATCTTATGCGTTTTTTCTGTATTTTTAACAAAAGTCGTATGGTCAGCAACTTGATTATTATAATGCGATACATTTTCAATGATTTCCGTCGGTAAGTTGTCTATTTCACCAATACTGATATTACGGAGCCTTTTCTCTGGATCTTCCTTATCTAATTCTTTGCTTTCAGATTTTAATTTATGATTTTCATTTTGGCTTTTTTCTTCACTGAGATCAAATAAACTATAGCGTTTCTTACTGTTTACTATTTCTACATTCATTTTGAGACATTGTAAAATCATACATTGACCACTTAATACGAAATGAACGTAATTCAAAACTCCTTTGTCCTCACTGTATATAATCTGCTGTGGATTAAATTGTTTTATTCTTGATAGTACACAGCATTCACGTACCTTTGAAGAATCAGAAAAATTATAACTATCTAATTTCAGAAAAAATAACATCTTACCTGATCTTCTGTCCATAATTTAAAATACTCGAAACGATTTAAAGCAAACAAAATTTGATCCCATTGAGTCTTCAGGATGTCTTTTAATACGATATCAAAAGTATCACGAAATACACAAAGAAGCTCAACATCAGCTAAAAGGGTTAAGTACAATGAAATATAAATTTATTGTAAAATAATTTTCTGTTTGAAAATTGGAAAATATGATTGAATAGAACATAAACAATCATAGAAAACGAAATGAAAAGGAAAATACTAGTTGTGTGTGGCACATGCCACAAAGAAAAACGTGAATAGATTTTCTCGTTTTTGTGTTTTTTATTTTTCGATTATTAGAATGTAGTTGTTAGTTCTAACTATTTATATAAAACAATAAAATAGAAAAAAATTGTAATAAATTTTATTAGAGTTATACAATCAACATGGTTCAATGTTTAAAGCCTTGAGTGAGTTTATGTAAATGAGTTTGTCCTACTTAACACCGAGGAAGAATAATGTCAATAGTAAAATCTAATTCGTTTTTTGTTTTATGAATTGAAATATTTATTAATGTAACCACGACAATTCTATTCACGCAAATGAGATTGTGAAACCACACGCATTTTCACACATTACAAAAGTTTATGGTTATACAATTTATTTAATCGAACATTTAATGAAGACTCACATTGATTTGCAATTACAACATGTTTACACACAACAACTTATTGTTGTTATGAGGTGGTAAAAATTGATATCGACATCAACCCAAGAATGATAATGATAAAATCGAGTCTCTTGTGCGCTGTCGTGTTACTTCCCGGGTAACAAAAAGCTAAGGGGCTTAACCTGGCAGTGCCACATCTTTTGGGGGTTGGGCCAGGCTTAACATTTTCAAACGGCCCAAATATGGACCAGGTTTGGACTGATGTCCTGGGGTCAAGTCTGGTAAACCAGACTTGGGCCAAGTCTAGCAAATAAAACTTGGGCCAGGTCTACCAAACCAATTTTTTTCCAGACCTTCTTTAAATGTGTGGAAAGAGGTTGTGGAAAGAGTAACATATATGAAAATAAAGTTAAACATACTAGGCATTTACAACTGGCCCAGACTGAAACCAATGCTAACTAGCAAAGGCTTGGCTTGCCAATACTGGCCTAAGATTGGTGCGTGGTTTAATATTGGCAGCTCCTACCCGGGTTGTAAATATCTAAATTAAACAATCAAGAGTAGTTATAATGTTCCGGGTCTAAACATGAATGGAATCACTTACCGTAATACAACTTACTTCTCAACTCATTCAAATAAAATATTTAAAGTAGAACAAAAAAATTCAAATTTAACTTTTTCGATAAGAAATAGAAATAAATCAAAATTAAAATAGTTATTTTGGGGATGACATTTACTTTATGTAATAAAATGAAAAATAACAAAAAAAAATTATATTGAAAAGGAATTCTTCCTTATTATTATATTTTCTCTATTCTTTTATTGTAAATATTATATCATATTATTTCGTCGATTTAATCCTTTAAATAAATTGAATTGCGAATAGATAAATAAGAAAAATAACTAAATCGCGTGATAAGCGGTTTTTTCTTTCTTATTTATATACAAATCTATATTTCAATCATCAACAAGAACTAATAAGTTCAATTATATTGTTGTATTGAAAGTTGGCAATCAATAAAAATTAATTTTTTTAAATTTTTATTTTCTGTTGTAAATTTAAAAAAACAATTGTAAAATTTTGAATCAAAGGAAAAATATACTCACTACTATGGGGGGAAATTTCGGTTTCTCAGAGAGTAAAACAAACAGCAAAAATATGATTTGACGGATGTGGATGGTGGCGATAATTCCAATTCTACAATAATAAATAGTTCCAATAATTTCATAATAATAATAATTACAACATAGAAAAATAGCAACAATTTATTTACGCACTGCATTGCCTTATATATTTATTTATCTTACATTAAATAGAATAACTTATGGTGAAAAAGGAAGAAAAGCCTGTAATTTAAATGTCAATAACTTAAAATATATAAAAACGATGACGAAAAGGTACATACTAATTTCCTTCTTTTGTAAGCGAAATGAATGAAAAGAAAAAGAAAATAAATAAAATAAAAAACCCAATGGAGTGAAATCTAAAACTAAAAATATTGCTTTTTGAGGAAGAACGATATTGAAATACTAAACATTTTAATTTATGAATACTATTTTGAAGAGTGATGGCTGTTGTAGGGTGTGGTGCGTTTATGTTGTAGCTTCGATAATAGCGTCAACAATCGATGTGATTAAAGCAAAAAAATTAATACATGCTTTCAAATAGGAGTGTTTATGTTGAAGCATGGATAAAATAGTCAATCGTCGATAAACGATTTGTTTTATCTTTTCGACGCTACTATCGAAGCTCTGATCGATGCTCATTTTATCTATTTTATAAAAAAATACATAAGAATAAAAATATTAGTTTTAATTAATTTAAATTTTTGAAGTTTATGGAAAATTGATTATTAAATTAATTAATTTTAAGTTTAATGTATACATTTTTGTAAATTTTATTAAAATTCTCGAAGCTCCAACATACACACTGTAAAGGAATAGCGCTCTTCAACGCTTTTATCACTGCTTAACTCGATGCTTGACTCGTTAATCGAAGGTTCAACTTAAACGGACCCGTACGTACATCTTTTTAAAAAGTTGAAAAAACAGATCAAAGAAAAAGATACGCAGGTGCGTGTGTGCGAATAAGACAAAACAATAATTTTAAAATAGAAAATGTCAATCGTGTCTTTTTCGCTCATTTTTATGCCGATGTTATCCGAAAATAAATAACAAAATGCATTTAACGTAACATATTTTATTTTATCAAATATAATTGCGAAATTTTTTTTAATTTTGTGTAAAATAAAATAAGTTTGCGTTTTGTTAATTTTTTTTTTGAGAATCAATGATCGAGAAACAAAATTTATTTTGGAAATGTATCATAAAATGCATAATATTTTTTTAACTAACAAATGTTTAAAAAATTTATTTCTATTTAAACATTGGTATAGTATAGTAGAATTTTTTTGCCAGCGAACACGAAATTTATTTGTTATGCGCATATTGTTTGCACATGCGCGGAATATTCAGTGTCTCGATTAAAATATTTAAAAAAACTATTGGTGTCCTATTGAGATGGACAAAAAAAACGCATAAAATTTATAAACTACTGTTGAAATTCAACCTATTATAATAGAAACCAAAAAACTAGTAGAAATATTTATAGTTTTAATGTATAATAAAACTATACAAATTTTTATAGTTTAAAATAACAAATAACTTTTTATTTGCACACTTTGTATTTTAATTATTTAATAAAAGTACAAACAATTTATATTACATATGAGAAACACATTAGAAAAACCAACTTATGATTAGAAAAATCTAAATAAATAAATAATAAATTTTATTTATTTCATTTTAAATTATATTTTCTTTATTTTAATCTTTCTTTTATTTTTACATACAAAATTGCTCGATGTTATATGTTTGCTAATAATGTTGATTTATTATTTGAACATCAATTTGATATAAATTTTGTTGGATTAGCTTGAACAGGAATCTGGTTCCTACATATTAATGATTTTGTAGGAAATATAACAAAATTTTGATAATTAAAAATAATTATAATAAAAATAACGACATAGGCGTCGTTATTTTATCTTATTTCATAATCAACAAACTGATATTTTCCAACTCCTAAAATAAGTCCAAGGTAGGAAGAGCTAGATCATGTCAAAAAACTTCACCAAAAACATCTCAATTTCGATAAAAATCATATACAAATAAAATACAACTTTTGTCAAAAAAAGACAATTCATAATCAAATAACTGATATTTTCCAACTCCTAAGATAAGTCCGAGGTGGGAGGAGCTAGATCATGTCAAAAAACTTCACAAAAAAATCTCAATTTCGATAAAAATCATATACAAATAAAATACAACTTTTGTCAAAAAAAGACATTTCATAATCAACTAACTAAAATTTTCCAACTCCTAAAATAAGTCCGAGGTGGGAGGAGCGAGATCATGTCAAAAAACTTCACAAAAAACATCTCAATTTCGATAAAAATCATATACAAATAAAATACAACTTTTGTCAAAAAAAGACATTTAATAATCAACTAACTGATATTTTCCAACTCCTAAAATAAGTCCGAGGTGGGAGGAGCTAGATCATATCAAAAAGCTTCACAAAAAAATCTCAATTTCGATAAAAATCATATACAAATAAAATACAACTTTTGTCAAAAAAAGACATTTCATAATCAACTAACTGATATTTTTCAAATCCTTGAATAAGTCCAAGGTGGGAGGAGCTAGATCATGTCAAAAAACTTCACAAAAAAATCTCAATTTGGATAAAAATCATATACAAATAAAATACAACTTTTGTCAAAAAAAGCCATTTCATAATCAACTAACTGATATTTTCCAACTCCTGAAATAAGTCCGAGGTGGGAGGAGCTAGATCATGTCAAAAAACCTCACAAAAAAAATCTCCATTTCGATAAAAATCATATACTAATAAAATACAACTTTTGTCAAAAAAAGACCTTTCATAATCAACTAACTGATATTTTCCAACTCTTAAAATAAGTCCGAGGTGGGAGGAGCTAGATTATGTCAAAACACTTCACAAAAAAAATCTCAAGTTCGATAAAAATCATATACAAATAAAATACAACTTTTGTCAAAAAAAGACATTTCATAATCAACTAACTGATATTTTTCAACTCCTGAAATAAGTCCGAGGTATGAGGAGCTAGATCATGTCAAAAAACTTCACAAAAAAATCTCAATTTCGACAAAAATCATATACAAATAAAATACAACTTTTGTCAAAAAAAGACATTTTTTAATCAAATAACTGATATTTTCCAACTCCTAAAATAAGTCCGAGGTGGGAGAAGCTAGATCATGTCAAAAAACTTCACAAAAAAAATCTCAATTTCGATAAAAATCATATACAAATAATATACAACTTTTGTCAAAAAAAGACATTTCATAATCTACTAACTGATATTTTCCAACTCCTAAAATAAGTCCGAGCTGGGAGGAGCTAGATCATGTCAAAAAACTTCACAAAAAAATCTCAATTTCGATAAAAATCATATACATATAACATACAAATTTTTTCAAAAAAAGACATTTCATAATCAACTGATATTTTCCAACTCCTAAAATAAGTCCGAGGTGGGTGGAGTTAGATCTTGTCAAAAAACTTCACAAAAAAAATCTCAATTTCGATAAAAATCGTATACAAATAAAATAAACAAATATCACAACAAACAAATGGTACGAACTAGAAGTAGAAAGTTAACTAATATAATTGTTTTGGAAACAAATTTATCCCAAAATAAATAATACATCTCTGTTTTACTTTTTGTTTCATCTTTTATCTCTTGCTGCGTCCTATCTGTCAAAAATTCGCTGGCAAAAATATTCTACTATACAATCCTATTTTATCCCCGTTAATAAAAAGTTGATTATTTTTAGATAAATAGAAAGATTAGGTTCTCTGCATCCTTATTATGAAAAAAAAATTGCGGAAATGAAAGGATCAAAAGTTATAAAGGATCAAACTTTCAGTTTTACCTCATAATAAGGATGCAGAGGACCTAATCTTTCTATTTATCTAAAAAAAAACAACTTTTTATTAACGGGGATAAAATAGGAAAATGCCTCAGCATTTTATAATCTCGGGTAAACTCGGCATAAAAGCTAGCGAAATAGACAGGATAGAAATCATTTTTTTCTTTCAAATTTGTTGTTTTGTCTTATTCGCACTCACTACAAGAGGCTTAAACACATTACAAGAGGCTTAATCACAACAAACAAATCATTCTTCATCAGTTGCTATTATATCTAGACAACGCCACTATCAGCAAGCAGCCTCAATTGAACAACAACTCAGCGGCTACTAAAGATACAGTCTAAAATTTAATTATGGTGATAGTGAAAAGTGATGAAAAATCACGTTAATAAAAACGTCAACGTTTACTAACAAACGGCTACTAACCTCACTTCGTTAAATATTACGTCAAACCGTATCGGACAAAAGAAATAAAATGGATTTATAAGTCAAACTTTGTACGTCACTTTAATTACAATTGATTTTATCACAAAAGATAAATTTATCCCGAAAACATAAAACCAATTTTATCAAGAATTGCACAACAAACTGTAACAAATAAGTAATAACAATTAATATTTTAGAAAAAACATGATGCAAATTTAATTCAGATTGGCTAAAAAACTCTAACTTTTTTGTTGGCATTAAAATTCGCCGATTGGTAGAATTATAACAGAGTACATATTAGACTTGAATCTCTTTTGAACAAAAACGAAATACTCACGATGACGATGAAACTTTGATATCAGAAATCACACATCACGTCCATGGCAAAACTTTAATGATTTAAAACACTCAACGCCTTTACTACGATCGAATCGAACGCAAGCTACAGGAATTGTAGAGAATATTTGGCTCCGGTTTTGTTGAGAATATTTTAATTATTTCATTTGTTTTTTTGTGTTTTGTTTAAATAAAAAATGAAATCGTTATGAAAGAAATTCGATATTTGCATTCCAAATAGTAAAAATCCTATATAAACGGCCCGAGTTTTTTATATAACTTTTGAATTGATAAAATTCTTTTTATAGTAATATGTTGTTAGGTAATGTATAGCTAAGTGTGTTAACGCCCTTGACATACATGCCAATGTTCAAGGCACAATCAATGATAAATGAAGCCGATTTATTTTGGTCAAGTTTAAATGGAAAAAAATGAAGGGGCTGAAATCTCAGGCTCTGAGATATCAAGACTTCGGTTTTGGTTAAGGATTTTGATATAGTTTTCGGCATAAAACTTTTATGAGGACATTATTTTTAGTTTTGGGCAGCGATGTATATCAAACATAACTTTTTGTTAAAGTACATGTATTTTTTTTATCTCTGTTTAGAAATTTATTACAAAAATAACACGAAACATCAATACGTTGCCGGAAAATCATAACAGATCATAAATTAACATAATTTAGTGAAAAGATGATACAATCAGCAAACTACTCAAAAACCTCTCCATTTAGCGTTTCGAGAAAATATTACAAAATCACAAATTCATATTTCTTTCAAAATTCCAAAAATATTGTAAAAATTAAATAAAATCAAACTTTTTTCAAAATTCTAAAAACATTCCAAAAATTATTACAAAATCAAAAACTAAACTTTTTTCAAAAATTCTGAAAATATTGCAAAAACTATTTTTTTTTTTTTTTTTTTTTTTTTTTTTTAAGGCGTTCATGCTCCATGTAGGAGCGTTGCCAGGTTAATCAGCTTTGAATATTCACCACGGTCATTCGCAACAGCGACATAATTACCATGGCAGCCGATTTTTTTAAGGTCGTTTATTACGTCAGTCTCCCATTGTAGTCGTGGTCTACCTCGCGGTCTACCACTCCCTGGGGTACCAACGTACATTTTTCTAATCATTCCAGACTGTGAATCGGCTCGTAGAACATTCCCAAACCAAGCAATCCTATTAGAACGGATACAACCTATTATATCAGGACCCTCAAGAAGGTCTCTGATCTCAAAGTTATACCGGGTTCTATACTCTCCATCGTCTGTCTTAAGTGGACCAAAAATGTAGCGTAGGATCTTACGCTCAAATACAGATAAATGCAATTCATCATTTTGTGTAAGGGTCCACGTTTGTGACCCATACATCACAACCGGTCTAATCAATGTCTTGTATAACTTGAGCTTGGTGTTAGTTGATACATACGGTGATCCAAGGAGAGGTTTAATTGAGTAGAAAGTTCGATTACCTGCAGCGATTCGAGCTTTAATATCTGTAAGTATGCTGTTGTTTGAGTCAAGCATTGATCCCAAATATTTAAAAGATTCAACTCCCTCAATTCGTTCATCGCCGCACATCAAATCTTTCTTCTCAGCCTCTCTTGAAACATTCATATGTTTGGTTTTATCGTAGTTAATTTGCAGACCAATTTTCCTAGCACCACTCTCAAGCGACTTGAAAGTCTCACTCATAACAGCTTCACTTCGGCCGAGGATGACAACATCATCAGCGTAAGCAATCATCTGTACTGAGTTTATTGACAAGATATTGTTATTAGTCGGTAGTTTCTTTTGACGGCACACATATTCCAAGGCTAGATTAAAAAGTATAGGAGAGATAGCATCACCTTGTCTTAAACCGGAGTCGACTTTAAAAAACTTTGATATTTCGTTCTCTACTCGTACACAGCATTGAGAGTTCTGTACTGTCATTTTGCATAGTGATACCAGTTTACCAGGAATTCCCATTGACACCAGAGCAGACAATAGAGTCTCTCGTTCGAGAGAGTCGTAGGCCTGCCTGAAATCAATGAAAAGTTGGTGCACAGGTATGTTGAACTCTCGACACTTTTCCAAAATCATCCTTATCGAGAAAAGTGCATCGGTGGTACCTCGGCCCCGCCGGAAACCACACTGATATTCTCCAAACAGTTGTTCAGCAAAAGGATTGATTTTGGATAGCAAAATGTAGGAAAAGATCTTATATGCTGTGCAGAGGAGGGCGATTCCTCTGTAGTTTGCACATTGTAGGCGATTACCTTTTTTATGGATTGGTATCAGCATAGCTTTGTTCCAGTCCTGTGGCATGGTTTCAGTCCTCCAGATCATTTGAACAAGTTCAAACAATCTTGAGGATAGAGTTTCGCCACCATGTACAATCATTTCGGATGTTATATCGTCGATACCAGGTGCTTTATTACATTTTAATTTTTACAGCGCCGCATCGAATTCCTCTCTGGTGGGTTCTTCTACATGTACCTGTGACGCACGAATAAGCTTAGCTCGTCGCCCGACTTGTTGCTGGTCACTTAAGTTGAGAAGATTCTCAAAATAAGCGGCCCAAGTATCTAAAATATTTTTAAGGTCTACTTGTAGCTCCCCATTTTCGTTTTGAATAGCAGTCGATCTAGTTTGAGGGCCCTTCTTTAAGGTTTTAACCTGTTGAAAGAAGTTACGCGATTGATGTTCCTTATTAAAGCTTTCAATCTCCTCACACTGTCTCTTCCACCATTCTCTCTTCGTTCGTCTACATAGCTTTGTAACGGCTTGTCTTGCCAGTTTATAATTCTCCTTCGTGGACCTGGTGTTGCGTCCTTGTAGACACTTCAGATAGCAATCTCTTTTGTATTGAATAGCATCAAGGCATGCTTGATCCATCCATGGCTTCTGGGAGTGGTTCTCTGGTCATCCAAGTATTCCCTCAGCAGCGCTTAAAACAGAATCTTTGAGCAAATACCATGACTTATCGACGTCTCCATTAATGGTTTCTGATTTCTCCAATGTTTCAGCAATATGGATTTGATATCTCTCTTCTGTTTCAGCATTCTTTAATGTTGAGATGTTAAAACGTTTCCGTTGATTGAATTTTGGAATGCCTGGATTTGGGAAGTGGAACCTTATCGTTGCACATACAAGGAAGTGGTCACTTCCAATGTATTTACCTCTAAAGGATCGCACATCCAGAACGCTCGAAAAGAAACGTGTTGTTACTAGAACGTGATCAATTTGATTTCGAGTATTTCCATTCGGTGAGACCCAAGTCTGCTTATGAATCGACCGATGCGGAAAGAACGTACTGGCAATTCTCAAATTATTTGATAATGCAAACTCAGTCATTCTCTCACCATTATCATTCGAATTCATATGCAGGCTGTTGGGACCCACCACATTTCCATAAGAGATATCTCTTCCAACCTGTCCATTAAAGTCACCAAGAACCATAATGAAGTCGCGTGTTGGTGTTTGTTTCATAACCTCTTCCAGTACTATGTAGAAATTATCCTTCTCGTCGACGGTCTTAGCTTCAGTTGGTGCATGCACGGCAATAAGAGAAATATTGTTATATGTACCGCGTACACGTAGGTAGCAGATCCTCTCACTGACCGGGATGAATTTCATCACGGCTTCTTGTATGCGTGCACCAACAAGAAAGCCAGTTCCAAATTCTCTTCGAGAAGGATGACCACTACAGTATAGAGAGTGACTATCCAAATCTTGTTTTCCGATTATCGGCTGTCTAATTTCTTGTAGAGCAATAATATCCATCCTATACCTCTCAGCCTCTGTTTCTAGACTTATAAGAGCATCAGGAGCGCTCAGGCTGCGCACGTTCCACGTTCCGATTCGGTAGTCTGGTCCTTTTTCACGTCCAGGTAAAATTCTGTTGTTTTTTCCGGGTCTGTTTTTCTCTTTCTGATAACCAAATTTAACATATTAGTTTTTTTCCGGGGTTAGGGTGTTAACCTTAGGCCCAACCCAAATTGTCGTGAATGGGTCCGTTCTGCATATTAAGGTCACCAGAAACAACCTTTTTACACGTTTATATAGCGAGCCGCTTGATTCAAGACAGACGCCCGCTCCTAAGCCGCCCCTGACATGGAGAGCAGACGCTTGAGTCGCATTGGTTGTAGAGCGCCAATTCGCCGTGATGTAGCGTCATTGACTAAGCAGTTTTTACTCTGCTTGTCTCCAATACACCAACCTAATTCTGTCAGCATTACCCAGGCAGCACGGCGTGGACGTCGAATTTCGGATTTCGCTACCCCAAACGCAAAAACTATAGCAATATCAAAAACGCTCGCAAAAACTATAGCAATATCAAATATTGAAACTTTTTCAAAATTCCAAAAATATTCCAAAAATTAGAATAAAATCAAATATTTAAACTTTTTCTAAATTCTAATAATATTTCAAAAATTCTTAAAAATTCAAAAATGCAAACTTTTTCCAATATACTAAAAATATTGCAAAAATTATAACAATATCAAAAATTGAAACTTTTTTCATAATTCCAAAAATATTCCAAAAATTAGAATAAAATCAAATATTTAAACTTTTTCTAAATTCTAATAATATTTCAAAAATTCTTAAAAATTCAAAAATTCAAACTTTTTTCAAAATTCCAAAAATTATAATAAAATCAAAAATTTTAAATTTTTCAAAATTCTAAAAATATTCCAAAAATTCTAACAAAATCAAAAATACAAACTTTTTTCAAAATTACAAAAATATTTCAAAAACTAAAACAAATTCAAAAATTTCCATGTCACATTTACGTCGTGCAAACAGCTAAATTTTTTTTTCCAATAATTGTCTAAAAAAATAAATGAAATCATTTTTTTGACATACTTGACAATATTTTTTTCACAAACTTATAATGCAATAAAATTCTCAATAATAGCTGCGTTTTTTTCATTTGGGTCAGGGTCAACTCTATTTTTTACATGCAAAAACAACAACAGCATAACCCAGATATTTATCTGGGTCTAGATCAATGATCTAAAATATTTTGGTTACATAAAATTGCAAGAGATGGGGAAACGTAGGTTTTGATTTTATAAGGTTGGTATGGTCATTTTAAAACTTATAGATTTCAAAGAAAATTTATTCAAAATAAAAAAACTGTCAAAGATACATTGTTAAATTTGTTTAAAATCAATTTTAATATGTTTTGTTTTCAACATGATTTTAATAAATTTGCTTAAAATTAATTTTAAAGCAGTATCTACGATATAAAATCCATATATTTTAAAGAATAGATGTTTACAATTTTTTATTAATTATCAATTATTTTATTTCATTTTATTTCACGCCGTCTGCAATAATCAATGAACATTGCCATATGTAAACAAATGGATTAGTGTTTCCGATTAAACTTTTTTTGAATTTTTCCAATTTTTTTTCTTTTTAGCTCAGTGTTGCCAACAATTTAAAATATAATATTTTTTTTTTTTTTCTTTGCGTTTTTTTCAAACCTTGACCCTGACCCAAAATGAAAAAAACGCAGCTAATAATATCATGATCATTACATTTCATTTCATCCAAGTAAATAATTTTATTATTTTCTAAATATAGAAATGAAAATCTTTCTTTTGACACACTTGAAAACATTTTTTTGACAAACTTATAATGCAATAATCTAGGTTTTGGTCCCGACCATCAAAATTTCTTCGAATTCAATGTTTCTATTCGTAATCACTTAAAATGAATATTTTTTAAACAAAAAAAATGCAAATTTCCTTGTTTCGACACACTTGACGATTTTTTCGACACACTTCCGGTACAGTTATCGAACACATCGTCCTTTCGGCTCTTTCTATTGAGTAAACCTATTTTCAGAAAAAAAAAATTTGAAATCCGTCCAGTGGTTTTCTAGATTTTGTAGGTTGTGACGGACGGACGGCCGACAGACAGACAGACATACATTTTTTTTGGCATTTTTAGAATCAGTAGGTCCTAAAACGTCGAGAAATACCAAATAAGTGGGGGTAAGTATTTCACTTTTGGCTCATGAATGCAATACTTAGGTCTTTTCAAAACCGAAGTAATAGGTTTGAGGGAGATACAAGAACGCAACAGTTATAGATTTTAGTATAGCGTACGACGACCTTTGTTCCTAACCTAACCTGATGTGTTTACTTTATTGCGATGTAATTTGGCTAAATTTTATATAGAAGCTGGTGAATGTGAAGGATGTTAAATGAACGGCAAGAATTTTGCTTATAGTCTATCCTCGTTATTCATATAACTCGCATATTTTAATTTATTTGTGGAATAAAACAATTAAGTTTTTGTAAACGATAGTATCGATATATTGTCAATTATATTTTCGAATATCTAACGAAATCTTAGAATTTGGCGAAATGATACCGAATTACGATGTAACTTATAATGTATGTATATTATCATGTGACACCCACTCGACGTGGTCTAAACCATTTTTAATCCCTTTAGAAACTTATGATCTTATAAATGGTATAAGTTTGCTCAATGATAACGTTTGGAGTTTCACACAACCTTTCCTACAACACCGCACTCGAGTGCGTCTAGAAAATTTCGTTTTTACTTTCCCATCCTAGCCCTTCAAAACAAAGAGTAAGCTGGTTCAGAGAGGAAACACTTTCACAAGTGTATATTTTCAAATTTATTAACTCAACTATTAATAAAAACAGATTTGTTAAAATTGAAATGATCTGTTTTAGGGAAATCCACCTTTCACAAACGCATCTGAATGCTACCAAAACACCTTTCAGGTTTTTTTATAATTTTTTTATAGTATACATAATTTTTTTCAGAAAAAAAAAGAAAATTTCCCTAAGGTGTCCAAACTCTTTGATCCCAGTAAATTTTTGACTTTCTTGGCCAATCGGCAATTTTGCCAAAATGAATACCAAAATTTTATTGTTTTCTACGATTTCCTATAACCGAGAATCAGAAACCGGGAGTGCAGTAAACAACATTTTAGACAAATGCGGTTGAAAGTTTGGAAAAATATACACCACCAGTACGCACCGCTTTTAGCTTAGTAGAGGAGTAACTTCAAACAATGCTATAAATACATCTGGGTAAAGTCAAAGCTCTCAGTAAACAACATTTTAGACAAATGCGGTTGAAAGTTTGGAAAAATATACACCACCAGTACGCACCGCTTTTAGCTTAGTAGAGGAGTAACTTCAAACAATGCTATAAATACATCTGGGTAAAGTCAAAGCTGACATTTGTGACACATACGCCTTGCGGTTGCCGAGCTGTTACCTCAAACTTGAGGTAACAAGAAATCGAAAGGCTGGTACTAGAAAATTCAGTTTATGAGCAACCACTTCAAACCAGGGTACACTTGAAGATTGTCATGACGAGCATATAGAAAAATGGCTAAAGGCAGTCGTAACAAATGTAAAGGTGGCTCTACAATGATAAAATTAAGGACATCATCAAGAAGCACCTCCACAAGAAGATCTCAAGAAGAACTTCCACAAGACCTCTCAAGGAGTGCTGGGTATGTAATTGATAAAAACATATCATAGCTAGCCAAACTCATCTAAAACTTAGGAACCTATATTAGGAAGTATAAGATGCTAAAATTTTAACTTTTTCAGTGAAGCTATTTTAACAAAAGTATCGAAACAGTATTTTTAAAGTAACATGCGCTACGGTAAGTGGCTACGGCAGAAGCCAGAACTGCATCAGCCACAGCATTCACTTTGGATATAAAAACAGCAAAGATGAAACGAATGTTATCAAGGATCTAGATATCGCAGGCTGCCATCGCAGAGGCAAGCCTGTCAATCACACAACTGTTCGAAGAACTCCACCTAATTTCTATTATTTATGAGAAGGCATACTATTTGATGGTGTTTTCAAGGCTAAGATCAGAAAAACCGAAACCGGGCAAGACTATAAATAATCTGGCAGCTAGGATGAATAAACAAGGTACGTTCACTACCTACTGAAGAAATCAGAGGAAACGGTGGAATGACTGACTCTTGTGTTATGCAAACATCTTTCGGGTCAAGTTTGAGGTAACAGCTCGGCAACCGCAAGGCGTATGTGTCACAAATGTCAGTCTTATAGAACTGACGCTTGGAGTAGAATTTTATTGGTTGATATATAGATACTGTAAGGACTGATTTCACTCCAGTTGCTGGTAAATAATCAGTAATTCTAAAATAACATGAAGAACATGAAAAAGTAAAGATTATCGTCTCCTTGGAAGAAAACCACTAACACCTTGTTTTGAATGCCGTCACAAAGATTTTGTGCCAAACCTTATGTATTTCATTATAAAACCACTGCAATCAAAAGTTTAAACTAATTTAAACAACAATACATATTGTTACGAGTGCAGAAAAATCTAGACGATTACAGAAAGATCTAAACGATTACGGTCACTTCCAGGAAAATAAAATCAACAAACAAGTTAATGAAATGAATATTGTTGTTGTTGTCTCTTCTTAGAAATAGGGTCAACATAAACGATTTTATGAATCAAATCAACATAACGTAAAATAATCGAGTATTCTAATGTTTTCTCAAGGTTTCTGGAAAGTGATGTCGAATTATCTAGAAGTATTGCAGAAGGTATATAAGAAAAATACCTTTTGTAGTTATGAATTAGTTTTATTTTAGACCTGCGACAGTAAAGTGAGATTTAATGTAAAATTAGTTTTATTTTAAACCTGCGATAGTGAATTTATAATTATAAAAGTGATATTTAAAATTAGTATTTGTAAATAAAGTTTTAAGTGTTATAAAGTTAAAAGTGTTATTAAGTAGAAATAATTTGTGTACTATTTTGAACGTTGTGAACTGGAAATTTCTACAATAAACCGTTGGAGTTTCTGAAGCTGTTGAAAGAATATTCTTTGCTGTAGTTTGTTGTATATTGTTTGCTGTAGTGTTTTCCTGTTGTTGTGAAACAATTAAGGTGTTGAATACTTAATAAAGCCTGGTGTTTGTGCTTACTAATCAGTGATCGAACTCAGGAAAAGATTGGGAATTACGTTTATCGAATTGAGAGTAAGGCCAATTCGAAGTAAGGTTGGAAAAACGTAACAATATATAAACAGAAAAGGAGACTCTCTTCTATAGACTACAGCACTATGTGAAAGTATTATTAAATTACGTAATAATTCTTACTTGCAGTTTGGCACGTAGCTTTTCGTTTTGTGTCATACAATAATGCAACTTCACCAAACATATCACCTGGACCCATAGCACCAACGGCAACATCCACAAACTTATTTTCGTTCTTTGATTAAACAATAGTTAAAAACTGATATATTATAAATATGTTTTAACGGGAATTTTGTTTACCACACTCCATTTTGATTGAAAAACTGTGATTTCGCCATCTAGTATAAAATATACTGCACTCGCACGGTGTCCTTGTTTCACAACAGTTCTTCCTCTATTAAAATACATGTAATATGCATCCTTGGCAAGACGACCCCGAACACGAGGTGGATATCGTTTGAAACATTTCAAATTTGTTACAACGAACAAAATTTGTTTGCGCTCTGCAACTGTACGTTCCTCTGGTGGGGTATTTAAAATTCTTTTATCCTATAGAAACAAAGTCAACTCAAATTCATATATCATATTTAATTAATACTTTAATCATACCGACAACGATAACAGTCCTTTAACGCCTTTACGTCTAACAATAATTTGAACGTTTCGCTTAACATTTTCACCTAATTTTGTTTCTTCTAACTCTGCTAACCAAGATTGATTTATGATAACTTTATGGATTAATGTTTTGAATCGAAATCGTGCAAGACGTCGTCTTCTTTTATGCTCAAGCTAAACATAACAAAATGTAATTTTGAAAAATAAAATGACAACATTTAGGCAATTGTATTAAATTTATAACGAAAGACTATATTTCTTTAATAATTTACCTTTATTTCTTCTGGCGTCATGTTTCAAACCGAGAATTTGATTGATTTTACTTTTAATTTATGATTTCAAAATTTTATTTTTAATAGATTGAGAAATACGGTTGTACAATTGTATAGCAATAGAGAACTTTTTAAACGGCCAGCTTTGCTGTTTTATGTTTTGAAAAAGTGTCGTTTTTGAAGAATAAACTAAAACAAGTTGAAAAAAATATTCTTTGAACAAGAGGCTTAGATTTTCGCTCAATTTACATCAAATAAAAACTCGTACTATTAAGGTTTGTCAGCATAGCTGCTAACCACAAAATTTATTGTGAATTATAATCATGAAGGTATAAATATGTTTGATTCAGCTTTGCTATTGGGCATCATGGGCTTTGCAGTTTGCTGGTCTACATTTTTACTGAGATAAGTGAGCTAGCTTAGCCTATTACTAGACATTGAGTTTTCGGGCAGTTTTCTTATTCTTCCGTTTTAATTACCTTTCCGTACTTCCTTCAAAAGGAATCATTTCTCTTATATAGCACTTAGCGATTTCAAATAGTTCGAGCATTTTTAGCACATACAGCTACAGAGGATAACGCAAAAATTTGTACTGTCTTCAATTTTGTTTCCACGTTTGCAATTCTTAATAGCATTGCCCTGGTTGACAGTTACTGAATATAGCAATTTAACTATCCACCTCCAACTTTTGTTATACTTGCATACGTTAAGATATGAGCAGCCCAATTAAGTTTATGTCAATAGTTAGGTCCGTATCGTTGACGCTATTGTTGTTGGATCGTTGTATCGTTGACACTATCGTAGCGCTTTCTGTCGGTAAACGCTGCCAGTTATAATTTGAAACATAGGTCGTTAGGTTATTCTTCTGACATAAACGGTTGTTGATGTCCTGCACTATCTACGTTTTTCTAACATATCAAAGTCAACAGACAATTTATACTTATTTAGTTCTAATTAAAACTCAATCTAGCTCTTAGGCTATGTAGAGCTCGAAGTAGTTAGCAGACCGGATAGATACGAAGCCAATAAAATGATAGTGAATATTATCTTTGAATATTATCTTTATTATCTTTGTTTATATATGACCTTATTTGATCTAATACTGCCAAAGGATCATTTTTTAAGGCAATCATCGGTACAGTGTGACACTGTGATATTCTGAATGGCTTTATAGTAATAGGTAACCAATGCAAAATGCAATTGATAAAAAGGAGCGAAGCAAGCAATTTTCCCAATTTTCCCATTGAAAGTCTATGGGAACCGTTTTTCGGTGATTATTCCTCCGTGTTATGTCTAATTTTAAATATTTTTTGTAAACCATCTATGGCTAGATGTCGTCTTACATGCAAAATTTCATTTTGATATCTTTAATAGTTTGGGAGGAGTATGCGGACAACCGAAAATCCGAATCGGGGAAAAATCCAGTTTCGCTACGCTTCACTCCAATTATTTGACTGTCGAACAAGATAGCCCAATCAGCTATATCACATGTTTTGAAAGGTCCGAGCCAAGCAAGCGTCGTATTTTGACTAATTTCGATTACATGAATATCTAGAGATTCTTGACAGCATGTTTTTCCATTTTTTTGTTTGTACAAAAATATAGAAAGGGGTTAGCCTTACCTCTTTTTTTTCGAGAAAAATTAGTGGTCGCAAATCTCGGCGGGTGACACATAAACTGAAAAATGGACATAAACATTCTCCGTGCTAAAGTTTGAGCTTAATATTTCGCATTTGAGCAGCATATTTTCGTTTTGTATGTAAAATTTGTTAATGTCCATTTATGGCCAGTTTTACGTAGCAAGCACCGTATTTTGAGTAATTTCGATTACATGAATATCTTGAAATTCCTGCTAACATATTTTTAATTTTTTTTAAGACAAAAATTTCGCAAAATATGCAAAGGGGTAAGTAAGCCTTGCCTCTTTTTTTCGAGAAAAATGAGTAGTCGCAAATCTGGGCGAGTGACATATAAACTGAAAAATAGTCCAAAACCATTCACCGTGCTGAAGTTTGAGCTTAATCGAGCAATGGGTCTAGGAATGGCAGCATACTCTCGTTTTGGATGTAAAATTTGTTAATGTCGATTTATCGCCAGTTTTACGTAGCAAGCGTCGTATTTTGAGTAATTTCGATTACATGCATATCTAGAGATTCCTGCTAGCATACTTTTTCATTTTTTTTTGACAAAAATTTTGCAAAATATGCAAAGTGGTTAGCCTTACCTCTTTTTTTCGAGTTTGCAATAGTGATTTGCAAACAGTTACAATGCATTAATACCAATGAATTTATAATATCTGCCCGCCCACAGGAACATATGTAAAATTTAAAATTTTGGATCTATGGATGTGACAAAGCCGCGTACTTTAGTACCTGCTATTGGCAAATCAGTTAAAGTGAGATATCGTATACTACTGACAATGGCAGTAAGATATCACTTATATTAAAGGAAATAGGTGATGTTTTAGGGGTGCTGGCGGATGTACTTTTTTCAATCAACGATAGTACCCTTAGTCTTAGTTATGGAATATTCTTTGACGATAACGCTCTATTTTGTTTCAAATAAAATGTGTTGGGTAGTAGGAATTACAATGTGTGTCACAACAACACATAAGAACCTTTTAAGAAAAAGGTCCCATAACAACATGCTTTCTAAGGTGTTGATGGACGTAATTTTTTAATTTTTTAAAAGAATTAACTTTTTGCTTGCTCGAACAAATGAGCTTCCATATAACTATTATATATGCTGGCTTGAGGTAAACAATGGTATATGCTTTTAGCGCTAGGATAATTAGGAACCTAATTTTAGCTTTATTCCTGCAAATATGAAAGAAAATGTATATTGTTTTCATTTCCTCCATCCTATCATGAAATATTGCCCTATGTCGTACATTATTATGTGAAAGGATTTATTAATTAGTTTTCCTTTCTTTAAGAAGAATATAAAAAAAAAGAAATTTGCGTCCATCAACGTCTTAAAAAGCATTATGTTGTAGAACCTATAGGTCTTAAAAGGTTTTTATGTGTTGTTGTGACACATATTGTAATTCCAAATATGTCACATATTTTGAAAACAAACTTTCTTGAACTTCGGTGAAAAAAAAGATGAACAATGTCATTGAAGCTACAATTTAAAGTGGAAAATTCGAAGAGGAAGAAGGAGTGTTGCCACTACAGACAGGCCACATATGTCAATGATCCCAACAGATTCAAACGTTTAGTTTCCAGTGCAAGTCGCTTTTGCAATTACCATCAACAAAGCACACGGACAGTTACTTCAAAAATGTCGACTAGATTTGGAGAATCCGTTCTTCTCATATGGACAACTGTATGTGGCTGGCGCGTTAGGAAAACCTTCTTATTTATTCGTGTACGCACCAGACGGAAAAACAAACAACAAGTACTCGAATAAATAAATAGAATTAAAACGACATTTTGAAATTCGTTCCATATTAAAATAAATAAGTTGCAATCAAAATCTTTACGAGTTTTATCGATTTTTCTTTCTTATGAGATAGCGGCAATATGCGACCGATGTTAAATAAACGAAACTTTTACGCTGTTTGGTGTAAAAAATAAAATTTTGAGAAATTTTATGAGTGATTAAAATCAAAGTAATTATTGTAAATCACTTGAATTTTGTAATTTGAAATCATTTTTCATTTTCTCTCAGAAAAACTTCTTTAGAATAGTTTTTGTGTGTTTCGTGTCGGGAACAAATACAATGGATGAGCACCGTGAACATTTGTGAAATTTTTGTTCCTGATAATGTTTTGTATAGAGATGACGCACCTCTACTAATTCAACAAGATATTTAAATTTTTTTATTGCTTACTTGAAAACGTATTTGATCGCTAATTTTTCATATATCCGAACTGATCAGAAAAATTAAAAATTATATGCTATCATTTCTCATTACCACTTTTCGAAATCATTGCTCCTACGTCAACAAAATTTCTGCGCAAAAACTTTATTTATAAGCGTATAAAGCTAAATTTCATCAATGTTCATTATCAACGTAAAGGTCGAACATCAAGAAGTGGTGGCAATTAAAAAATTAGGATAGAACAGTGTGAGTGCTACAAGTCAATCAACAAATGTTTATACTTGCTTAAGCACATTTCTGTATAAGAGAGAAAAATATGCATATTAATGCAAATTACGAGTTGATTGATCTATTGTCTTAAACAAGATGTAAAATATGTTTTGAATTTGATATAAGCGCTTGATTCGTCATCCCACCTATTATTTTATTTGTTCTTTTTATTCCAATGATGGAGAAACTGGGTGTTCTTCAAAAATTGATTGTGAGCTGCTTTGACTTTCGCTTTTGTATGTATGTTGAAGGGAGCGTTATTTATAAAGCCTTGGTTTACTAATATATTATTATGCCATTTTTATTTGTTTTATTACTTGATTATTTAGTGGATGTATGTATGTTTTGATGTGACAGGGATAGATATGCAAACTTTGCTATAAAATAGGATCGACGTCATGTGAAGTACATATATTGCTTAGCATTTGGAGATGTAAGTTGTCAGTTTCCATTTATTGAGATATAATAATTAGTAATTTAATAAATAATAATTTGAAGCCATCAATCTAAGATTGAAGTTGTTGTGTGTTGTTGGTACCAATTTCATTCGATGTGAATACAGGAATATCATCAGCAAAATAACGATACTGCAATTTGCCGATCTTGGATATAAGCCGATCATTGATGAATAAGTTGAATAAAATCGAACTTAAAACAGCTCCTAGAGAGACACCCAATTCTTGAGTTACGGTTCAATTTTGAAGTTCCCATTTGCACAAAGCATTGTCGTCCATTAAGAAATGACTTTATAATTTTTGTTCTGTATAACGGAAATTTATATTGCCTGAGTTTATATAATATTTCTTTTCTCCAGACGAGTTCACATGCACAGGTCTATTAAGATCATACCGGTTGATCTAAAACTTTTCCGGTTGTCTTTAACAGAACTGACAATTCTGCAAAGGCAGCACTATGTATTGTAAAAATCAGCTAATTCCAATAACCTGTAGTGTCATCCATTGAGGTTTGTAAAATGTATAGGCCATTATATTAATTTATATCACACCAAACCGATTATATTAATTTATATCACACCAACCGATCGAGAGTTGACACAGCATGACGATCATACATATAATCGTAAATCGTATCCAAATCATACAATAACACATACTCATACTACACTCACTATTATCACTAGATACTCCAATAAAAAAACCTGCGATGACATTAAAAATGCTTACTGTTGCGTTTTATCATACTTATTTTGTATGCCAGAGCTTCAGCAACATTATTGACTTCCTGGTTGCTTGTAGATCTAGATTAAATTTATAAATTTCCTCATTAAACATTCAACAAAAAAAAATAAAGCGATCACCGTGTCATTGTATAAAAAAAGTGTTAAACGGTTTCAACAATTTTCACCAAAACTCATTACATTGGAAACAAATAAATTAAAACCAACTGACTGTTAGAATTAAAACACATATAATTTTAAATTGTTCACATAAAAATTTGTTTTGCTTTTAATACACATGAGTTTCGATTCAACCTAATTTGATCAACACTATAGTTAAAACACATTAAAATATTTTGATGCACAATAACTACTCCTTGCAATCTTAACTATTTGATTTTAAATTACATAATGATCACGATCAAACAGTTAGTTGATCGAGTATAAATAGTAAGATTCTCCATCTCTTGTTTCTTTTTTTATTATCTCTTTCATCGTACACAAATTAAAAATTTCGTTATACCATTTAAATGTAATGCAAGTCAATCATTTCTATAGTTCTTATAGTTCTTATAGTTCTTATGTAAACGAGAACATATTCTCTACAACTACAGACAACCATTCTACTTTTTATAAATAGCACAACCATATTCTATCTATACATATAATATTATGACATATAATATTATAATATTATTACATAAAAAAAATGTTCATCAAGAGATCCCCAAGTCAGAACCCGTATTGTATCAAACTGTAAGAAAACTAGAGATAAATGCTGCTGTAGAAAGACCGAGGAGGAAGATCTAACTCGTGATATCTCCCCAGAAACGATATGTAAGGCCTAGAGCGGATATAGGTCAAAATCCTACTTCCACGCTCTAGAACCTCCCCAAAATTTGAGAGAGACTCAGTAGCTGGTTTGGACTCCAGCCCAAATGTCTGTTTCTACAAACAGATACTGAATCCTCTCATTCTTAAACTAACAACAAAAAAAATTAAAACTAACATCTTTTCTAGAAACAGACCACGAGCTCCAGCTCCCAGCTCTCAACCTCTTCAGCAACACTACAGTTACAATGGTGATGGATTGTCATAAAGAGAATTAAAATTGTTGAAGGAAAGTTGGTGTTGGACGTTTGCTCTTCCTCATCAAGAATACTGAGATTAAACTACCAATCCACTCCTATGGAAGATTATTATTCCTTAGCACTAGAGAACGGCAATTGACTGCCAGTAGGTTTGACAACCCAGTACCATCTTCTTCCACCAAAACCTCCTCCGAGTGAAGCCCTAGCTAATCTCTGAAGGAAAGCTAAAATGACACTACTAATTTATTTATAAACCCGGCATTTGGTCGATCGCAATTGTCAGAGACAGAAGCAACCAAAAGAAAAAGTTAAGAGGGTGAAGCCCTCCTGGATCCTTTCTTAACATTTCCAAAAAACAACAGTTTCAAAAAGATGCAATAAATTAAATATGCAACAAAAAATATATCAAATATAAAATATAAAAATCAGAAAAAGTATGAAATATATCGCTTTTTAGTTCATAGTTATTTTTGCTAACCAACAACTGTTTTGGCGCCAATTTCGTTAGAAACCAATATAGGTTTCTATTTCGCGACACAACAAGAGATAATAAAGACAAGAAAAATCTTACACAGATCCTCGACCGAGAAGATCTCCAACTTTCAACTGTGTTTAAATCATATCCAGTCAAGGAAAAAAAACAAAATATATACATGCACTGAAAAAAAATTGAAGTTCCTGACAACCTCATCTCGAAGTTGGCATTTGATTATTCATGCAAAGAAAAATTATTTGCAAACAATTTCACTGTGATTGGGTCAACTACACGATAACATTTTCCTAACAACAGAATGAGGTTTATTTAAAATATAAAGTGTTATATCCAATATAATAGTAGTTGAATAAAGATAATAACTATTTCCCTGAAAAAAAAATTTCTTTGGCCTTATATCATGAATTTTTCATTCTAAAGTTTAAGTATTTGAGATTAATTGAACTATATTTTATTTTCACATAAATATTTCGTGTGATTGTCTCAACTTCATCGATTTATAATTGTAGAGTTGTTGAAGCAATTTCGTAGTTTGATTCGCCATATGTGACCGCACGGTGAGGTTGAGACAATTGCATTTCGATTGGAAATAGGACATGTTTTTTTCAGTGATGAAAAAAAGTATATATGGCAAGAAAAAAACGAGTTAATAAAAATATATAAATAAAACTTATTTTAAAATGTTGTTGAAGTCCAATTCATATTCCTTTTGCTTTTAATTAAAGTTAATTTGATGTCTTGAAGTTTGTTGAATATAATCCAATTGTTGAATATAATCCGTTTGTTGTTCCAATTTAAAAAAAACGGAGGGTTATTCAGCTGATCGATAGTTTTTTCCAATTACCTTTATCCAATAGTTTTATCAGCATCCGTATCTCTAATAGTAATGTATTTCAAGAAGGTATACATAGAATATTTTGCTTTAAATTTTAGTACTGTAATTAACTTGAATTGTTTTGTAAACATTGTAATTAAACAACACAGATTTTTATTTGAATATTTTTTCTTTTTATTTCAGTGTTTTTATAAAAAAATTTAGTCCTTTTGGTTGGGTAACAAATACACAAGTTTCTTCGCTTAGGGTTTTTTTGTAAAAATCTTTATTAGTTACAAAATAATTTGCGATATTTGAATTAATTAATTTGGTTTGCTTTTAGTGTAACTTGAATTCAATATATCTTTAAACAAACTTATAATTCATCAATTTAAATTAAATATAAACCCTCCAGAAAAGAAAGAAATAATCAAACAGTTTAATTTACTTGTTGGTACTTTTTAAAACGAAAAATGTCAGATTGCTATCCAAAAATCTAATAAAAACAGCTTAATAGTCTAATGTAAATTTGTATATTTTTGTTCACAAAAACATTTACTTAATCATTTTTAAAAGACCAACAAAAAATAGAATTTTTGTTCATCCAGTTAATTCTTATTTAGTCTCTCTTTTATCCCAAACGAAGTATTTAAGAAAAACGAAAAAAGCTTTTCATGTATTAAAAAATAAACAAGGACCGAAAGTATAACACTGAACATAATATGGTTCTGAGTTAGAAATCATACAAACCTAAGTTGTTTTTCTGTTTTTTTAAACCTACTTCTGATTACTGAAAGCGTTGACGTAATAAATCAAATCATCAAATTATACAAAATAATAATACCAAATTATTAATCAATAATTATTATTATTTTTGTCTTCAGGAATAAATAATGAATGGATTCTGGTCGTTACAGTAGATGATAACTTGCACTTATAATCAAAGATGATAAGCATATGATTAATGTCCATATCAGCACCTCTCTATGATCGAACGTTAGTTAAACTTGTAGAGTGTCTTTTAGTGATCAAGATATGATCGATTTGATTTTCAGTTCTTACATCTTTTGATTTCAATGTTGCTGTGTGGATTCTCTTGGGAGTGAAAAAAGTGCTGGAAATAACTAGATCATACATATCATAGTCAGTTCAACTGCATGAAAGCTATTATTGTTACTGGTATGACGCAAACTGTTATGGTCGATATGACTTTGAATTCTGCATTTCTACCAATTTGAGCATTGAAGTTACCTACCATGATTTATATATCGTGTAGCAAAATGTGATTGTTAAGAATGGGAGCTTTAATATCATCTGCTTTATCTTCAGTAGTTGGGTGAAATTAACGATCGTTGCATTAAATTTCTGTGTGTGGATCCTCAGTGTGCTTATCCGCATAATAATTGGGCAGAAGTAGATAACATGTTGATTCACGTGACTATATGAATGAGAAAGCCATCTCTAAATTCGCCTCTGTTTTGACGACTGCACTAGTAAAGACTGTATCTTTTCATTGTTCCATGAATTCCACTTATTGGCCAACTTAGTTCTTCTAATACCACTATATCCAGTGTCAAGCTTTCGACTTGGTTTGTTAATTTTAGGAGATCTCCTGGTCTTCTACGGTCTACTAAATCTATCAAAAATCAAAAGAGATTTATACAACATTCAATGTTGTATAATTCTCTTTTGATTTATAATAGATTTTGTAACAATAGATTAAGAAATTATTAAAAATATAAATTATCCAAAGTCAACAAAATTAATAAATAAAATTAAGTTGATTAAATTGTAATGTTATTTTCACATATGTACATTGTACATACAGTATGTGGTTCTTACCTGTTCTCAAAACTTTTAACTAAAACAGTTAATTAATGTTTTCAAATTATTATTTATTTATTTTCATATATTTTTAATTATAACTTTTATTATAATTTTTATTTATTTTTAAGTTAGAATTATTATTTATCTTGATGAAGATCACTTGAATTCGGACTGTACTTGAAATTAGAATTACTTAAAAATCAGCTATCGGTTCTTAAAACTAAAACTTAACTTTGCAAAACTTAAATTATGACTTTACTGTCTACGAACTAAAATTCAACTCTGTTCTTTAAAACTAAAATCTAATAATTTATATTGTTTAATTTATCCAAAATCAACAAAAATGATTTGGCCTAATTTTAATTACAAATCGAAATAGTAAAATAGTACATTATGATGCTAGGACGTAAAGCTAAAGATTTTGGACGGATGTGGAGTTTGCAAATCGAGGCGCTAGCCGAGATTTGCACCCACATTAAGTCCAAAATAGCTTACGTCCGTGCATCATATACTGGGCTATTATTTTGAAAACGTACATTTTTTTGTTGATTTTTAAATTTTTGATTTTTAAAAAATCTGAAATTTTGATATATTGTTGGCATTGACGAAAGGAAAAAAGTAATTTCTGCTTTTATTTTTTGTGTACTCTGAATCGGAGTTATGCGCGGTTGAATTTTGAGGCTTTTTCACGTAGTTTTTGGTAATGGTGGCAATGTTTTGTGAATAGGTGCCACAAATTTCATCCGACTTACGTATATTTTTGCAAGTAAAAAGGAAAATAATTGAATAATTGAAATAAGTAAGTTTAAAATTAATAACTTTTCTCTTTTCCGCTAGGCGGCGCGTAAAACCTTGTTTTACTTCAAAGCTCATATCTCAAAAAGTAGGCTTTTTTTTTTTTTTGTTTTTCACAAATTTTAAAGTAAACATATGCAACTATGAAATTAAGAAATAAAAAGTCAGCAATTCAATATGGATTTTTTCTTACGATTTTTTAAAGTTTGGTATATGAAAAATTCATATGTGTTTTTTTATTAAGTTAATAATCCTGTACTAAATGTGGATCTAATAAATTAAACATTTCATATTTTAACACCTGCAATAAATTTGAACCATTTTCTGTGCGGTTAAATGGTTAAAAACTTATTAAAAATTAATTTAAGTTAAGTGGTAAAATAAAGGAATTTAAATTATTAAAAGGGTGTGTAAAATGTTTATTCATTTTAAAAAATGTCTATTTAGCCCCTTTTTACTAATTAAAATCTCATTAGAGGCTCATAATTTTAACATTTAAAATTTCTAATGACGCCCACAAACGGTTTTTGACCAAATTACACTTGCATCCAATCAAAATATATTAAATTGTACCTACCTAATTTTACCTGATTCTACCTATGTCAAAACTATTTCAAGGGTATATATATATATATTGATTGGATTGCCTTATAATCAATTATATTCCAAAATATTTAGAAGACATAACGTTTAGAAAAGATAATAATAGAAATGCCTTTCAAATTGTGCTGTAACTTGTACGTTCTCAAAAATCATCAGCGGACATCAAAAATGTGAAACTGGTCACACCAGCTGTTATTCAAAAAACTGCGACCCTAAATTTTACTTTGCGTGATGACCAGTTTATATGTGAAACATGTCGCACTTATATCTATAAAAATAAGGTAAATTTAATTATTTTATTAAAATGAATAAAAATTCATATGCAACTAATATTTTCTATACAGCAGCTTTCATGTTCGGAAACTATCGATAGTGAAATTATTTCTATAAATCAGGATGTTGAAAATGTTCCAACGAACGAAAATATTCAAATACCTCCAGCATCTTTTGATCCATCACCAGTTTCGGTTGATACTATATCTCCACCAGTTCCTGAACTACTTAATGACATTTAAGAAGATATTAACAATGTTCTTGGAAGGTTAGCCGAATCTCCTATCAAACAAAATCATATTACAACAGGAAGTTATAAAAAAATTGCAAGTGTCACATCGGCAATAAGTCAAAGAATATTTCAAGTAGATTCAGTTAAAGTGTTATCACCAAACGAGGAATGTGAATATACATCATGGCTTATGAACCTTAAAAAAGAGTTTAAAGATGCCAGCTGTAAATCAAAACAAGTGTTTTTGTTGACAACTCTACCACGTAAATTTTGGTCAAATCAACGTATCCAGGATGAATTTAATGCATCAAGACGACTGGTAGAATTCGCCATGGATCTGATGGAAACAGTAGGTCCTTACAGTTGGCCTCAAAGCAAACAAGTGCACAGTTTGTCACAAAATATAGTAAAACAAATTCAAACATACTTCTTATCAGAGGAAATTAGTAGAACAATGCCTAGCTTTAAAAATGTTGTTACTATTACAGAAGGATCGACAAAAATTAAGAAATCAAAGCGGTTGGTGTTATGGACCCTCACCGACATCTACGAAATGTTCTTGGAAGAAAACAAAGAACTCAAGGATTCCACTGTTTTTTACCGGATAACACTACACCCGATAAAATAATTGCCAAAATGTTTTCTTTTTCTGATGATCATAAATATTTCAATTTAAAGGCAAAAAAAAAATATATAAATTAATTTTTTAATGTATTTATTTATAATATTGATTAAATTATAATGTTTATAGGAAAAATATTTTTTTAATGTTTTTTTCTAATGTTAGTGTTGGTGATGTTGAAATTATAACGAAATCTTCGATCATTGGGATCTCCAATTCTTATTCTGAATAAAAACCTGTTTCTCAATCAGAAATACACAAAAAATGGTTCAAATTTATTGCAGGTGTTAAAATATGAAATGTATAATTTATTAGATCCACATTTAGTACAGGATTATTAGCTTAATAAAAAAACACATATGAATTTTTCATATACCAAACTTTAAAAAATCGTAAGAAAAAATCCATATTGAATTGCTGACTTTTTATTTCTCAATTTCATAGCTGCATATGTTTACTTTAAAATTTGTGAAAAACAGAAAAAAAAAAAGCCTACTTTTTGAGATATGAGCTTTGAAGTAAACCAAGGTTTTACGCGCCGCCTAGCGGAAAAGAGAAAAGTTATTAATTTTAAACTTACTTATTTCAATTATTCAATTATTTTCCTTTTTACTTGCAAAAATATACGTAAGTCGGATGAAATTTGTGGCACCTATTCACAAAACATTGCCACCATTACCAAAAACTACGTGAAAAAGCCTCAAAATTCAACCGCGCATAACTCTGATTCAGAGTACACAAAAAATAAAAGCAGAAATTACTTTTTTCCTTTCGTCAATACCAACAAAATATCAAAATTTCAGATTTTTAAAAAATAGTTGTTTTTTTTTCGATGTTTTCAAAATAATAGCCCACTATTTTTTATTCGCCGCAAGCAAAATATTTTAAGAAAATTTGTTTATTCTAAATTAAAATTATAAATTTTCATAAATTTTAAAATAAAAATATGTGGAACAAGCAACCTTTGACAAAATATTTATTATTTTTTCCAAATTATTGTGTAGCTATGACAACAAATGATAACAACTATTTTAATTGGATAATGAAATTTTGATTTTAAGGGTTGCTTTGATAAAAATTTTTATTTTTCATAGAATTTAAACAAATACAAATGCTTTTTGCTTTTTTGGACGTAGCTATGACAACAAAATAAATAGTTGAAAAGTGATACTTTAAAGCCGCAAATCACAGTAATAAAGTAACACTTTAACATGTAGGCGAATAAAATAGTACATTATGATGCTAGGACGTAAAGCTAAAGATTTTGGACGTATGTGGAGTTTGCAAATCGAGGCGCTAGCCGAGATTTGCACCCACATTAAGTCCAAAATAGCTTACGTCCGTGCATCATATACTATTTTTTATTCACCGCAAACAAAATATTTAAAAAAAAAATGTTTACTCTAAATTAAAGTTTGAAATTTGCATAAATTTTGAAATCAAAATATGTGGAACAAGCTACCTTTGAGAAATTATTTGTTATTTTTTCCAAACCAATTGTATTACTATGACAAACAAATGATAACAACTATGTTTTTTGCTTTTTTGAACGTAGCTATGACAACAAAAGATATGGTTAAAAAGTGACACTTTAAGGCCGCAAATCACAGTAATAAAGTAACACTTTAATATATAGGCGAATAAAAACAATTTTATTGGAGCAGTTCAAATTTATTTCAATATTTCCATTTATGCAATTATTTCGATTCATGTAATTTTAGCATAATTAGCAATTTACGCAATTTAATTTTATTTATTAATTTTGTTGATTTTGAATAATTTATATTTTTAATAATTTCTTTATCTATTGTTACTAAATCTATCATAAATTAAAGGAGATTTATTAAACAGTTCGCAGGTTCCATGTTCCCATTTTTAAATCGTAGTCCGTTTCCAAGGTCGTTCTTGGAATAAGTTCAAATTAATACGAGACCAGTGTTCAGAATTCATAACAAATAATTTTTTTACGGAAATGAGGGGTCAGCCCAAATTTTCATGAATATTTTTGAGACAACTAGCAATATCTATAATAAAAGGAAATATATTTTGCAATTGGTTCATCTGTTCACCACTAAGGTATAGCTTGTTATTAAATTCTCGCTATATATTTTTACTTCGTGTTCAATAACTTCTTTAAAAATGAATCGATTCGAGTTCTAATTACTCCCTTTGTAGATTTATCTCTTGCCTTCTTGGTAAAATAAACTTCCAAAATTCATATTTTAACAATCATATTTAATATTCATAATATTGATTCAAGTGTTATAAAATGATATATTAATAATTCATATTCTATATAAATTCCTTACATAGAGCCAGCCATATTTCTATACTCAATTATTCTATTGGTTCTAAATGAAATTCACACAATCATTTTTGTTTTAACCAAACTAACAATTCAATCTTTTGGTTTTCCCAAAAATTACATTATAAAGTAAAACTATAAAATCTAGTTTTTAATGAAAAAGATTTTAAGAAATCAAAAACCAACTATCTTTTTAACTTTTTGTTCAAAGTAAATCTCTACTTATTTTTATGAATATTTTTAAACAATTAATTCTGAACAAAAGAATTTTGCTCAGACTACTTAAATTTAAAATATAAAACAGTGTACTTTTCCAATCAATCAAAACTATTGCCAACTTAATTTTGAAAAAGTTAAAGAAACAAAAAGGTGAAAATTTAAAGAAATAAAAAGGTGGAAACGCCACAAATACTCCCTCCCCAGTGATTATGAAAAAGAAAATAATCACGAAACCATCACAAGAATCAGGATCCTAACGACGTAGATGATCATGAGAAAACACAAACGAACGATTTCTTTCATCCTATACTGGAAGTAAAGACTTCTTAAAATCATTAAAACACTCTCGAATTGAGTTCAAAAGCTTTTGCGGTGTTTTAATTACTCTTCCAGATTTTGAAATTTTTAAATTGGGAATGGTGATGACAATAGGCTGATCATTAAAAGTAACCTGTTTTTTTATTTTAGGTTTATTTTGGCGAACTGAATCTGATTGATTCGTACCAGTTACATCTGATTGTTTCAGAAGAGAAGTGGGTTCTAAAATTTGTTGATTCAAAACGGAATCAGAATGATCAGTTTGATAATTATTAAAATTAGCATATGATTTAGAAGGAATATTTTGAGTTGCTTTAACGATAGAACTTGTTTGTTCATCGTTTAAATTTTCATGAAAACATGGTTTAAGTCGGTCAATTGAAAGTTTGGTTGATTTACCATTAATTTCGATATTGAAATTCTTATCACTTCGACTTAAAACTTTGAAAGGACCGGTGTAAGGAAGTTGTAAAGATTTCCTTACAGCATCTGTACGCAACAATACATGTGAGCAGGTTAGTAAGTCTTTACTCAAAAAAGAGGAAGATGAATCATGTCTGGATGCTGGTGTTGGTCGTAACTCATCAAAATGCTGTTTCAATTGTTTGACGAACTCAGATTGAGGCTTAAAAGAATTTATTGTAGAATCGATAAACTGCCCTGGAATTCTTATCGAGCTTCCAAAAGTAAGTTCCGCTGAAGTGGTTTGGAGTTCTTCACTGAAGGTGGTTCTTAACCCAAGAAGAACAGTAGGTAAAATCTGTGTCCAATCTGTACGATTATGACACATAATTGCAGACTTAATTGTGCGATGCCATCTTTCAATCATACCGTTGCACTTCGGATTGTAGCTGGTTGTTCGAAATCTATTGAAACCTAATAGATTTGACAACTCTGAAAACAGTTGCGATTCGAATTGAGTCCCTTGATCAGTTACAATTGATTCTGGGACACCAAATCTAGCAATCCATGAATTATATACAGCGAATGCGACTGTTGCAGCAGTTATATCTGGAACTGGAATCGCTTCAGGCCACCGCGTATAACGATCTATTAGCGTAACGCAATATCGATGGTTTTCCGATATTGGAAGAGGACCAATGATATCAAGGTGAATTTGTGAGAATCGCTGTGAAGGAGTTTTAAATGTACCAAAAGGTGACTTAGTATGTCTAGACACCTTGGACTTTTGACACGCTATACAATTTTGCGCCATTATTTTGACATCTTTATTAATAGAAGGCCAAATAACGTGTTTAGTTAATAATTTGGTGGAAGCTTTAACACCAGGATGTGAAAGACAATGAAAAGCATCAAAAACACTTTGGCGAAATTGCAAAGGAATATATGGCCTAAGTATAGCTGTTGATGTGTCACAATGAATAAGTCTACTTTCATTGAAAGCGACTGGAAAAGTTGAGAACTTCAAATTTGTATTACTTTGAAGAATATTTTTAAATTCCTCATCATTGGTCTGAGCATCCGCGATTGCAGCATAATCAATTTTCTCTGGAATGAGTATTTGATCTATGCGAGATAACGCGTCGGCTACGACATTGTCGACACCAGAAATATGCTGGATATCAGTGGTAAACTGCCCAATGAAATCCAGATGGCGAAATTGACGAGGAGATGCTTTTTCCAAATTTTGTTTAAAAGCAAAAATTAATGGTTTATGGTCAGTGAATAGTGTAAATTCACGACCTTCTAAAAAATACCGGAAATGCTTAACGCCTGAGTATGCCGCGAGTAATTCTCTATCATATGCGCTGTACTTCATCTGAGTATCATTAAGACGAACAGAGAAGAAACTGAGCGGTTGCCATGTTCCTTCGACAAACTGCTGTACAACAGCCCCAATTGCTGTATCTGAAGCATCGACCATAATTGCCAGTCGAGCTGAAGATGAAGGATGAGCTAATAATGTTGCATTGCACAATTTATCTTTACAATTAATAAAGGCTTGTATGGACTCAGGTGTCCATGCAACGGGTATCTTACTATTCTTCTTATATCCTTTTAAGAAATTATTTAGTAAGATTTGATCTGCCGCTGCGGCAGGTAGAAAACGTCGATAAAAGTTAATCATACCTAAAAATCTTTTAAGTTGTTTAACTGTATTGGGACGTTCGAAGTCTTGAATGACTTGAACACGTTCAGGATCAGGCAATATACCATGTTCAGAAACTAAATGGCCTAAGAACTTAATTTCAGATTTTGCAAATATGCATTTATCTGAATTAATGATTAGACTATTTTCAGAAAATCTCTGAAAAATCATTTGCAAATGTTTCAAATGCTCCTCTAGACATTTTGATGCAATTAAAACATCATCTAGATAAACGAAGCAGAAATTGAATCCGGATAAAACGGAATGCATCAATCTTTGAAATGATTGAGCAGCATTCCTAAGACCAAAGGTCATTTTGCAAAACTCAAAAAGACCAAAAGGAGTAGATATTGCTGTCTTAGGAATGTCCTCCGGATGAATTGGAATTTGATGGTATGCCTGAACTAGGTCAATTGATGAAAAAACTGTGCATCCCTCCAACTGATGCGAAAAATCTTGGAGGTGAGGAATTGGATATCGATCGGGAACAGTAATTCTGTTTAATGCTCGATAATCACCACAAGGACGCCATTCGCCGTTTTTTTTCTTGGCCAGATGTAATGGACTGGACCAAGCGCTCTTACTGGGTCTACATATTCCCAGTTGTACCATCTTTTCAAATTCAGCTTTGGCTATAAGTAATTTGTCAGGAGCCAAACGCCTAGTCTTACAAGATATTGGTACACCTATTGTTTCCAACCTATGGGTTACGTTATGTTTCGTAATATCAGGCACAAGGCTCCGATTGGTAACATCTGGAAACTTATCAAGAAGTTTTAAAATATCAGTTGATAAAGTTGTTTTATCAATTAAGAAAAGTGATGGTTCATCACTATCGGAAAGGCTAGCTGTTGAGAACAGAGAGGTTGATGGATCTATTAGCCTCTGTCTCTGTATATCAACAAGCAGACCTGTGTTTTTTAAAAAATCTGATCCAATAATAGGGATCGAAACGTCGGCAACTATAAATTCCCATGTAAAATTTCTACGAAGACCTATGTTTAAATTAAGAATTTTTGTGCCATAGGCAGAAATGGGAGTGCCGTTTGCCGCAAATAATTTGAAAACTGATGATTCTGGCTTAATTTTAATAATATCTAAAGGAATAACTGATACATCAGCGCCTGTATCAATTAAAAATTTTCTTGTTGAATAATGCTCAAAAACTTGCAAACGATTACTAGACCGATCATCAATGCTCCTGACTGCGCACTGATGATCATTTACGCGTTTTTTAAATCTGACATATTGGCTATAAATTGTTTGAAAAACTTACAACCAGAAGTGCATTTCAATGCTTTATCACCGAAACGACTATGATAAAAACATTGATCGCTAGAAGATTCACTTCTATTTCTAGATTTGGATCTAGATGCACTTCGACTTAAACGCGATTTAGAACGCGACCTATTTTCACCAGGTAATGAAATAGCATTTATTTTTTGCATTATTTGCGTTTCAAAGTTCGCGAATCTATTGTCCAACAATTGATTAATGTGTAAAAGACTTTGATGAATTTGACCATTTGATGCAGAAGATGTTGATTGAACATCGACTAAAGAAACATGAGAACGTGACATGGTTTCTAGTAAGTTGTCAGCTCGTTCAGCTAACAACTGTAAACTCACATCATTCTCAAAGGATGTCAACACCAATTGAATGGATTGAGGAAGTCTTGACATCCATATTTGTTTCAAGAATTTCTCGTTGATGTTGCCACCAGCGTTTAATCGCATTTCAGTAAGAAGCTGCGATGGTTTTTTGTCTCCAAGAGTGAGTCGATGAAGAACATTGTTCAATTTGGTTTTCTCACTATCACCCAATATCCGAATGACTTCAGATTTAAATGAAGTATAAGGTTGAGGACCTAAATCGCAAAGAAGCAAATCAGATAATTGATTCTGCAAACGATAGTCGATGGATCCTGCTGCGTGTGAAAATTTGGTTTTTTCGGATTTAATATTAGAGTTCGCAAACTGTAACTCTAAAAGTCTGAACCATATTTCAGGGTTTTGGTTATATAACACCTGTTGTGGTTTGAATTTCAATGAATTTACATTATTTAGTTCGGTGTCTTTGGATGTTAAACACCCAGAAGCAGCATTCGTTACAACGTCCGAATTAACAGATGTAAATGATGGCTGTCTTCTTGACTCGACATATTTATAAATGCTATCTTGGATTAATTTATCCAACGCACTCTGCGTCATAGTAAATACGGGTTCCTGCTCCTCATAAACGATACCAAGATTTTCACTTGGAGTGGGAGAATTGTTTCGGCTCATTATAATTTTGAAATATAATAATTTTCAAGAATAAAATAAATACCGACCGTTAAAAAATAATACGACCGACCGCAAACAAAAATTTGTTACCGTTGTAACTTGAAAACAGTTTAAAAACAAATATACATAAAATTTTACCGGAATTTTCGATTAAATAAAAACAAACAAAAGATAATATAAACAAAAGAATATTTTTTAAAAATTTTATTTTTGTTTTGGCAATAATTTTAATTCATTGAAAAAGTACTTACGGTTTTTTAATTGAATTCTTTCTTCAATGATGTGCTTAATTTTCAATTGATGAGAATTCAGGATCACGTCTTTGGTCACCACTTTATAGCTTGTTATTAAATTCTCGCTATATATTTTTACTTCGTGTTCAATAACTTCTTTAAAAATGAATCGATTCGAGTTCTAATTACTCCCTTTGTAGATTTATCTCTTGCCTTCTTGGTAAAATAAACTTCCAAAATTCATATTTTAACAATCATATTTAATATTCATAATATTGATTCAAGTGTTATAAAATGATATATTAATAATTCATATTCTATATAAATTCCTTACATAGAGCCAGCCATATTTCTATACTCAAATATTCTATTGGTTCTAAATGAAATTCACACAATCATTTTTGTTTTAACCAAACTAACAATTCAATCTTTTGGTTTTCCCAAAAATTACATTATAAAGTAAAACTATAAAATCTAGTTTTTAATGAAAAGAAATCAAAAACAAACTATCTTTTTAACTTTTTGTTCAAAGTAAATCTCTACTTATTTTTATGAATATTTTTAAACAATTAATTCTGAACAAAAGAATTTTGCACAGACTACTTAAATTTAAAATATAAAACAGTGTACTTTTCCAATCAATCAAAACTATTGCCAACTTAATTTTGAAAAAGTTAAAGAAACAAAAAGGTGAAAATTTAAAGAAATAAAAAGGTGGAAACGCCACAAAGGTTTATTACTATCAAATATCGGGCACCGTCTTGTTACAAGTAAATGTTTACACAATAACTTGAAGATGGTCTAAAAACTAAAACACCATAAGAATCATTAATCAATCATTTATAATATTTACAATGAATTAAAATCTAAGATTGAATTACGTTTAACAAAAGATTTTATTTTATTTTCATTCATTGTAACATTTTTGTATAGCTTCCCTCTCCAAAATAGACAGAATAAAGCAAACAATTACACAAATAAAAGCCTTTGACGCATTAAAAATATTTACGAACAAATTTAAATCATATAAATATAAATTTATTATTTTTATGTTAGGATTTTTTTTAAATCAATATTGATTAAACGTTCAATTAAACAAAATATGAAGACATTTTAAAAATAATATATTTAATTTATTTTTTTAAAATCTGGAAGAGCTCAAACAATTGGAATAACAATTGACAATCAAACCTCCAGTTTTGGGTTTCCTTTACAAATCTTAAGAAGAGTCAGCTACAGGTATTTTATTTATTGTTTAGTGACAGTTAAATATGCGATATAATTAAGTTTTTGGATAATGAGCTCTGAGTGTTATCTGCGTTACTTATCACTACATCACGTTCATTATTAAGAAATTGCAGAAATCTTTTAATTTTATTATGGCGTTGATTTTAAACGAAAATGATATTCGTTCATATATTTGTGGTAATTTCTTAGCTCATGATATTCATTGTTTGATTTTGGTCGTTGTCAAAGAGTTTTTTTTTCTAAAACTTCTCAACTGCTATTATTTAAAAATAATAAAAATATGTAAACAAAATTTACTATGATTACATAATTAAGCAATAATGTCATAAATGTACGTTAGTGGGCTTGATTGTCGTGTGAACTTTGTACTTGTTTGTTTTTATACAATACATGTTTCCAATATTCTAAGCACGTAAGAAGCACGTAACTAAATAAACAATTTTAACCATCTTCATGTATGTACATTTTTGTGACCAGGTGTATCTTAATTCAATAGCATTACTTGTCCGATGAGTTTATTTTCAAATGTCAGTTAAATACAATTTCTATTCATGACAAGACAAAATAAAAAAGTTTGGAAATTTTTCATATATTTAAATAACAAAAAATAATTGTCGTTAATTGCATTAATAATTAGTTTTGTGTTAATCTGTCACTTACGAATATACATAAATATCTGAAAAGATGCAGAAAATAAGCTTAAGTTTTAGGTAAATCACATACTATTGTTATATTTTTTTGAAAATTAAAATTACTCAACTGTTTTTAATACTAAAAAATTTTTGAAAATCTTGAAAATTAAAGATATTGTAAATAAAATTAAACCAAAAATAAATTGAATTAGAGAAAAATAGAAAAGTCAATAAACCGAAAAGAAAATTAATCAATACACGTTATAGTGGATTTAAAAATTTTGTGAATTAATGTATTGTTATTATAAATTTCAAGAAAGTGTATTGTAATTGTTTTGTTTACAATATCGGATCGAATCATCCTCCATTTTAATAATGGGAGAAAAAATTGTTTAAACTGCTTAAAGCTTATTTAAGTTAAGATAACAAATTGAGTTCAAGATTTACCTCAATGTTTGATTTTTGTTTGTTTATAAATAAAACATATAGCTGCTCGACGTGCGCGAAAATTAGTGTGTACAATAAGATATGCAGATAATATAGTAGACGCCGAATGACTAAACGAAGATGGCATTAATAATTAATTCAACCGATTCAACGAAGTTTAAAAAAAAAAGCCAAAAATTTAACTATTAATTAAACCGGCTTCTTTGAAAAAATCGTGAATTTAAAGTTTTTATGAAAAATAAAAACGGTTACATGAAGGTAACTCAATCTATTCGTAGCATCTATACATAGTTGTAATGTAATAATTGTAAAGAAATTTTACTTTTATCACATATCCTTCAAATCGTGCAAAAATTGTTCTTCCCTGAGTTCTTAAAATCTTCATCCCTTAATTTTTCAAATTAAAACATTAGAAAAAATCACTTGGTGCCAAATCTGGACTATAAGGAGGGTTGGGAATTTTATTCAAATCCACATTCTTGCAGTGCAGATTGTGGATTTTTGAAACGTCAATTTGTAGAACCACTGAACTGAATCCGGATGCTGAAACTAAATCTCGCACGGATGCCATGTGTGTGATCATTTTCGCGCTGTTTAATCAATTCTTAAAATACGTTTTAAAACTGTAGATCACCCTAGCTATAAACCAGGATTACTCGGCATGACCTATATACTACTGAATTACAGAAAGACACCACACTTAGTTGTATATCAAAATCCAAAATATATTTTAAGCGTATCAACTCAATGGAGTTATTATGAAATTAAACAATTGAGTGAAGTATTCATGTACTGCAATTCTTTATCGTAATTCATATATATCATCTACACTCAATTAAAAACCATGAAAAATTCAAATCAAATGCTGCATCATCAAGCAACAGGCACTAAAATTATGTTGATAGTGCATACTTCATAATAATCATACTTATTTATTTATAATTGCATTATTTTATATATATGTATTGCTGCTCTATGTCTTATCTTATTCGTTTAATTTTCTAACACATAACAGAATTAAAATCACATCATAAAGCTACTTTTTTTCCTAAACGCAGAAAAAAATAAGCAAAATATAATTCAACTTCAGTGAAACAGCCTATGCATTATTTTCAATTATTATAGCAAAACAAAACCGAAAATTAAAATATTTGTTCCAATTCCGAATTATTACGAATTTTCTCATAAAAAATATTTCTGATAAAGGCATTTCATGAATAAAAAACAGTTTCATACAAAACGTGATTATGTTCAAAGCGATAAAAAAAGTAATTGCATGCGGAACCCAAAATAGTGTACAGCACTTAAAGTAAATAAAAACCTGAAATTTAAAAGTTTTGCTAACAAAGAGAGCGGGAAAACATCAAAAAACACGCATTTTGTGTTTTACAAGCTTTTTGTTGGAGCCGCTCACTCTGAAACCTCCGACTGCAGAGGTCTTTTTTTTGAAAAAAACTGATTAAAAAGGTTTCAAAGATTCTAAATTTATGAAGTTTTTAAAAATATTAGAATCCAAACGGCCGTTATAACGGATCTAAAAAACAGAGTTTTTTTCTAGTATAAAGCTTCTAGTTTCTTAACCATGTGTTGGATGGGGCTGATTTACAAACCTGTCCAAGATATTAATAAAACACACATTTTTAGAAAAGGATTTTTGATCTGGTCTTATAAATGCGATCGTGAGAGTGCCAGTTGTTTCAAAAAAAAATTTTTTTTTGCAAACTTTTTTGTTGGAGCCGCTCACTCAGGAACCTCTAACTACAGAGGTCAATTTTTAAAACAAATTGATAAAAAAGATTCCAAAGATTCTAAATTTATTAAATATTTTGAAAAATTAGTATCCAAACGGCCGTTATAACGGTTTTAAAAAATCAATTTTTTTCAGAAAAAAGCATCTAGTTTCTTAACCACGTGTCGGATTTTGCTGATTCACGAACTTGTCCAAGATATTAATAAAACACACAAGTACAGAAAATTTTTTGATCTACCTCAACAAATGCGACCGTGAGAGTGCCGGTCGTTTTCGTTATATCTCATATCGTTTATATATATATATATATATATATATATATATATATATATATATATATATATATATATATATATATATATATATATATATATATATATATATATATATATATATATATATATATATATATATATATATATATATATATACATATATATATATATATATTTTTTTTTATAAATTTTTTTTTTTTTGTTTTTTTGTCTCCGCTTTTCATATATAGTCGTTTGGCATAAAAATTTTTCCGAAATTCCGAGATGAAGCCCATTGCAATAGGTAGATTTTTATATGAAATCTACCTAACAGTGTCTGCCAGCCGACCGTCACAACCAACGAAAACTACTGAAGAGAAAAGTAAGTCGAGAGCCGGAACGACGATGTGTTTGATAACTGTACTAAAGGTGTGTTAAAAATTCAATAATTGTGTCAAAAAAAATTGGATAATTTTGAAAAAACATTTAACCCAATTTTTTGGCAAAAATATAATGGGAAAATATGGAGTGGCTGAAATCTCACAGCTCTGAGATATCAAGACTTCGGTCTGGGTTAAGGATTTTGAAATAGATTTCGGCAAAAAACTTTTATGGGGACATGGTTTTTGGTTTTGGGCAGCGATGTATATCAAACATAACTTTTTGTTAAAGTACATGTATTTTTTATCTCTGTTTAGATATGTATTACAAAATCGACACGAAACACCAATACGTTGTCGTAATATTATAACAGATCATAAATTAACATAATTTAATGAAAAGATTATACAATCAGCAAACTACTCAAAACCTCTCCATTTAGCGTTTCGAGAATATATTACAAAATCACAAATTCATATTTCTTTCAAAATTCCAAAAATATTGTAAAAATTAAATAAAATCAAATATTCAAACTTTTTTCAAACAAAATTCTAAAAATATTACAAAAATTATTACAAAATCAAAGATTAAAACTTATTTCAAAAATCCTAAAAGTATTGCATAAATTATAACAAAATCAAAAATTATAAGTTTTTCCAAAATTCCAAAAATTAGAATAAAATCAAAAATTTAAAATTTTTCGAAATTCTAAGAATATTCCAAAAGTTCTTACAAAATCAAAAATTGAAACCTTTTTCAAAATTTTAAAAATATATATAAAATTCAAAAATTCTATTTTTATTTAAAAATTCTAAAAATATTCCAAAAATTCTTAAAAATTCAAAAACTCAAACTTTTTCCGAAACTCTATATGAGCAATTTCACGAAGATTCAACATCGTTTTGACTTGACCCGTTTTAATTTTGATTATTTTTTGTTTATAGATAGTCTTTGATAAATAAAAAATACAAGTTCTCTTAGAATTTTTTTTTCGACCAGGGGTCTTCACAGGGTGCCCCTCAATTTTTGTTATTTTGTGATGTGAGTGCATTTTGACGAGCGATTGTAGAAAAACTATTCAATCGATTTTCATAAATCCAAATTAAAAAGGGTCGAGTCAAAATGTCGCAAAATTTTGCTGAACTTGACTGAAATTGCTTTTTAAAAAGTTCATTTAATAATAAAATATTTGATATTTAACATAAAAAAAAAATCTGAATCTAAAAATCGCCATTTTTATATTTTTTCTTCAGAACAAAAAAAACTGATTCCCGACAGTCATATGCACAACGAATTTTATCTCTAAAACAAAAAATGATGCTAGTCCTAAACTTTCACAAGTTGTTAGATATAAAATAAGCTTCAATTTAGTTTAAAAAAAAAAAAAAAAAAAGTTAATGCCATCTTTTTTTCAATTACACCATTTTTTTCTTATGTTACACCGTTAAAAATTATTTCAAAAAATTAACAGTGTACATTTTTAAAAACTTTGTTCTAATACCTATTTAACGACATATCATTTATATTTAAATCGATTGAGTAGTTTTTCTACAATCGCTCGTCAAAATGCACTCACATCACAAAATAACAAAAATTGAGGGGCACCCTGTGAAGACCCCTGGTCGAAAAAAAAAATTCTAAGAGAACTTGTATTTTTTATTTATCAAAGACTATCTATAAACAAAAAATAATCAAAATTAAAAGGGGTCAAGTCAAAACGATGTTGAATCTTCGTGAAATTGCTCATCTATATTGCAAAAATTATAACAATATCAAAAATTGAAACTTTTTCCAAAATTATAAAAATTATGATAAAATCAAAAGTTTAAAATTTTTCAAAATTCTAAAAATATTCCAAAAATTCTAACAAAATCAAAAATTGAAACTTTTTTCGAAATTCTAAAAATATATATAAAATTCAAAAATTCTATTATTTTTCTCAAAATTCTAAAAATATTCCAAGAATTAGAATAAAATCAAATATTTAAACTTTTTCTAAATTCTAATAATATTTCAAAAATTCTAAAAACTTCAAAAACTCAAACTTTTTCCAAAATTCTAAAAATATTCCAAAAATTCTTAAAAATTCAAAAACTCAAACTTTTTCCGAAACTCTATATGAGCAATTTCACGAAGATTCAACATCGTTTTGACTTGACCCGTTTTAATTTTGATTATTTTTTGTTTATAGATAGTCTTTGATAAATAAAAAATACAAGTTCTCTTAGAATTTTTTTTTCGACCAGGGGTCTTCACAGGGTGCCCCTCAATTTTTGTTATTTTGTGATGTGAGTGCATTTTGACGAGCGATTGTAGAAAAACTATTCAATCGATTTTCATAAATCCAAATTAAAAAGGGTCGAGTCAAAATGTCGCAAAATTTTGCTGAACTTGACTGAAATTGCTTTTTAAAAAGTTCATTTAATAATAAAATATTTGATATTTAACATAAAAAAAAAATCTGAATCTAAAAATCGCCATTTTTATATTTTTTCTTCAGAACAAAAAAAACTGATTCCCGACAGTCATATGCACCACGAATTTTATCTCTAAAACAAAAAATGATGCTAGTCCTAAACTTTCACAAGTTGTTAGATATAAAATAAGCTTCAATTTAGTTTAAAAAAAAAAAAAAAAAAAAGTTAATGCCATCTTTTTTTCAATTACACCATTTTTTTCTTATGTTACACCGTTAAAAATTATTTCAAAAAATTAACAGTGTACATTTTTAAAAACTTTGTTCTAATACCTATTTAACGACATATCATTTATATTTAAATCGATTGAGTAGTTTTTCTACAATCGCTCGTCAAAATGCACTCACATCACAAAATAACAAAAATTGAGGGGCACCCTGTGAAGACCCCTGGTCGAAAAAAAAAATTCTAAGAGAACTTGTATTTTTTATTTATCAAAGACTATCTATAAACAAAAAATAATCAAAATTAAAAGGGGTCAAGTCAAAACGATGTTGAATCTTCGTGAAATTGCTCATCTATATTGCAAAAATTATAACAATATCAAAAATTGAAACTTTTTCCAAAATTATAAAAATTATGATAAAATCAAAAGTTTAAAATTTTTCAAAATTCTAAAAATATTCCAAAAATTCTAACAAAATCAAAAATTGAAACTTTTTTCGAAATTCTAAAAATATATATAAAATTCAAAAATTCTATTATTTTTCTCAAAATTCTAAAAATATTCCAAGAATTAGAATAAAATCAAATATTTAAACTTTTTCTAAATTCTAATAATATTTCAAAAATTCTAAAAACTTCAAAAACTCAAACTTTTTCCAAAATTCTAAAAATATTGCAAAAATTATAGCAATATCAAAAATTGAAACTTTTTTCAAAATTATAAACAAATCAAAAGTTTAAAATTTTTCAAAATTCTAAAGATATTCCAGAAATTCTTACAAAATCATAAATTGAAACTTTTTCAAAATTCCAAAAATATTTCAAAAACTATATCAAATTCAAAAATTTCCATGTTCAATTATGTTTACGTAAACAAACAGCTAAAGTTTTTTTTCCAAAAAATTATCTAAAAAAGTAAATGAAATCATTTTTTTGACACACTTGACAATATTTTTTTGACAACTTATAATGCAATAAAACTCTCAATAATAATAATTTCATTTTGATTATACATTTCATTTCATACAAATAACAAATTTTATTTTTTTCAAAAAAAAATAAATGAAATTCATTCTTCTGACACACTTGACATTATTTTTTTCACTAACTTATAATTCTCAACAATAATAATAAAATTTCATGTCATAATAATAAAATTTCCAAAAAATTGGGTAAAAAAATAAATCAAAATCTTTCTTTTGACACACTTAACAACATTTTTTTGACAAACTTATAATGCAATAATCTAGTTTTTGATCTCACATACTAATCCCGACCATCCAGATTTCTCCACATTCTGTGATCCTACTCATTATCACTTAAAATGAACGTTTCTTAACCAAAAAATATGCACATTTCCTTGTTTTGACACACTTGACGATTTTTTTGACACACTTCCGGTACAGTTATCGAACACATCGTCCTTTCGGCTCGTCCTATTGAGTAAACCTATTTTTAGAAAAAAAATGTTTGAAATCCGTCCAGCGGTTTTCTAGATTTCGTCGGTTGTGACCGCCGGACGGCAGAGAGACAAACAAGTTTTTTGCTTTTTTAGAATCAGTAGGTCCTAAAACGTCGAGAAATGCCAAAAAAGTGGGGGTGAGAATTTCACTTTTAGCTCATGAATATAATACTTAGGTCTTTCAGACCGAAGTATCATTTTGGATTAGAAACATTTGACATATACAAATAATTATATTTGGATGACATGAAATGTAATTTAACATGAAATTGGATGTGAAATATGGCTTCAGCTACTTCCACCTAATATAGGAACAGCTAGAAAATCATGTTGTTGCAGAGCAGATCAAATATTGTTTTTTACAAAAGTTGAAATAAGTGAAAAGATACATTTACGCGTAAAAGCATTTTGAGAACTTTTTTGAGCGAATCCAGTTTTGGCCACTAGTAACCACAGTTGTTGTTAAATGTCAGCATTTTGCAGACTAAATATTTAATTTTTTTCTCAAAACAAATAATTATCTTTACTAAAAGAAGCATTCACGCTAAATGGAGAAGTTTTCTGGACTAATAGGAACAGTTGGGTTGGAAAGTATAAGGTTTTTTCAGTTGAAATTATTGAAAATAAGGGTTGCATTTTCTGAAAAAGATTTTTGGGATGTTTTTTGGACTAATAGAAAATATTTGATGGGTAGAAAATATGTCGTTTTATCAGAAAAGTTGAAATTATTGAACTCTAAATGTAGAGTTTTTTAAATGTTTACTTAGTGTATCGTCGTCTCCCTTTATTTCATTTTATGTTATTATATTAATTTATGATCAGTTATAAACTTTCCGACAACACGTTGATGTTTCGTGTTATAGTTTAATAATACATTTCCAAATACAAATAAAATACTTTTCAAGGAGTTTTATACATCTCTGCCTAAAACTAAAAATAATGTCTTCATAAAAGTCTTATGCCGAAAACTATGTACAAAAACCATTAACACAGACCCAGGTGTTGATAGCTCAGAAGTTTGAGAATTCATCCTCTTCATATTTTTAAAATTCAATTGTTACTCGCTATATTGTTTCAGCTTATTGGGTCATTTTACTCGCTAACTTGGTTTTCATCAAAAGCATTACACAATTGGACCATGTAACATTATCCTCCTACTATATTGAATGAAGTTTATCTTCCAATAACGTGCATTGTCAGGAATCTTGGTGTTATGTTTGACTCAGCTACAACATGGCAAGTGCAAGTTACCGCAGTTTGTATGAGAATTTATTTATTATTTAATTAATTAATTAGTTAGAACATTTTCATCAAATTCAAGACTTTTGGATAAAAATCGAATGCGTTGAGCAGCGTTTTAAAAAGTCAATGATTTAAATCAGACTTTGTTATTTAAATACACAATTTACTACACTATGGAGAATAGGAACGGATCCGCTAGCTTTTTTCAATCATGCCTTAAGAGCAAGTTGAGTTTAAAAATATTTAGTTATCTTTATAACTTATTGAACAAGTTTTTTGTGTGAAGGTTTTGTGTAAAACCAGCTTTCCTAAATTTTCACTTGTATGTGTTGTTCCCGATGTGTCTACTCACTCTGTGTGAGGTAATTGAAAATTGTCATGTTATTCAATGCATGAATCATAAAGATTTTATAGTGTAATTTTCTCTTTAACTTTCAGCTCAAGCACAGAAAGGCAATATCAAATGTCCGCTCGTTGAAGATTTACCAAAACGTTATCATTCATTGATGCAGCATTAATACGAGTGCAAACGTTTTTGTTGAAAAAACGAAGGGAAATATTTTAAAATAAACTCTATTCTTACCCCAAAATGCTTATGTCATCATTATTTGAACCAATATTGATAAATAATAAATAAAAATAAATATTTTGACCACATTGCTCTAACCGCAATTAAAGTGCATCAAATATTTTTAATTTGTACAAAGAAACTATTTCTATTAAATAATAATTACTACGATAAAACAACTATATTACTACTTTAAACTACTATGCATTAAAATGATATTTCGAACAATCGATAGTGTAAAAACCTCAGACCACATATTAGCGTGAGTCATCGATCGTACAATGTATTTGTATGTCTGTAACACATATTCTAATTCCTATTACAAACTTTTCATGCAAAATAGAAATCATTGAATTATATCAGTCCTAGCTAAGGTAAAACGAGTCAAATAAAAACATTATGCTTGTAAAAAATCCCCGGTATGTAACGCTCAGATAATTTCAAAGTAATTTACTTCATGCACTCAAAAAGTAAAAGTGTGAATTGTCAAATCAGACCTGAACAGCTAAAGTGCAATATCCCGAGCAAAAATTTGTTATGACACAAACAGGGGCCTGATCAAGTTTTCCCTAGTTTGATTGGTCCTTGCTCATGCTTGTAACGCTTTTGCCTTATCAGACCCTGATATGGGATAGTCAGATCAAGCCCGGATCAAGTTCGCTAAATGAAATTAAATAGGACTAACACTAGTAAGGTGTTTTGTATCAGATCCTGATCATATTGGCAAACTAGGGGTCAAATACGAAAAACCAAATCAGGGCCGGATATATTCAAATAAGGTTGGCCTTAGAAGAGTATTCTACTTCAGGTCCGAAACAGATCCACATAAGATTGTCCTAATTGGGTTTGGCCCTGATAACGCCCTGACTGTATTCAGGCTTTCCCTAACCTATTTCTACTTTGGGTGTTATTTATTGGTTCGGTCATGTAGAAAGAACTCCATTAGATAGAATGATGAAAAAGCATCCCAAAAACAACCAGCTGGTGTCCGTCGGAGAGGAAGACCTAGACAACGCTGGCGTGATGACATCATCCAAGACCTTAGTGATATAGGATGTCGAAACTGGAGTCAACTGGTCATGGAGCGAGACGATTGGAAGCTTCCATTCAAAGATTTCTATTTTGCATGAAAAGTTTGTAATAGGAATTAGAATATGTATTACAGACATACAAATACATTGTACAATCTATGACGGTAATATGTGGTCTGAGGTTTTTACACTACCGATTGTTCGAATTATTATTTTAATGCATAGTAGTTTAAAGTAGTAATATAGTTGTTTTATCGTAGTAATTATTATTTGATAGAAATAATTTCTTTGTACAAATTAAAAATATTTGAAGTACTTTAAACCGCAATATTTAGAGTAATGTGGTCAAAATATTTATTTTTATTTATTATTTATCAATATTGATTTAAATAATGATGACATAAGCATTTTGGGGTAAGAATAGAGTTTATTTTAAAATGTTTCCCTTCGTTTTTCCAACAAAAACGTTTGCATTCGTATTAAGGCTACATCAATAAATGCTACGTTTTGGTAAATTTTCAACTAGTGGATATTTGATATTGCCTTTCTGTACTTGAGCTGAAAGTTAAAGAAAAAATTACACTATAAAATCTTTATGGTTCATGCATTGAATAACATGACAAATTCAATCACCTCACACAGAGTGAGTAGACACATCGGGAACACCACATACAAGTGAAAATTTAGAAAAGCTGGTTTCACAGCAAATGCTAGCAATATGGTAAATATTCGACAAAATATATCATGATCCTCAGAAGATCATATAATATTGTATGGTTGCGCCTCATATTTTGAACCTGTTAGCTTAAGACATCACTGGCAAAACCTTCACACAAAAAACTTGTTCAATAAGTTACAAAGACAATTAAATATTTTTAAACTCAACATGCTGCCAAAGCATGATTGAAAAAAGCTAGCGGATCCGTTCTTATTCTCCATAGTGTAGTTTGAGATTAGTAAAAGAATGAGTTTCCTACAAACAATTACAATTAAATTGTGTATTTAAATAACAAAGTCTGATTTAAATCATTGACTTTTTCCAACGCTGCTCAACGCATTCGATTTTAATCCAAAAGTCTTGAATTTGATGAAAATGTTCTAACTAATTAATTAATTAAATAATAAATAAATTCTCATACAAACTGCGGTAACTTGCCATGTTGTAGCTGTGTCAAACATAACACCAAGATTCCTAACAATGCACGTTATTGGGAGATAAACTTCATTCAATATAGTAGGAGGATTATGTAACATGGTCCAATTATGTAATGCTTTTGATGAAAACCAAGTTTAGGGTCTGGCGAGTAAAATGACCCAATAAGCTAAACATATAGCGAGTAACAATTGAATTTTAAAAATATGAAGAGGCTGAATGCTCGAAGTTCTGAGCTATCAATACCTGGGTCTGTATTAATGGGTTTTGTACATAATTTTCGGCATAAGACTTTTATGAAGACATTATTTTTAGTTTTAGGCAGAGATGTATAAAACTCTTTGAAAAAGTATTTTATTTGTATTTGGAAATGTATTATTAAACTATAACACGAAGCATCAACGTGTTGTCGGAAAGTTTATAACTGATCATAAATTAATATAATAACATAAAATGAAATAAAGGGAGACGACGATACACTAAGTAAACTTTTAAAAAATCTCTACATTTAGAGTTCAATAATTTCAACTTTCTGATAAAACGACATATTTTCTACCCATCAAATATTTCCTATTAGTCCAAAAAACATCCCAGAAATCTTTTTCATAAAATGCAACCCTTATTTTCAGTAATTACAACTGATAAAAGCTTATATTTTCCAACCCAACTGTTCCTATTAGTCTAGAAAACTTCTCCATTTAGCGTGAATGCTTCTTTTAGTAAAGATAATTATTTGTTTCGAAAAAAAATTAAACATTTAGTCTGCAAAATGCTGACATTTAACAACAACTGTGGTTACCATAGTGGCCAAAACTGGATTCGCTCAAAAAAGTTTTTAAAATGCTTTTACGTTTAGCGCAAATGTATCTTTTCACTTATTTCAACTTTTGTAAAAAACAATATTTGATCTGCTCTGCAACAACATGATTTTCTAACTGTTCCTATATTAGGTGGAAGTAGCTGAAGCCATATTTCACATCCAATTTCATGTTGAATTACATTTCATGTCATCCAAAGATAATTATTTGTATATGTCAAATGTTTCTAATCCAAAATGTTTCCCATTATATTTTTGTCAAAAAAATGGGTTAAATGTTTTTTCAAAATTATTCAATTTTTTTTTTGACACAATTATTGATGTTTTTAGATTGACACCTAAAGTACAGTTATCAAACACATCGTCGTTCCGGCTCTTGTCTTACTCTTCTCTTCAGTAGTTTTCGTGTTTTCGTTGGTTGTGACCTTAGATTATAAAATACACAGGATAAGTAATATCTTTTTAAGTTGAAGTTGTATTTATTTACATAAAGTAGTGTGCGATTTTAACGTGATAGTATTTGCACTGAAAAAACACAGTAGCCTAGAAATTTAAATATCATCGAGGTTTTCCCTTGCTCAACCGACCACCATAACTAATATTAATCGTGACTGATCTTCTGTCAAATCGTTTTTTTATTTGTTTGTTTTCCTATATTTCTCTGAGAGAGAAACCGGTTTGTCTTCCCAAAGACGTGCGTAAATTTTTCATTTGATTCAAAATTGTACAATTATTGCGAGTTTCTTTTAAATCTATAAGAAAAAAACCTACCACAAAAAAATAATAGTTTCTCCCTCACTGCTACTATATAAAAAGAAATAAGAAAAATGACAGATTAGGATTTGATTCTAACCAAACATATAAATTTTAATCTTTTATCTATTAAAAATAAACTACACAATAATAAAAAGTTGGTCGCCAGCTAGTTTTCATAATATACTTTCAGGATGTATACATAACTTAAATATTTGCACATGGGCATAATAAAATAATAAAATATTCACTATTATAAAATCACTGGAAATAACACAATAAATGTAAAATACTCTCGTAATTATTTTCATTCATTTCATAAAAATTAGCACAACTAAAAATAATAGATTGTACTTTTTGTTTCGTTTTAAATTATTTAATTGTTTTTAATTTATAATTTAATACAATAGTTGGTTGTTGTAAATAAACAGAAATGCAAATGGCGAAATGAGAAATTGAATATGACATACTAGCAAACACGATTTCTTATGTCTCTCTTCATACAATTTTAAAGTTATGTTCTCTCTATATTTATATATACTCTAAGCCCTTGCTTGACCAAATATGCTTACAAAATAACAGACTTATGTAGAAATTTTGTATTTAACATATTTACCGATTGGAGAATGACCAACCTTATTCAATTTTATTTTATGTTTGTCAAAAGTATTGCGATTAAAATAAAACTGATAATATTGAAACTGAAAATTTGATCCTAACTAAAATTTTATCATGTACGCTTTGGTTTTGTTTTCATTTAAACTATATTTAAAATGAAATTGGTATTGTTTATATGGTTTACTGTTTCAGGTTTTGTTTTAATTTAGAATGAAATTAAAATGAAATATATATTATTTGGCAGTTACTTCTTTCTGGCAGTAGAAGAATAATAATATATTTTTTTTCTATAAATGGAAAGAGATAAAAATGCTGCAGGAGCCTTTTCTTTTGTGGAAATTATTTTCAATGCGAAATTTGAATTTAAAAAACAGCATCAATTTTTTTTTATAGTTTTATAGTGTACATACACAAATATTACTTATCCTGTATATTTTATAATCTAAGGTTGTGACGGTCGGCTGGCAGACACTGTTTTTATTTTAGAATCATTTTTAATTATATACCTTTAATTTTAATGTTTATTGTAACAATGTCTGACAAAAGACTAACAAAATTAAAATTAAATTGACAAAAAAACAAAAATTGAATGATTCGGCTACTAAGTGTCTTAAAAAAATTAATTTATAATGCAAAGTATAATAATAACTTATAATTTTGAAAATTAAATAAGCCAATAGTATCGAAATTGAAATAAATATTGATTAAAAAATGATTATTTAAAATGTGCAATCCACAACAGTCATATAACCCAAAACGAAGGAAGAGGCCAAAAATTTGGGGGAAAATTTTTTACGTTAGATTGCTCATTGCAAAATAAGTAAGCGTAAAGTAACAAGAGATTGACATTATGTGACAGGAAAATATTGTTTTTTGAACTGCTATACGATAGGAGTTTACTCGAGCTTACAACCGTAGCTATTGCAGTTTGATTGGTATTGATGACGCTCAGATCAACACCATTTGTCAACTCTATTTAGGTTTAGGCATATTATTTTGTCTATTGCAACTGGGCTAGGAGTCGATATTTTACTATAACTAACAATACTATCATATCCAAACTAAATTGTAAACACACGACTGTACCGATTTGAAGGATTATAATTTGTCAGATTAACATTGCCTTGACTAGCGAATTCAAAGCTTATATAATGAGCTTATTTTAAGTGTTAAGAAAAACAGAAACAACACACATTGAAGGATTAGTTTTCATGTTCATGGATTAAAAATAAAAATACGTGGGTCACAAAACAAATTTGCATTTAATATGTGTTTTCAAATGTGAACATCAAATATCAAATTAACAATGCACATTAGTTCTACTTGTGAATTTTATTTGATAAAGATGAAGATCAATATGAAGGAAAATAAATAAAATATTCATATTGTTTCATCATAAAAAATCAATTTATAGTATTTATGAGTTCAGACAGGGTCAACAACAAACAGTAAAAAAACAACATTTACAAATCGAAAACTATATTATAATTAGTACAGATTATTTTCATTTCTAATTTGATAACCAAAATTTATATATATAAAAGACCTTCTACCAGATGATTATATGGGTTATGTTGTTGTTTTGATTATGATAAAGTAACCTTGAACGGTGAACCTGACCCGAATGAATAAAACACAGCTATTAATAACCAGAAAACTTTGTTTAAGATAAGAGTGTAACGACAGCTTTAGTTTCTTTTCAGACTTTGTTTGACACACATTTTTTTTAATAACGAATAATGAATCAGGTTCAAATCGTTGCTGCTTTTACCGCAAAGTGAGTCTATTTGACTGTACCGAACAAGTTCCAACACCGAATTATCGAATTTTGTATTCTTTTAGAAATAATTTCAATACAAAAATAATAATTCGGTGTTAGAACTGTACTGAAATTTGTTCGGTACAGTTGAAAAGAATTCAATAACAGTGTTTTGTGCAATTATCTAGAGGGCAACCAGTTGATGTTTTGATGTGTTGTGTGGTTTACAGCGGTAGTGGATATGTTTGGTTCTGTAATATATATTACAGGACGATTGTCTGTATAAAAGGCTTTAAGTTATTAATGAATGGCTAAAATAAAACTATGTACTTTATTTTGACTATGTACTTTATTTTTTCTTTTTTCATGAATGCAAATCTGTCATTCTAATGTAAATCCAAATCAAATAACTTCGGTTATTCAAAATTAATAAATATTATTCTTTGTTATTCAAAATACAAGGATAACTTTAGTGCTTTAGAATTATATTAGTAGCGTTGACTGGCTGGTTTTCGTCCCAATCGCAGTTGCGCTGACCTACTGCTCGCTTTAACATCCTATATCGAAACTGGGTATCAAAAACAATTAAAAACAGGCGCAGTATTCATCGATCTCCTGCAGCATATGACACGGTCTGGCGAATTGGGATTATATATAAGCTGTTCAATGCAATACCTTGTAGCACCATCTCACGTTTAATTAACAACATGCTAAGTCCGTGTTTTCAAAGTAAATCTAAATAATCCCTGTAGTAGGTCCAAAATGCTTAACAGTGGTTTGCCACAGGGTTCCGTCCTGGCGCCATTATGTTTTAATTTGTTCATTCATGACATTCCTAATACAACATCAAAGTACCAAAGTACCTGGGCATTCCTCTCGATAGAACTCTTTCTTTTAAACTCCACCAAGAGAATACGTCAAAAAAACTTAAAACGAGAAACAATATATTGCACAAACTGGCAGGCTCGGCATGGGGTGCTACTCCAGCTACTTCGCACAACTGCTATAAGTCTCGTTTACTCAGTGGCTGAGTTTGGCGCATCAGTCTGGTTGAATAGCACACATACTCAAAAAGTTGACTGCCAGCTGCATACCACGGTGCGTACTATAAGTGGTACTATCAAGTCCACTCCCTTACCTTGGTTCCCTGTGTTAAGCAATATCGCTCCACCTGCACTCAGACGCTCGCATGCACTCATGCGTGAACATAAAAAGGTAACCAACAACATCACGTTGCCCTTGCACGAATATTACGGTGACCACACTCCTTGTCGATTGAATTGTCAAGAAAGCCTCCACATAAAACTGCCAGCAACCTGCTGGCAGCTAATTTTAATATCGGAACCATTACAACACACCTGGCCTTTTCATGACTAACCCGATTTCTACCCAACCTGGTTTCGATCTGCCACGTCATACTTGGACTACACTAAACCAAATAAGAACGAATCATGGACGTTGTACTGATTTTTTCTACAAGTGTAGAATTTCGATGTCCCCTCAATGAGACTGCGGCGCTCCACAACAAACCCTAAAACACATTGCAACTGTGTGACCAATTCAACGATACAATGGCGACATCTCAGACATCCATTTGAAAACTCCCGATGTAGTAGCATGGATAGAGTCACGATAGAGTCTCGATGTAAACATCTAATGTTCAAATGTACTTGCCCAATGTTCAAATATTTTACTTTTTTACTAAAAGACGCGCAATCAAATCGATTGTAAGCTCATTTAATGTGTACTCATGTTTTGTTTTAGGTAGATTTCATAGAAAATCTACATATTTTAAGTTTTATTTTTATTTTGAATGTGTCACAACAAAAACCATACGCTAAATAAGTAACCTTGACAATCATGAGAAACAACTGTTTTTACAAATTTGTATCTAAATATGAAAACAAGCTTTCATTATGTATTTAAATAACAAATAAAGCTTATAAAAAAAGTCAAATATAAAAATCAGAAGACGACATTTTCTATTATAAGAAATTAACTAATTAAGTATTCAGAATTCTACGGTTTTTTGTTGATTGTTTTAAAATGCTTCGCTGAAAGTACTACTATGTATATTAGACTGGTCGTTAAAAATTATATTTTCCAGACGCTCCCTAAACAAATTCTTTTCGGTGAAGCATTTTCATTTTTTTTTAAATAAAAAGAACACGTGCCGCAAAATCATCAAAGTTCATTTTTTGATAAACTCGTAATTTCTTTAAATATCTCATTAAATATGTAGATTTATAGAAAAATCATATAAATATTTTGAAATTCTTCTTTCTTGAAAATAAACATAAATGACGAAGCAGTACTAATTTTGTTTTTTTTACACGATTATATTTTATTGTTTTTATAACATACGCAGAAGAAGAAAATTAGTACTTTTTCGTCATACTTTTTATTTATGTTTTTTATGAGTTACGGAGATTCACAAGTTTTTTCACAATATCATCAGAAGTATACGTTTTAGGCAAAAAATCATTAGGATCTTTTTTGTAGAAAATTAAATTTCTTACAAAAATGTTTACATGAGTAATTAATATTAAAATGTATAATATTAAAATAATTCTAAGACTTTTAATTAAAATTAAAATTGTACCTATTTCTCAACCTGTTTTTATTTGGACATTCACTTGGGCTACTCGCAAGCTACCTGCCACCTCCATTTGATGTTGACAGAGAGGAGCGTATCTGCTCCTTCACCCATCGATCTCCCCGTCCTCAGTCTCCACGTCCTCGATACTACTGCAATCACCTGCAGCAGGTGACAACTATATTTGCAACCATACTTGCACAGCCATATTTGCAATCTCACTGGGTGTTGTTAAGGTTGCGGCTACTTCCTTGGGTGGTGATGGTATCTGAGGTACTTCCCTTAAGATGCTGCCAGTTTCATTTTCTTCCGTTCCTTCAGCCGTCGCCTTACTAGGCCCATGGTATTTTAGTGCACTAGCAGAGCGAGAGATCTCCCCTGGTCTGCCAGCACTCCTTTGAAGAAAAATGGTCATCTCAAGTACTTGCTTACTGACTTCCACTTTAGATACAACGGACGCGGGCCATTTAACCGTTTGCTCCTCGATGGCATTCTACCACCACATCATCAAGTTTGAAGTGAATATACCCAAACCTGTTCCTGCTATCAGCACATGTTCCTGCTATCAGCACCCACCTATCAGCACCCAAACCTGTTCCTGCTATCGAGATCTCTAATATATCCGAAATCGTTAAAACTCTTAACGCTCAAAATGCTTATTATATTTTTTGCAAGGTCAATAAAAATTCAATTAAAATTATTTAAACAATAAAATTCATTTTTAAGTTTTATTTTTTTAAAGAAAATTTCTTAAAATTTCATTTCAAAATAGTAAGCTCTGCGTTTCATCATAGGTTTTTTTGTTATAAAGCTAACGTTCATAGAATATTTTTTCGAAATAAATTGCTTTTAAATGTTTTAGTTGCAATATTTTTAAAAGAATATTATTTAAAGTTGAAGCTAGTAAATTGACCTACATAATTATTTAAATAAAAATCATTTTTATTCACACCGTAAGGTCTCTCTTACCGGAAAGTAATTACTTACCACCTGCATGATCGGTAAGTAATTACTTACCGACCTGTGATTTGTAAACGAAACTCACTATGTTTATTAACGAATCAGTAAACATGCATAATCTCCTGATCGTGCAAAATAGTCATTTTTCTACTCCTATCACAGTAAATTATAAATTACATCACACTATCCATGACATGTAAATTGATTATTTCAAATAGCGTGCGGTAAGAAAAAAAAGCGTGCGGTAATGGATTTTCATATATATATTACCGCACGCTTTTAATAAAAAGAAAAATTTTTATTTAAAGGAAAATTTGATTTTTAAAAATTAAATATTTCAATTCATTTTGACACAGAATAATGCAAAGCCTACCACAATTTGTAAACTATTTGCATTTAATTTATAATTAGTAGTTCATTTTTTCAAGTAATTATATGCGTTTGGGCATTAAAACAAAGTAGAAAAAGTATATAACAAATCTCGAGTTGTAAAGCATTTTCCATGCTCGTGAAGATACTGCACTCGACGCTACGCGTCTCGTGCGCAAAATTTTCGCTAAAATGCTATTTACAACTCTTGATATGTAATATACTAATTAAGTATTAAGGGCAGTAAGAGTGTTTTACCGATTGAGGATATATGTTTTGAGATCGAGACGAAGACTCTAATATATCCGAAATCGGCAATACTCTTAATGCCCAAAAGGCTTATTGTATTTTTTGCACGATCAATAAAAATTCAATTAAAATTAATTGAATAATAAAATTCATTTTAAGTTTTAATGTTTTAAAGAAAATTTCTAAAAACTTCATTTTAAAATAGTAAGCTCTGCTTTTCATCATAACTATATTGAATTTTTTTTTTGCAAAACTTATATTTTCTTCGAATATTTTTTCAAAACAAATTGCTTTTAAATATTGTAATAACAATATTTTAAAAAGAATACATGTTTATTTACGAATCAGCAAACATGCAAAATCGCCTGATCGTACAATAAATAATTATTATTTAGCCATTGGGATATTTCATTGGATTTTACTTTTTTCTCAATTGAAAGCATTTTTATCAATTCTAAAGTTATTGTAGGACCTCGCCTATTTGTTGAAGATTTTGTTTTTGAATGCAAAATTTTCGGTTGTAATACCACGAGTCATTGAAATTTTTTCGAAAATTTTTTGATTTTACGAATTAAATTATTTAGCAACACTGCGAATCAAAGCGCACAATAAACCACGAGTCCGAAGGACGAGTGGTTTAAGTAGTGGTTTGATTGAGCAGTGTTGCTTAAAAATAATTTAATGAGTAAAATTGAAAAATTTTCTAAAAAATTTCAATGAAGAGTGGTATTTAATGAGATAATTTTTTTTAATTATAATTTTCATTAAAAGATAATTATTAGTTTCTAAATAAAATTTTTCTACAAATTATTCAATAGTACAAAATTATGTAAAAATGCAATTCACAAATATTAAAAATGTTCGCTTTCATTCACAAATGGTTGCATGTTTATGTTTATTTGCCAAAAATAAATTACAAATTTATAACAGTTATGCGCCTACTAAGATAAAATTATATTTCATTTTGTTAGAAGAAAAAATGACAACAAAGAATTTTCATAACGACAAAGCAAAATTATCGACGACAAGAAGAATTGCCGACAGTTAAAGCAAAGCCTACTGTTTAAATATCAACGTTTGTATGAATGAAAAATAAAATTTCTGACAGCAAAAAAAAATTATCGTTTAAATTTTGATTCTACTATTTAGTTTGTTTAAATATTTAATAAACATCTGACATCTGCAATTTTCATTTGTTTTTTTTCTTTTTTGGTTAAAAAAACATTGAAAAAATTTTATGTTTACATTCCAAAATGTCAAAATCTTAAGCAAATGAGTGGAATTTATTTGTAATTTTTGAATTGAAAAAAAGTCAACTGCTGGATATTATTGTTGTTAGATTAGACTTTTTATATGATCCAACTAGAATAAAATGATTAAACGTCAGAGCTAGAAAAAAAAATACACGCTATTAATGCCAATAATATGGAGTCTAACGATTAATGACAGAATATAAATTCAATTTAAGTAAATAAATAAGTGATATGAAGTTTCAACTTCGAAATAGTCATCGCCTCCGTAACGTAATTGATAGCGTATCTGCCAATAGATTCGAACATGGCACGGGTGAGGAGGGTTCGAGTTTATTCGAAACACGAAAAGGAGATATGGAGTTCCACTTCTTTCCACCTTCAATTTGAAAAAATTCAAATTATTTTTTTACTTACTTTTAGTTTAATTGCTCACAAAAACCCTCAAAAATTATGTTTTTATGTCTTTTTTTTATTATTTTCAGTTCTAATGTCTCGTTATTTATCTTTGCTCTCGGCAAAAATGTAAACCTTCCCAACTCCGTCCTACAAAAAATCCTAATCCCATCCTAAAAAAATAAACACTATTTTCCAACAGGTTAATCTGCAAAAACAATCCAATTCAACTTATCAAAGCTTTGGAGAGTAAGAAAATTTAAAAATATTTCTAGATTTTTTAAAACGATCACCGTATAGTTCGTAAAGAAATCAATTATTTTAAGTTTCTAGGCACAAAATCCAAATTTAATAAAAATGAATGATTCTTTGAAGAAGACTTATCAGATAGCAACGTCAAGTTGTGCTTTAAATATTGGCTTGTAAAAGTTCTTTATGTGTTTTGGTATTCATGGCACTTATTCACTAGAATATTAGTTCCTTCGCCTTGTAGATTTTCTATGTGGCTGATTTAGATCAACCTAGTTTTACCCTTAGTTTTCTGCTCTTCAATTGTTAGTAACACGAGAGAGACTAAAAAGAAAAACAAAAAAATCAAACCAATTTAAATTAAAATTCAAGTTTCATTAAATCACTATATCGATGGGTTTTATCTAGACCATTTGTGAGCTGTTGAATTGACATAAGCAACTATGTTGGAAAACACCACTATTGATGTTTAAGTTGCTTGGCTGATATAACAAAAATATTGGGTATTTTGAAAGAACCTTCTTATTAAATTTACTTTCTAAAACAACACGAGAAATAATATTTATTTTTAATATAACTTATTCACAAAACGATTTTAAAAAAAATTTATTAGCACTATATTACAATCATGCTCTACTTTCAAATTTACCATCAACGATGATGATTATTATTAAAATCCGACTAAATCTTTTTGTTTCAATAAAAATCGAGTGGAAGTTTTATGAAAAAAACTTTTAATTATTTTATTAATTTAATCAACAAATTTAAAATGTGATTACGTATGTTTTCTATTTCATGGTCAACCATAATTACTTCTTTCACACAATTTTAAATAAAATACTTCAAACGTCTACTCTGAAGTTTAAAGACAATATAAACAATTATTTAAATAATAAATTAAAGATAAGTCAAAGATTACCCATCGGCAATAGTCAAAACAGTTTTAAATTTCGAAATAAAAATCAATTGGAATTCTATTAATTAAAGGTATATACGAAGTTTTAACCCTAACATGATGAATATGCAAAAAAACTGTTATTATGTAACTCAATAGTGTAAAGAAAGCATGAAATCAAAATCTTGCATGGTTCCTTCAGATAAATAAATTTTAATTAAAACAAGTTTGACATTGTATAGTTAACATGTAATATTCACAAAGTCATTAGTTTTATACACTACATATTGATAATTCGATTTGTAATTATTGTTTTTATTTTATGGGTTCTTTCAATCAATATTATATAATTATTGGATATATGACTAATAGAGTAGACATTTTGAATCAACATTCTCAAGAAGCTTTTGTTTAACAAAAAACGTAAGAAGTTATTTTATGTAAGCATTTAACGTAACGTTTTTAACAAAAAACACGTTCTTACAGCTTTTAACCACTGACACTGTAGTAACTGTTGTCTGTTAACCGAATTTTTTGAATTAAAGTTTTATACATTTCTGGAACTATACATTTCTGAAATACTTTTTTTCCTACAACTGATTTGAGACCTTTTTTGTGTTTGTTTGTAAACTACTTTGTTCAAAAAGCAAGTTTGATACTAAATCTGTATAGAATACAATTACGAAGTGATTTTGAATAAACTTGCGGCATGGTCTTTGGTGCAACACGAAACAAATTTTGCACGATATTGAACAAAGGGGCGGAAAGATTCTCAAACCGTTCGTTTGCTTATATCTTTTGGGTTTGGGCTCTTAATGGTTATTTGACAATTCAAGCGAAACAGTCAAATGTTGTTTTAATTAATAATCGTTGAATTTTAGTTTTGTTTATTTTCTTTGGCAATAACGTCAACAAATAATAAATTTACTATTGGATAGTCATAACTCAGTGTAAACTTAAATTAAAAACTAATAATAAAAAATAAATATTTAGAAAGAATAAAAGATACAGAAAAACATCTTCAACAATTTTTTAATGAAATTTATTGTTTGTTTTTCTCAAAGTTTTATTAGATTTAATAATTGACTAGAATACGTAATAAAACATATCATTAATCAATACTTTCAAACGCGTTTATTATACATCGAAACTCAAAACCGATACCCCAAATAAAAGCTTAGTTTAAATAAACTGGGATACTCAACATCATACTGATATTCTTAGCTTTATGATTTTAATAAACACTTTACTTCAACAGTGCAAAATAAGTCCATCACCTTACTGCGATTTCACATTGATTTTCAATTCCTGTATTAGATACATCAAGATTTGTCGTATATACTAAACCAACTTTCAGAATGAACTTAATCTTTTGTTATTTTTTTCATTTATATTTAAAATAAGCCATTTTCAACACACTGCATGTTTTGCTTCTTTATTACCATTGCCTCTTCGCACCGCATCAACAACCTTCTTTTGGTTGTGTGAAAAAACCATTGAAAGGAATCTGATATGTGAAATTTATTTTGTTGTTGTGTATCTGTAATTAATATGTATGCCAGTTAAAACATTTCTATTTAATTTTGATTTCATGCTTTTTAACCATTGAATATTTTAGCATCAAAATGCTATTCGAACTGCGTTTTAAATCCGATAACGTATTTTGTTGTAATTATTTCATGTTTATTGTTAAGTTCAGTTTTATTTTTATTTTTAAACGTTTTTTTCTTGAAACTGCTTTTTTGAGATAGTTGATATGATATTTCTAGTTCAAGTTCTACTCGAACGATACTCTTGAAATTTGGTGGGAATCTTCTTTGTTTATTCCTCTATAGTTTGGCCCTTGAGTTTTGGAATTTTTATTAAATTCGGAAAGATTAAAAAAGGGTTAACAATTTTTTTTTTCAAATTGTCGCCATTTTGTGAATTTTCTTTTTTAAGTGCCGAACCATAGCGAAATTTTTTCTAATAAGGAATTGTTATGGCCAGAATCCTTCCATTACTTGTTAACTACGGATTTCTGAAGACATTTTCATATGTCTTCCAAAGCATTTCTACTGCATGTTTGCTTCTTCTTTAAACATCACCAAACCCTGGTGGCGCCAAAACAGGGACAGAGGTTTTTGTTATTTTTGGTTTAAAAAAATTGATTTTAAAAAGAAGTTGTTGATTTTTTGTGAATTTATTGAGTCTATTTATAAACTGTTAGTTTTTTTTAGATATTTTTGCAGAAACGTAGTGGTCTCGTTGGTGCTTAACGCCGCTGTCTTCATATCTCAATCTAGTACCTCTAAGAAAGGATCTTCACTCTCTTAACGGTTTTCTTTGGTCGCTGGATCACCCTTATGCGATCTTTGACATCAGATCGACCAAATTGCGTTTATAAATTCGTAATGTCATTTTAGCTTTAATTCGGAGATTAGCTACGGCTTCACTCGGAAGAGTTTCTAGTAAAGGAGAATGACATTGATTAGTCAAACCATGATACAGTCAAGCGTCGTTCTCCAGCGCTAAGTTGAAGAGCAAACGCTCTTCTTATTGGGAAGAACAAACGCTCAACACCAACCTCCCTTCACCAATTTTAATTGCTTTAAGATAATCCATCAACCAGTGTAATAGTAGTGTGGTTGAGGAGGTCGAGAGGTAGGAGCTGGAGCTCGCGGTCTACCTCCACCAACAATTGGCTTTAATTTTTTTTTTGTTAGTTTAGGAATGAGAGGATTCAGTAGCTAGTTTAGGCTGGGATCCAAACCAGCTGCTGAGTCCCTCTAAAATTTTGGGGAGCTCTAAAGCGGGTAATATAAGGTTTTTGACCTACATTCGAAAACATCTAGGCCGCACATCGTTTCTGGGGAGAGATTGTGAGTTTGATATTCCGAACCAGTCCTTCTGCGGCAACATTATCTATAAATTTTTTGTTAAAGTTTGATACAATACGAGTTCTGACTTAGAAGGATCTCTGATATTTAAGAAAAAAATATATCATTAAACAAATCAAATATACAAACTTTTTATTATTAGATAAATAAATCAATTTTCCTTATTAACAAATAAATAAATAATTCTTTTATATTGAAATAATTAAAGAAACGAAAAAGTTTCTAAAACGTGGCACCGAAACAGGGACCGAAAATTAAGGGAGGACTATTACAATTTTATATCTTTAGCATGGTAAGCCCCAATGGCTGTACCATCTAAATTCGTACATTTCTACACTACATTACCAACCTTGCATTCAATTACGGCTGGTAAAAACTTTGAAGCCAGCTTGGTCGTAAATTTATTCACAGCATCACTTAAGTGATGTTGTCGTACTGGGTGACACTGAGGGTGTCTCAACAGAGGATTTCTTCGAAACATGACAGGTAAAACGACTTATTAATACTCAACAGGCCTTTCGCTTCTAAGGTCAATGGTACTGGTGCAAGTGATAATCTTTGAAATCAACCACTTTATTTCAACATCTATTTTTCAAAAAAAACTCTTGCAACTGAGAACATCTTCTGGGATCCGTAGTTAATAAGTAGTGGTAGGATTCTCGTAACAGAATTTTTAAAATTTTCAGAACACAACAAGTGCAAAAACCACGTCGACGAGAAAGCACCTTTTTTTAATAGCCCCCACTTCACCAGCCTAAAACTTTTCAAATTTTTTATTTTTTTTATTTAGTTTTGTATTCTTGAAATGTGATGCCTCTAGCCCAAAATGCCCCCTTAAATTATTTCATTTTGTTTTTCCAGCTGTTAAAAGTGCATTTATTAACTGATAGAATAATTTCTATAATATTAATATGAATTATTTGTAATTTAATTCAATTTTCCCATATAAACATTACAAAAAGGTGTATTATGTTCTCGATAATAATCATATCTCAAAATAAGCATAATCGACACGTTACAAATGAATAAAAAAGTTCCAGCAAGGGGGTCTAGGAATGGCAGCATATTGTCGTCCGTGACGCCCCTTCCGATGTAAACTCTAAAATTTGGTATGACATTTAAAATAAAAATAAATCAACTTATTTTATAAATGTTTCATGTTTAGACTTTAGAGTATACTTTAGAGTTTAGAGTATATTATATATAAATATAGGGAGAACATAACTTTAAAATTAAATGAAGGGAGACATAAAAAAGGTAATACATTTTCTGTCATTGCCATTTTCTCTTTTTTCCATTTTGATTTATTTTTATTTACAACCACAAACTATAAAATTAAAAATAATTGAATTGAATTTAAAATGCCAAAAAATATTAAATGTTTAGTTGTGCTAATTTTTATAAAATGAATGAAAATAATTACGAGAGAAATAACCTAATTTATTGTGTTATTTTTAGTGGTTATTTAACTCAAATATTTTAGCAATATAGGAATATTTTCTAACGACATGAACAAATATTTAAGTTATGTAAATATTCTCCAAAGTATATTATGAAAATTTGCTCTTAAACTTTTTCCATTATGCACAAATTAATTTTTTAAATTTGGATTTTATTGTATCTATGTATCTTATTTTTGGATTTTTTTGTATCTGAAAAAAATATATTTAAATTTTAAATTTCGAATTTCACAAAGTTAGATAATTTAAATATTTTTCCCCAAAAATAGCTAATAGTGAATAGAAATAATCCTTGCAATTTTTCATAATGGGCGCAGAGGTCAAAACTTCCAAAACTTTAACTGGTGTAGCTGCTAAACGACTTCTACGCCCATCATAACACTTGGCAAGGATTATCTATTCACTATTAGCTATTTTATAAAAATAAATTTTAATAATTTAAATGGTCTAATTTTGAAATTTAAATATATTTTTTTTTGAAAAAAGTGTTCTCTAGTGTTCTCTAGTCGGTCTCTAGTCGGTCGAGCGAATTTGATAAAATCATGATTTTTCTGTCAGTTGCATAAACATAGTATTAAACGCGCTCTTTTCGAATTAAAAAAAACAAGTTTTTTATTTTAAATCTGTCAAAATTTTTTGATTTTAGCAGTCAATAAAAATATTTTATTTTGTTTGTTTACGCCTTTTGTTTACGCATTAATTTTGATAACTAATTGTGATAACTAATTATGATAAAACGGCTTTGTGTTTTTCGGGATAAATTTATCTTTTGTTTTGAAATGAATTTTAATAAAAGTGACTTATAAAGTTTGACCTGTAAATCGAAAATAATTTGACGTAATAGTAATAATAGAAATGAAAAATTGTAGAGTTTTATTATATTCTCAAATAACCGACAATAAATAATAATAATAAAATAATAATATAATAAAATGATTTATCCTTCCAAATCCTATAACAATAATCTAACAATTTGTTTTTTACTACCATAATTGTGTGTGTGTTATTAGTAAACATAAACATTTATTAATATTATTCTGTTACGCGAATCAGCGGAACTTTAGAAAATAATTTATTTGACTGTATAAAATATTATAAATAAAACATTTTTCAGAACTTATTTGGATTTTTGAGATCAATTAAACTCAAGTACGTAAAGAAGTAATTGGAATTTTTTCAATTCAAAAGAATGGTTTGAAGTTTCTCAGGAAAGAAAACTACAATTCACATTTTTCGTGTTTCGGATGGGATTCGAACCTACCCTCGTCAGTGCCCGGCTCGAATCCTTGGGCAGACACGCTATCGATTACGCCGTTGAGGGGATGACATTTTCAAAGTTGATTTTTCAGAACATTTTTCCCTCATTTGAAATTACATGTTTGAAAAATAATAAATTCAAACTAAGTCTAGCTACATCCACATGATTGTTTTTATCGATGTTTTTTTTTTCATTTTTGGTTGTTGTTTTCTTAGCCCTAAAACGCGTAGAATGTGGCGCCAAAACCATGTCAATCTGAAAACTAATGCTCACCAAAAAACAACGATATAAAACAACCAAATTATCTCAGTCATAGAAATTATGGTTGTTTTTTACCGTTGTTTTTCTTTAAAAAAAGTCGATAAGTTTAAATCGACATTCATACTTGTTTATCGGTTAAATAATTGTATAGATGTTTAAAAATGCTCTAACGATTGATTAAATTGATATTTTATTCCTCTTTAAATTGAGATTTCATTAATATTAAGACTACCAGTGATATTTTATAAGGATAATTCGAGGAAAATGTTAGGGTCTATAACCAAAACATGAATAAACTTTACCAGCTATGATAATCAGAGTTTTTAGAAATTTCTTCCCTGAGGAAGATCTCTTGGAGATCGAAAATATATTTGGATAAATAAAATCAACATAATAAAGTGATAAAGTCTTAGTTTCATTTTACAAATTCAAAAATAATTCAATTTAAAACACACTTTAACTAGCTAAAGAGTAAAAAATAAAAATTATAATGATAATCATATTTATTAAATTACATATTTACAAGTGAAATAAGTAATCAAATAATAAAAAATTTTGGCTTCTCTCTTTAAAACAGTTAATATTTTGACTGCTAGCTAAGCAGGGAAAAAAACTAAAACGATATCTTCATATTTTTGTTGTTAAAATATAAGAAAATATATACATATATAAAAAAACAACGAAAAAAACAATAATATGAATGTATAGACTAGTGCGCAAAAGCCGCAAATCCACTCTCGAATAAAAAGGCAAAGGCTACTATGATTTCATTTGAAATAAATCTTCCATGTAAAAAAATTAGTTATTTATATGACAGCTTAGTTTCTCATTAGTATAAAATATGATGCCTTTCATTGTAGATCATTTCATTTTCAAAATACCAAATAAACAAATAGGCATTGCAATTGAATAAAATTTATTTGTTGGAATAATGCTTCAAACAAAATTAAAATACTAGGTCATTCAATAAGTCCGTAGATGGCGTTATAGAATTTTTTCCATATGATTTTTATTTAGTACTAACCTTCAAACGATACGTGTATAAATTTGACAGCAATCTGACTATTTATTCGTGAGTTATAGCATTTTGTGTGAAGCAACTTTTGTTTTTGAGAAAAAATGGAAAAAAGTGAATTTAGAATTTTAATAAAGCATTGCTTTTTGATGAAAAAAAATACATACATTCTATCGTAGATATGTGACAATGGATGAGACATGGCTTCACAATTACACACCAGAATCCAAAAGACAGTCAGCTGAGTGGACAGCAGTCGACGAACCGAATCCAAAGCGAGCAAAGACGCAACAGTCGGCCGGTAAGGTGATGGCGTCTGTATTTTGGGATACGAACGGAATAATATTCATCGACTATCTCCAAAAAGGAACCACCATCAACAGCGAGTATTACTGTGAACTTTAAGATCGATTGAAGGCTGAAATCGCAAAGAAACGGCCACATTTGCAAAAGGAAAAAGTGTTGTTTCACCAAGATAATGCACCGTGTCACAGATCGATGAAAACGATGGCAAAATTGAATGAATTGGGCTTTGAATTGCTTACCCACCCACCATATTCTCCAGATTTAGCCCCCAGCGACTTTTTCCTGTTTTCAGATCTCAAGAGAATGCTTGCTGGAAAGAAATTTAAGTCCAATGATGAAGTAATCGCTGAAACTGAGGCCTATTTTACGAGAAAGAGAAATCGTACTATAAAAGTGGTATAGAAAAGTTGGAAAATCGCTATACTCGTTGTATCGCCCTCGAAGGCAACTATGTTGAATAAAAAAATCGAGTTTTGTCAAAATGTTGTTTTTTTCTTACTTATCCTACGGACTTATTGAACGACCTGTAGAATAAAATAAAATTCATTGTTTATTCTTCTATTCGTTTAATGTTTAATTTTTTTTTCAATTAACTTTAAAAAAAAAATTAAAATGAATACATGTTACTCTGTCGAAAGGATAAAACGTTGTATTAGGTTCGTATTTTATAATTTTACTCTCTGATCTCTCGTTCGTGCCTCGCAAGCATTGTAAACTTTTGCTAGAAAAACTAAATATATCATTAAACACTGATACGATAAAATGCTGTTAATTTATAATTAATTTATTATTACCTATCCATTGCTAGGAGAAGAGAAGAGAATGATAATAATAGTTTTCATTCTATTCGCTAGAAATTATTTTTTGATCCTCGTAACCATTGGGGCTATATAGACGATAATAATATTATACTCAAATAGATGATAAATAATATTAGACGATGTTAGACGTAACACTTTCCGCAGTGCATGTCATTCTTTGAATTTATTGGAGAACGACTGTCGCTGTCACATCCAAATCAAGTTTGTGGTTTATTTGCAATCATATTCACTAAAATGAAATTCTAAATGAAAAACTTTTACCTACCTACGCCGTTTTGCTTCTACCAATCGTACCCTGTCATGCCCTAACAGGTCATGCAAAAATTCCTAGATATTTGCAAAAAACTATTTTTCCCAAAAAAACAAATAAACCGCGTGGTGTTGTTGTCAATGCATTTTGCCGAATGATGGCCAATATAACGGCGCAACTTCAGACCCCACCCCCTACCTCTACAAACCTAAACTTTTGTTCGGATGGAGTTGTTCACTTGTTAAAATATGTCATTTTCTACATCGTTAGAAATATGCGATTTATTTATATTAATACCTTCCGGGTCATCATAAGGGGTTACATATATTTAATTATATTTAATATAACCTACGAAAATAAGTAATTAGGAAATAACATCAAAAAATTAAAATAAAACTTACATAATCAAAATTTTGTAAAAAATTTTAAAAAATACTTGAAAATAAAAAATATTTAAAAAAAACAGATAATAAACATAAAATGTTTAAAAGAATATATTGCACGCAAAATCTATAAAAAATTTAATAAAATCATTAAATTAAATTAAATGAAAAAAAAAAATTAAGTTAAATTTTAAATAGATTTTGTGTGCAATATATTCTTTTAAACATTTTATGTTTATTATCTGGTTTTTTAAAAATGTTTTTAATTTTTCAAGTATTTTTTAAAATTTTTTTATAAAATTTTGATTATGTAAGTTTTATTTTAATTAGTTGGTGTTATTTTCTAATTAATTGTTTTTGTTGGTAATTTTTAAAATATAATTAAATATATGTTACCCCTGATGATGACCCGCAAGGTCGAAATATTGGGATACAAATATTATTTAAAAACAGTAAATAGTCTATAAACAAGCTGATTTTGAGAAATATAAAAATTAATAAAAGACTAGGCATATTTAATAATTATGATTTACTTTTTTTCCAATTATAAGAAATTTACTTATTAGCTTGTTATAGTATCACTCCCACAAACCTTGTTACGTTTTATGCAAGATTTGCATATAAGTTAATATATGCCAACTGGAGGGGAAGGATCAGTTTTTGTTTATTTGTAAATTTTTTATTAATTTTTGATCTACGCGTGTGACAACCTCGCACATTCCAGTAGCTGCTATTGACATTCTCCTCAACTTGAAATATCAGATTTCACTGTTAATAGCCAAGGATGATGTCTTAGGTGTGTTAGCGGATGAGCTTTATTCAATCAGCGGTTGCACTCTCAATCTTAATTATGGACTATTCCTTGGTAATACCACGTAGTTGCTTTCTCTAAGAAATGAGCCTCCTTATAGCTCGATAGAGGGGCTAAACTAGACTTGAACAAATTCTACTCACAGAAGAAGTTTATAAAAATTAACAACATCTTCCAAATCCGACCAATTTTTGAATTTGAGGCACTATTAGAGGTACGTCCTGCTTTGATCATTTGAAAACATGACAACCTTATTTAAACCCATAATATAGTTTACTCAACACACTATTGATTCAGGCAAATAATTCCATTTCCCTCATTGGACATTAGTTAGCAAACGGGAATTAGCATAATTTTGAGACACAGTGCATACAATTCCATCTAAGCACCAGTGGCGCGATTTGGATGAAACTTTGGTAATTCGTCTGAGCTTATTGCAGAATTTTCTATCTGCAATGAAAGAAAAAATTCGGTCACTACATGCTCTTTTGTGCCAACTGAACGTTTTCTGCCACAATAACCTCAAATTGGGTTGTCTTTCCTTCAAAAACCCCATTTAAAGAAACATCAACCGAAGCTTTTTGAGAGTCTTATAGTTATTTATAGGGTTTGCAATACCGGTTAATCGGTTAACCGGTAAATCCACCAAAAACACATTATAAAAAGAACGGTAAATTTCTAATATTTTACCGGTTTCGGTAAAAATTAAACAAACTGTAATTTATGCTTATTTAATTGAAATTATAATATTGTTAAGAAAATTAATTAATTTTTAATAAAATAGCATAAACTGGACCTATAACCAAACATATTTTAAGACATGAAAAAATCCAAGGATGAAACCTCTCAACAGATACGGTGAAATATTCCTACTTAATATTCTAACAGTTTTTCGCAAGTAATAAAACGTAGATACATGATATTCGTCCGTTCATGGCAAATAATGCTTTTGGAATCTGGTTCTTGCCATCTGATAAAATTGTAACGCTGCTGACCAACATGTTCAAATGTTCAAACTTAATAGAAAATTGATTCAATTGCGAGTGATGATGAAACAACTATCCTTGATTTTAGATTCAAGATCAAGCAGTTGTTTTGCAATTACTAAAGAGATTTTGTAAAGTTGAAACTGTAATTAGGATAAGTTTAATCGCCATTGAATCTGATTTGAACTTTTCGGTTAATTAAATTGTTTAACTTATAGTAAAAAGCCATGGCACCCAATATAAGTTGCTGTAAAGACAGTGTCGATACAATGTTTGTGATATAACAATCACATATATGTTAGATGAACTTAGTGCACAAAAAACATTCATAACTAAATTAAAATAACTTAAAGGAGTTCTCGTTATATATATACGTAATGTACGTATCAAAGAAAGGACATATATTTTTCAAATATTTTGCACCATCTCTATGGTTTAAATGCCATTAAAGTATGCAACGTATTCTCTGAAATATTTAATAAAACAAAAAAGCTATTGATAAAAAAAATTAATTGAACGTTTTGCTCTAAATGATTGATCTGAAACTGGAAGCTCAGATTCAGAAGTATGCACTTCCAGTGACCGATTAACTGCGTCCATATTAGCATTGTCAGAATTAACAATAAAAAAATGTTGCAAAAAATTTGGTCACTTCACCCGCTTTTGTGCCAACCGAATGTTTTCTGTCCCAATAACCTCAAATATTGTGACAGAAAACATTCAACAAGACATTCCTTTTTGTCAGCACTTTTGACAATTGTATAGATTTTTGATGATATTTGATAAATTGATGAGAGAAAGACCTCAACAAAAGTTCATTTTTGCAACAATTTTTATATGTTTTAACTGCACCGCAGCTTTCGTTAATAGAACGATTAAACTAATATTTTTTATTGAACCGCAACAGTTAGACCCGTAACCGTTTCTTTGGTGTGGCCGCGATGATAAGCATTTCTATAATTCAGTTCTATAGTTTTTAATTAAATGAAATGTTTGGTCGCATATTCCTTTATTTTTCGACTTTTGTTTCATTCTATTTAGCGCCACCTAAACACATGGTAAAAATAAAAACTATTCATCCATCTAAACTAACATTGAGTGTAAATTCGAGGTTATTCGGTTCAGTAGTTTCCGGTTCTCTACGCCGTCTACAAACGAATATTAATTTGTATATATTATTTATTATTATTATTTATTTCGTCGACCAATATTATTATTGTTTATTAATTAAATTATATTATCATCGATTTATTTATTTATTGTTTTGGTTGGCCTGGTTGTCTGTTTAAAGAAATAGACAAGAAAGGAAATAAAATAAAATGTGCAATAATCTTGAATTTTTTTTTATTTCTGTATTCTTTTTAATCTCGTTTTATTAATGAATCTCTTAACTTAATTATATATACAGTTTATTAATAAATTATTAATTTGAAAATTGCAAGACAGATTTTGATAAAAGTTTGGTAAATCTGTTTTTTTGTTTAAAGTAGTAATATCAGAAAATCATGGATGTAGAGTTTGTTTAGGGGAGTAAATTTAAAAGAGTCGGTTAGCTAGATCGTTTTAAATAAACGTCGTATTTCCACTACAGTAAACTTAAATAATTAAAGTTAGACCACTGCATGTTTCGCCCTTAAACAGACTTTGCGTATCTTCAACAGTGCGAGGGGATTTACCGAACACCTTCATAACTTCAAACCACGATAGGTGATTTTGCGGACACATAGTAGGTGAGCTTTTCCATAGTAGGTGAGTTAACACACAGAAAAATTCTGAACCACAACTTTTGATTTATCATGTTCTGTAAAATTATGTTTGTAGTCTTTGTATTTTTTGTAATAACTTTTCTAACACGCTTTTTTGCAACCCACTATATTTTCAGAACCTGTGGTGCAGTCTTGATGCATCGATATTGTTATTTGTTTTCATATAAATATATTTAAGCTTTTTATTATCAACACGTTTTTAAGTTTCAAATTTTGTGCGAAATAGTTGATTTTATGTATACAATATTTATTTGACCAGTTAATTACCATAAAATCAACTATTAAAATTTAATCTTTAATTTTATCGTTTAACTCTCATATCAACGGTTATACTTGAGTAAAGGTGATAACCAAATAACTAAATATTATATAACCAATTTTTGGTTTCACAACATTCAGTTGATAACCTGTATTTATCCTCTGTAGTTCGTGCAGAGAAATGTTAATTGTTTAAAAAAAAAACGAAACTTCATTCCAAGCTTTTTGATTTGTTTTTGTTTTATCTCTTCCAACAAAAATCTGGGTCACACAACGAAAAGAAATACAGAGAAATATAACGTTATCAGTCAGTTAAGTTAGTGCTCAGTATTTTTCTGATTTTGTTATAAAAGTGAGTGAATTTTTTTTGTTTGAAATAAGTTAAAGTGAAATTCGTTTACTGAGGTAAAACTTATTATCTTTACTGAGAATAATAACAATAACATGAAGTCTTTTGAATTATTTCGTTGAGTGATGTTAATGTTTTAGAATTTAATTAAAGTTTATGTGTATTTGATAATTTAATAAAATGATTTTATTTAAATCAAAAATTAGGCAAAAGTAGAAGTGTAAGGATATGTTGTGGGGAGTTCAATTGTTCCATAAAAATAAATAAGAACTCGTTTTTATATATAAATAATAGCCGTGAATTAACTTTAGTTTGAATCAATTTTTACCAAATTTCATTTTGTTTTCTGTTTATTTTTACTTTGGTTCCATTTTCCAAACGATTTTTAAATTCAATTTTTTTTTTTGCTAAGATATCGCAAATTTATTCTCACTCAACATATGAAAAATTGAATTATTTAAAATTCATCGATAAACATGGAATCGTTGTTTGGTATATAAAAGTCCAAAAATAAATATCGTTGATATCTACGCCGATATGAAATCTAACGAAAAACCAAAAATTGTTTAAACAATTTAAATATTTTGTCACCGTTTTTAGAATTTGCACTTTGAAAAAGTAAAATTGAGGAACCCTATTCTATTGGTGAGGTTTTAGTGACCGCTCGGCCTGACCTGAAATAGTGAATCAGTCATAAAACTGGCTTACCTGTAGCTTTTAAGAAGCGCTTAATTTGAAGGTTGAAATTTTTTTATCTAATTTATATCGTAATTGTTGAAGATAATAAATAACGTTTTGTTTAGGTCAAGGTCGGATATGATAAGACATATTTTTGAGTTAGTTCATAATTTGGAATTTTATTTCAATTTCTAAAGTTAGATCAAATTATCAGAAATCGAATTGACAAATGCTGTTATTGCTGTTATCATTCATAGAAACTAAAATTTTACTAAAATCAAACTAAAGAACTGGGTCTTTAGGATAATAATGTTGAATGATTAACGGGCCGTCAACGAGCAAGTTAACTTGCACCGACTTTGTTAAAATTCCAATGAAAGTTAATATGTTGTTTTGAGAGTAAAAGTTCTGAACTGAATAATACATTTAAATAATGTTTAACAAATATTTGCATATTTTTGTATATCGGATGTTATTATAAATTAATAAGTGAAATTTTGCGATAAACTTCCAAATCACAATAAAATTAAAAACAAAATCATCAAATATTAACATTCACAATAATTTGGTGAGAGTTATGAAGTATAAGAAGCTGGGCTATATACGCTTAACAACCGTATGTTGCGTTGTTTGTATGTTAGAAGATTTCTTATTGCTGCTGTCCAAAAATTTTAACAAACAGTTTGTTATAGTAAAAGTAAATTCAATTCTGAGTAGTTGAAGCCTTCGTAAGCCACAAAAAAGATTATAGGCGACAAACGAAATTATCAGTTGTAATTTCACATGGATGATGATGATTCGAAATATTTTACCAAAAAATTATAAGAATTTATCGCCGGTCAAAGGAAATTTGTTTGGAAATTTTTTTGTCAACTTAACTAAATAATTGAACCAATTATCTTTTAATTAAAAATTATAAAACATTTATTTATTTTATTAATTCATATTTCTGTAAACAAATAATAAAATATTCATGATCATTGTCCTAGGGAAATGGTCAGTGTCAGCTGCGTACGCAGGAGAGGGAGTATATTATTGAGGGTTTAGCTCCCTGCCATTGCTGTCATCGAATCGGTTAAAAAAAATATTTTAAATTACGCTTACATTTAATTTACATTCATATGATGAAACAAAAAAATGGTGAAACTTAAAAACCACTTAGAGGATTCAGGAAAAGATTAAACCTATTTGAATCCGAAAATTCAGAACGAAATAATTCGTACCTGCAACAAAATAGTTGTTCGCTTAATTGTTGCCAAAAAATTCTGCACAATTTATTTACTATTTTTACTGATGAGACTAATCTTATAGCAAGCATTGAACAATTTTCCTTGTGTTACCGATATATACCGATATATATATATATATATATATATATATATATATATATATATATATATATATATATATATATATATATATATATATATATATATATATATATATATATATATATATATATATATATATATATTGATCCAATCACTTCTAACATAAGAGATGGGTTTCTACAATTTATACCTGTTACTGGTAAGAGTTTTTCAAGTATTTTTACGGAGACTATTCACAATTTGGAAACTGATTCGTTATTCATGGTTGGTCAGGGCTACGATGGAGCTTCAGCAGTGAGTGGTGGTTTTCATGGGTCGCCAGTCAAGCGTCAGAGAAAAATGTCAGCAATGGCAAATACAAGGTTGTACAACTTATCCCGTTGTGGTTTATTACTGTCGACCATGAACTGGCACCGTGACTCGGCCATTAACATAATTTGATTCTAGATGGCAACTTCGAACAATAAATGGCGCTGCATTCATGACCAGAAAAAAACAGCAAGGGCTGCAGCAAACAGACCAATAATAATTATGAGTATTGCAGCAATGGCCAAGCACTGGAAACCAACACTGGACCGTGCATAAATTTAAGTAAATTATACACAAAATCATTAAAATAAAATAAAAAAGTCCAAAAAAAAATTAAAACTTACACCAACCATAACATCATTACAGTATTTCAGTCAAGAAGCTGTAACTAAACTGTATAGATGAAATTTTTCAAACTATATGTTTCTAAAATGGATATTCCTCTAGTGAATTTTAACTAATTGACATTTGAGCAAATAAAATATAGCTCAGATCAAGATAAATAAGACAGACAAAGGGGAAATTATATATGATTTCTGATATGTGCCGGATGTGAATGCCCTATCACGGCTCGCTCTATTATATTCTGATTCAGCCAGGATTATAATAGGGCATGCCCTACTAAAATGCTAGTCAGGGAATAGTTACCGTTTATAGAAATGGCAACGTGTACTGGGACATCTTATATATTAATACGCTAAAAAAAACATTGAGGAGCCTAAGGCTTTTTTATTCGCAGATAGATTCATTTCAAATTTTCACTGCTAACTGATATTAGTGTGACTTAGATTTTAAAGATTTTTCACACAAATCGGATCATAAATAAAAAAGTTATGGACGACATTAAAATGTATTTTTGAATTTAACGCCCCGCCATACAATATGAAATGGACTTGCCCAAATCATATATTTTTTTCACAAAAACGATACGATGTTATTTTGTTATTCTTTTATACATTTTATTTTAGTGTTCTTATGTACATTGATGTGAATGCGTGTGAAAATTTTGTTCTGTTTTTTATATTTTTTTTCACAAAAACGATACGATATTATTTTGTTATTCTTTTATACATAGTAATTTGTATTTTATTTTAGTCTTCTTATAAATATCTAAGGAAGAGTAATAGTATTGATGAAGTTTGATAGTGTTTGCATTCTAGCTGGGTGGTACTGTTTACAATTTGCATATTTATATTCTCATTTCTCAAAACAAATAAAAGAAATAATAAATGTTACATATAAACTTAAAAGCCTAATATGTTTGAATAAATTATTTCCTTATATTTAAAAATATAAATATTTTTAATTGTCCATACAACACAAATTTTAATCATATTGAATTACTTTAAGAACACCTTATATTCGGCTGTGATAGCGTTTGAAATTTTGTTTGACAACGAAAGATTAAGAAAAATTACATTAACGATACGATGTTATTTTGTTATTCTTTTATACATTTTATTTTAGTCTTCTTATGTACATTGTTGAGAATGCATGTGAAAATTTTGTTCTGTTTTTCATATTTTTTTTTCACAAAAACGATACGATGTTATTTTGTTATTCTTTTATACATTGTAATTTGTATTTTATTTTAGTCTTCTTATAAATACTAGGAGGGCCCGGTGTGCTTCGCTACGCTTATAAATAAAGTTTTTGCGTAGACATTTTGTTGACGTAGAAGCAATGATTTCAAAAAGTGGTAATGAGAAATGCTAGCATATAATTTTTAATTTTTCTTTTTAAATATATGAATGAAAAATAATCAGAACTCTAGCTGATCAGTTCGGATATAGGAAAAATTAGCGATCAAATAAGTTAGAGATCAAATAAGCTTACTTGAAAACTTATTTGATCGTTAATTTTTCATATATCCGAACTGATCAGCTAGAGTTCTGATTATTTTTCATTCATATATTTAAAAAGAAAAATCAAAAATTATATGCTAGCATTTCTCATTACCACTTTTTGAAATCATTGCTTTTTTGTATTTTGTTGACACAAAAACTTGACGCAAAAACTTTATTTATAAGCGTAGCGAAGCACGCCGGGCCCTCCTAGTTATTATTATTTTACTGAATGATAACTTTGTTTGTGTGAATCGTGGTGATAAATGGTTTTAGTTGAACAGGAACAAAAGCCACAATATCTCATTAATGGGAATAAATGGAATTTATTTTGGGGTAGCAGCAATCATATTAAAAAATATAGATATACTATTTATATTATGTTAAGTTGTTTAGTTTAAAACAACATAACCCATACATTTATCTGGGTTAAGTCCCTTTCCCAATCTTGTTCTATCGCAAAAAACTTATTTAGTTATTAACTTTTAAACTTATTTAATCTATTTGGTTATTTCTATCTACTTTAGATCGAGTTTTCATTTGTCGCACGCAGTACTGGCCTAACAACAATAGCTAATTAGTATTAACCATGAACGGACCAATGTTTGACCATATCATGTAAACTGTACTAGTTATTTTCTATAAACCGTAGATCGATCGATAAATTGATCCAGTGATGGCCCAATAACAATAGCCAAAAACTGGTTACCATTGATGGGTCAGTGCTTGGCCATTCAAAGGTAACTAAATGCTGGCTTCTATCTGTAAACCATTAGATCGGTCGATGGGACGTTTTAGTACTGACACAATAACAATAGCCAAGCATTGTCAACCATTAATGAGCCAGTGCTTGACCGTTTTTCAAAGTCTGGTAAACCCTACTTGGGATGCCACTATTTAGATTATTAGCAACTACATTTTAATTTTGCTCGGGTAAATTTTTAAAACAAATTTGCTTTTAATTTTTTATTTCTTATTTTATTTTTATTTTCTCTATCCTATCATGAAATATTGGCTTATGTAATATTTTACATATACATATGTGATATAATTTTTTGTTTAGTTATCTATTTTTTTACAAAAATGTAAAGGCAAAAAAACAAGAGGTTTACGTTCATCAACACCTTAGAATGCAAGTAGTTGTGGGCCTTTCTCTTCCCTTTCTCTTAAAAGGTTTTTAAGTGTTCTTGTAACACATATTGTAATTCCTATTACATACCACATTTTATTTAAAAAACTAAACCAATATATTATATTTTTATATTTGTATGTGGTAAATACCGATTTTATATTTTAAATAAGGTTAAAACCTTTTTAAATATAAAAAAAACATAAAAATATAAAAAAATAAAATTGAAATTTTTTATCTAAACCCACTCCCCATACCTCGATTTTGCGTATGCCACTGATGTACATGTCACTACACTTTAGAGAATTTCATTGGATTAAAATGAAATCAAAAAAACAAAACATTTTGCTGGTTTAAATTTCAAAATAAATCATCAAAAAACCCGTCGAAATTAGATTAGGAAATAATCGAGTTTTGGTCAGCTTGTCTAGACTCGGTAACAAATTAAAATTACAGCTTTAAGGTGCCTCACATCCACTTCTCCTTAATAAAAACAATTAAATGTATTGAAAGCGCAAGAGCGATGTAGGAGTAATTCTGATGAAGCATAAAAACTAGAACTAAACAGTTTAGAAAAGAGCTAAGTTCGTCAAACATTTAAAAATTTAAGCTGTGTCATTCAACTTTGATGAAACTGACTATATAAGTTCTTAGTATGGTTCTGTATCTAAACAAATTTGTTTTATAAGTCGTTCATGACGCAATTTTGATGAAACATTGAAATACGGTCTAGTTTTGTACGACTAGGAAGTAATTAGTTCAAGCCGATATTTAACGAATTGGTTGAAGGTCTTCTGAGCACTGTGTGAATATTTGAAACCTCAAAAAAATTAATCACGGATAAGGCATTTTAATAAGACTTGGTATACAATAATCAAAATCATGTCGCAACCCACTACCGGTTTATCACATCCTGTGAAAAAACTTGGTTAATTTATCCAAACAAAAAATATGTCTCTTCACACACGTTTCTGTAACGAGTTTGATTAAGCTTTGATACAACGTCTGAATTCTTACGAAATAGAACGGAAAAGTTTATGAATTTGACTGAAAATGCCATTCTTCTATTCTTTTATAAGCCAGGATATTTCAGAGTTAAAACTTTAAATGCTTTATAAACGTTAAAAACTATTTATTCGAATTTTATGTGAATTTTTCCAATTCGTTTGCATCTTTGCCAACATTTTGGGGAATTTAATTTTTTCGGGATTTTTGTGAGCAATTATACTCAAGTATCTAAGGAATTAATTTGAATTTTTCCAATTCAAATGTATGGTTGGAAATATCTCAGAAAAAACTCTGTTTTTCTCTTTTACGGGTTTCGTCGTTTGGGATTCAAACTCGTAACCACATCAGTGCCAAAGCGAGTTCAATTCCTTTGGCAGACACGTTTAACGACTACGCTACCAAGGCGATGATATTTCTGGAACTGATGTTATCTTACTTAAGTTGAATTTCTCAATCGTCAGTTAGACCTAATTTTTAATGGAAATTTTATTCATTTTGAATGAAGATTTTTTGCATTAAATTTCTTGACAGTACTTGACAGTAGTCTTCATTCAAAATGAATAAAATTTCCATACTGATGATGAAGTTTCAACTTAGAAATATCATCGCCTTGGTGGCGTAGTGGTTAAACGTGAAAACCGAAACACGTAAAAGAGAAAAACAGAGTTTTTTTCTGAGATATTTCCAACGGTATGGTTGGAAAAATTCAAATTAATTCCTTAGTTACTTGAGTTTGATTGCTCACGAAAAAATAAAATTCCCCAAAATGTTCGCAAAGATGCAAACGCATATATGACAATAATTGACCAAGTGTCGATCCTTGATTTTCGCATTGATTGAAAACAATCAATGACTATACACCCGTGACGTAGAATGTTGACAATAATAGAAATATTACACATCCTAAAAAAAATCCTCAGTTAAAAACTATATTTTATTCGGCTTATCGGCATTGTCCTCAAGACCTCAAGTATAAGCATAAAGGCTACCCTTTTAAAATCCTTATAATAAACTGTCGTTTTTGCTGGGTCATTAGATTTGACTGTTTGTATTTCGATTTCGCTGCATATTAGACATATTAGACTAAACACCTAATGAATTTGATAAATCATTGAATGATTTAAAAGTGTAATTATCATAAAGTTGTATCGAATGAATTAAGGAATATAAATGTATGAAATAGATATTTTTGTAAATGAATTAGCCAAAAATAAAATGATAAATCATCTAATATCATAACTATGAGTTTTAACGAAACTAAATGTTTGAAAAATTAAAACATTTTATTAAAATTTTAGAAAACTTTGTATGAATCTTTTATTTTCAACTCATAATAATTTAAATTAGATGAAACTGCGACTTTATTTGTTTCTTGTGTATATTTTTGATAATTCAAATCCCTTAAAAAGGACCCTCTGTGTGTGGCTTAGGGTCTCACAATTGTTGAGCAAACATTTCAGATTACTAATATTCGATTTTAGTATCGCTCTGTCATCGTTGTACTTTATATACTACTGTTTTATGAATCAAAGTAATGTAAAATACAAGCTGAACAATCAAAACAATTTTTGACATAAATTTTTGGTATAAGTCCATTTTTTCATATATGTATTGAGATATTTAAGGATTTGCGTTTGCATTATTATAAAAATATAGGCAAATGTAATGTAACTAAAATTTTGTGATATTTTTCACACTTTAAACCTATTTAATTTTATTATGCAATAATAGTTATTTATAAAATTAAAAAAGAAAATAATTGATTTTTTTTCTCCAAATGGACTTATGGACTTACTACTTTCAATAATAACATGTGATATAAAATAAGAACAAGAGGTAGTATAAGTCGCATGTAAATGAGTCATTCTTTTACCGACGCATTTTTGATTTGGCTGAAATTTTTTTATACTAAAACGTCAAAACGTAAATCGAAAAAAAAGATATGTTCGAGGATTTTTTTTGGGAAATATAGCGGTTATAAATTTTTTGATGAGTTTATGCCACTTTCAAAAAACGGTTCACATATCTACTGTATAACTGTTAACAGTTGTTTCGATCGCTGAACTAAAATTTTACAATGCGAGTGCTTTTAATTCTTATGAGTTGTAGTTAATACTATTCTGCGTGAGTATAATCTCTGTGACACTACACTTTTCCTACGAGTAAACTAAAAAATAAATTAGAAATAATTTAATTAAAAATAAACCAGAATTGTTTCTACGGTTGTCCGTATTCAAATATCTGATTTAATCCAGTCATACATGGCAAGCGATACTAATTAATGTTTATGAATGTTATGATTTTTATTTGTTTATTATTTTTTCATAAACTGTTGCCATGATAATATTGTTGGTTGTTTTTTGTTGTTTGTCAATAAAACACAAGTGTACATAGATTTTTAGAAAAAATTCAAATTTAATTTTTAATTTCTTATTGAATTTTTTATTTGTTACGCGGCAGTTTTGTATTTAATGAAATAATTAGCACTTCATTGTGCACTCATGAGTAATAAGAGGTGATGGTAAATTAACAATAATAATACGTCTTACTTACATTACTAAAAACTGTTTGATAAGTAACGATTTCTAGTTTTACCATTAAAAGTAAAATTTTCCAATATTAAAAGATAAAAATATTTTTTAAAATCTAGCAACCACATATTTTTATTTGAAATTTGTTTGTTACCATGGTTAAAACGTTTTGAAAAGTTAAATTTGTATACTGTCGCAAAGCAAACGTACTTGATTAAATAATATTTTTGTACGAGTAAGCCGTAAGTAAGCTGTAAAAATCCGATTCAAAAATAGTTCGTAAAGCAGGCATTTTTTTCCTATTGAAATAACAATGCCTAAAATTGAAATAAGAATGCCTAAAGTTATTATTATTACTATTATTTCGAAAAACTACTTGGATAAAATAATTTTCTAAAAAAATATTTTACTATTTTGTGTAAATGTATGTAGCAAATAATACAAAATCTTACTCCTACAAAAAATCATGAATGCAATTCGGGCATAAAGTATCTTTTTTGCTTTCGAGTGATTGTTTCTCTCGGCTTTCTCAGACATACTTTACGCCCTTAATACATAAATAGCTATTTTGATGCTGTTTTCAAGTGTTCTTAGCACTACTGGTATTGTTTTCTCGTATTACTTCGGTCTGAAAGACCTAAGTATTACATTCATAAGTTCAAAGTGAAATTCTTATCCCCACTTTTTTTGGCATTTCTCGACGTTTTAGGACCTACTGATTCTAAAAAAGCAAAAAAAAAATGTCTGTCCGTCCGGCCGTCACAACCGACGAAATCTAGAAAACCGCTGGACGGATTTCAAAATTTTTTTTTTTCTAAAAATAGGTTTACTCAATGGGAAGAGCCGAAAGGACGATGTGTTTGATAACTGTACCGGAAGTGTGTCGAAAAAATCGTCAAGTGTGTCAAAACAAGGAAATTTGCATATTTTTTGCTTAAAAAACGTTCATTTTAAGTGATTACCAGTAGGAACATTGAATTTGGAGAAATCTTGATGGTTGGGATTGATATGTGAGACCAAAATCTAGATTATTGCATTATAAGTTTGTCAAAAAATTGTTGTCAAGTGTGTCAAAAGAAAGATTTTTATTTATTTTTTTACGCAATTTTTTGGAAAAAAAAATAAAATTAATTGTTTGTTTGAAATGAAGTTTTGAAATGAAATGAAGAAACGCATATATGACAATAATTGACCAAGTGTCGATCCTTGATTTTCGCATTGATTGAATACACCCGTGACTTAGAATGTTGACTATAATAGAAATATTACACATCCTATGATTTCACACAAAAGTACTGTCAAGAAATTCAATGCAAAAAAATCTTCAGTTGAAAACTATATTTTATTCGGCTTATCGGCATTGTCCTATTATCCCTCCCATCCCAAATTATGCATTGTTGCCGTTTCTACGTAGATTGATTGATCATGCTGCATTGTCGTTTCTACATTTTGGCCGTCCTGATCTTCCTCATCTGACCCAGATGTTATATCATCAAAACCTTAGGTCCTCCAAAGCTTCATATTGTCGCAACTAGTTGTCGTATTTATTGGTCCCTCGGATTCACCAGCTTTTGTCACGCTATGCCGATCTTTGCCTTTAACTTTGGTAACCCGATAAGGTACCAAAAATTTGATTTTAATTTTTAATCCAGGGCCAAATTGGGTTCTCCTAATAGCGACTTCATCTCCTTCTTTGTATTTATGAGGAGGTTAGTGTTTTTTATTGTACGTCGTGATATTTTCAGCTTGTACTTTAGCTATATTCTCTTAGCTTCAGATCTTAGCTCATCTCTTGATTCCATAAATTTTTCGACAATTTCGACAACGGAACATGTTGATACCATTTCTCGGGTATGCTTATGGATAATTTTGTTAATATAGGAATAATAATTCCATTAATCCTCTCCACCTTGCCGTTAGCTCTAGCTACTCACTCGTAGCTACGAATGAGTTGCAATCTATTACTATCTTAAAACGAATACCATGAAGATATACTCTATATTTTTAAAGGGCATTAACAATCGCAAGGACTTCTAGCTCGTAACTAGCTAATTTTTCTTCTGCTGGCGATGTTTTTTGACTCATATGAGATATGGGATGGAACTTTCGGTCCTCCCTATCTTTTTGCATTAAAATTGCACCAAATCCGAACGCACATGCGTCGGTATGAAGTTCCGTCTCAGCTTCATAGCGATATAACTTTAAAACCGGCCTTTTAATTAAAACATCTTTAAGTGTGTGGAAGCCTATCTCTTCTTTAGATTTAAAATCAAACTTATTGCCTGCCCTCAACAGATCAGTTAGTGGCTTAGCTATAATACTATAAGATTCCACATAATTTCTGAAATATCCCGTCAAATCTAAAAATTGTTGAACTTATTTTATGTTTTTAGGGATTGGAAAATTTTTGACTGCCTGAACTTTTTCAATGCCTGGCCTTATAGTGCCATCTTTAATTACTTGACCAAGATATTCAACCTGGGTCTGCAGAATTTGACATTTGTCCAAATTTATTTCTAATCCATGTTCTGCTGCTAATTTGAGAACTGTGCGTACATTTGCCAAATCCTCTTGCATGTCTTTTCCTAATATGACAATGTCATTCATATAAATAAGAATAATACCTTGTTGTAATAATGGTCGAAAAATATCATTTATAAATCGTTGAAACAGAGCGGGCGAATTGCACATACCAAATGGCATCCTTAAAAAAATTTCGTACTGCCCATCTGGTACTACAAACGATGTAACTTTTATACTCTCTGGATGCATCGGAACATGAAAAAATCCATTTTGAGATCTAACGTACTGAATACTTTTGAATCTTGTAGTTTATCCAATTGATCAGAAGTTAATGGTAGTGAGTATCTGTATTTTACTATTATTTTATTGAGCTTCCTGTAATCAATACAGAGGCGGTTTTCCCCACCTTTTTTCTTTACCAGAACTATTGGACTGGCATATTCTCTGAGCTACTGGGTCTAATAATACCACATTTTAGTGAATATTTAATAATTTCGTGAACAATTTGTTTTTCCTGAATAGATAGTGAGTGTTGAAACACTGGTGCTTCATTTAAAACTATTTTTGTGCTGATATTCGTTGTTTTAACAGTATCAGGATTATATGACGAAACAAGTTGTTCTACTTCATGTTTTATATTACTATCGGTTATATGCTCTAGTTTTGGTTCGATAATCTTTGAATCATACACGTTTATATTAAATATATCTGGTACATCTGAATTGATTAAATCTATGGTTGTTGATTTTTTCATTATCTTTATACTTTGGTCATCAATGTACAAATCTGCTTGTTCTAATAAATCGTTTCCTATTACCCTACTGATATTCATTGCATTTTCAGATACAACATGAACTTTTGAATTTAAATCTTCATTATCTATCTTCATTATAGCTTCAAAACAACCAAACGTTTCTGTTTTTTATTTCCAAATTCGGTTAATTCAATTTTAGTTTGATCTAGTTGTTGAATTTGCATTTTTAAAAATTCGACTGCTCTAATTAAATTTACACAACTTCCTGTGTCAATAAGAGCAAAAATTTTTATTCCATTAACTGTAACATCCTTCATATTTTGATTAGTCGTTTGTTGACATATGCTAACAATTGTTTGTTTTCACAATTACTTTGACTTGACCGTTGCTTAGTTGGACACACGTCTGACTTGTGACCAAATATGTTACACTTAAAACACTTAGGTTCCTTGAATCGGCATTGATCTGTTCGATGATTACGAAAACCACAGTTAGCACATCTTGATTTTCTAATAATAAACTTTGTTGACTTTCCTTTATTAGCTGTTGCAGGCTGCAAGAACTTTCTTTCAAATGATTTATCTGTAAATGGTTTCTTTTGCTGTGATAATTTAGTTTGTAGTTTTTCAACTGCTCTAAGTTTAATTTTAGTTGCTTTAAGTCTACTGATTCTAATAAAGCATGTTTATCTCGTTCATCGCCTGGGGTACCATTCACAATATGAATAATTAATGATTTGGTATCTAATACTACACTTTGATTTGCAATTCTTTTCATAGCATACACATACTCTTTGAATGATTCTGAATTAAGTTTCTTACGGAGTTGTAACTTATTACAGACCTCTGCAACCCATAAAGTTTCTTGAAACTCATCTGACAACGCAATCTGCAGTTCATTCCACGACTTTATACCCTTTTCCGATGCTACAAATGCACGTGCTGTTTTTATAAGTAATTTTTTAGCATTTGTGAACATCATTATTGGGGTCCACGAACACATTTCACTAGCCTCTTCGAAATCAGTGACCCATTCATTGACAAGAATGTCACCTTCTTCTCCACTGAATTTTTCCAATGAACCTTCAACATCTCGAAAGAGAATCATTCTTGTTGCATGATTCTTTCTATCCAAACTTGCAATACTAATATTTTCGATATTATCAACAATTTGTTCTGTAAAATTATCATCATCGTCATCATCGTTTTAAAATAATCACGCAGTCTTTGGGAAAAAATACCTATCTTTCCTTTTGAATTAACTTGCAAGGAATCTGCGTATTCTTTGATTTCTTTTGAATTCATTTTAATTGTTATATCCATTTTGTTTATTTTAGTTACTCAAATAAATAATTATATTTTTCAAATTTATTGTGAAAATTTAATTATGTAAAACACTTAATTGAGTCACTGTATAAAAATTATAAACTGTCATTTGCTCGCACCACAAGTTATACTATCTTTAATATGATAATGCAATTTTACTTTATTTAGTGTAGTTTTTATTTACGTTTTAAATGTTCAAAACAAAAATATTTATAAATAATGGTGTTTTGTTTCACTTTCTAGAACTATATTTTTCTCACTTTATAAGTAATTGTTTTTTTTTCGTTTCTTTGTTTTATGCTTTGAAAAAAAAAATGGCGTCACTTAGCTTTACTGTGTTTTTGTCAAATTAATTTAATTTTCAATATATTTTCACTTTTCCAGAATTCTAATTTCACATTTATTTAAAAATCACTATTATAATGTTCACTTTATCAGTTTATCCCGGTTGAGCCCCCAAAAACTGTAGAGTTTAACGTGTAATAAAGCATAATGTTTCAAGTTTTATTCTTGCTTTATATTTTTTTTTATTTACAACTAAAAAAGTATATTATTTAATAATGAATCGTATTCAATTTTGGCTATTACTTGAAAATTGAAGATAAATCGTGCGAGCTCAGAACTTTGGCTTAGCCAAACTTTTTCTTTACTTGTATTTTACTGACTGACTTTGTTATTTTATATGTAGTCATAATTGATAAAATTATGCATTGTTGCCGTTCCTATACGTACATTGATTGATCATGCTGCGTTGTCGTTTCTACATGTATATTATTTTTTGGTACATAATTTATTTATTGTACATAATTATTGGTTGGACATGATTGTTTAGTATACATAATTATTCCTTGTACATACTTATTAAGAGTTTATAGTTAAACATACAGTTATAATAATTTAAACACAGAAAATTATTTTAAATATTCTTCAGAAAAAACTAAGTCTAATAAAAAGACAAAATTCTTAAATCTAAATTTTAAAAAAACAATTTTTCAAAATAAAAACGAAAGTCAAGGCATTCTGTTTCTTTTTAAAATTTCAAAAACATTTAAGTTTGAAGCATCAGCACAGAATAATAAGCAACTAGAACTGAAAGTATTCAAATGAATTGAACGAAAAATTGCTGTGAAAAGCGAATAATCCTTTACAAAGTTTAATCTCAATTCCAGTTCGGGGATCGAACCAGAATCCTTCTGATCAGAGTCAATGATTCAAAGTTTAACACTCTCGACCAGCGACGAGATAAAATTTGTTTTTGGACAATCGATTTAATATTGACTGGTATAAGACTTTATTACGGATCTATCACCTTTTAAAGCAATTTTTCATTCAATTCAATTGAATACATTCAGCTCTAGTGGCTTATAATTTTAACCTATTTTCGTGTTTAGTATATGCCTTAGAAAAGTATACCGTATAGTGTATAACATATCCCGGGTAGGAGCTGCCAATATTAAACATCAACCCATCCTCGGGCCCGTTTTGGCGAGCGAAGCCTTGACTAGTTAGCTTCAGTTTCAGTCTGGGCCAGTTGTAAATGCCTAGACTGAACCAAGATTTTTATTATATTACGCGTTATTTACCAGTCTTGTGCATTGTAAAAATGTGCAAGGCATATTATGTTTATCTTTATTTTTATATATGTTACTCTTTCCACAACCTCTTTACACACATTTAAAGGAGGTATGGGAAAAAATTGGTTTGGCAAACCCGGCCCAAGTCTTATTTGCCAAACTTGGTTCAAGCTTGGGCCGTTTGAAAATGTTAAGCCTGGCTTAAACCCCAAAAGCTGTGTCGCGGGTTTGGTCCAGTTTTGGTCCCTTAGCTTTTTCTTACTCAGGATATATTGTTTTATATTTGTTCTAAGCTCTCACTGTATTTACATTTATGCTTGAAAGGTTTGTGGAGAGAAGTGCTTGCTAAACTCTTCTGGCAGTTGCTATTGATTTGAAAAAAAATTGCAAATTTGAGTTATATAATTGTTTTATTTAGTGATATTACTTGACTCTAGTAAATTTCTAATAAATAAATAGAAGGTCACTGTAGAATTCTACAATACATATTTCTAATATTTCTCACAATTTTAATGTATCATAAAACCACAAAAAAATCACACCTGTCATTACGTATGACAGAAGCACCTGAACTGTTTATTCATTTTCGTAGTCTATTTTAAAACGGTATAGCTTATTTAACAAAAATTTAATAAAACGGATATTTAAACAACGGATACAATCAAGTATATAACATTTATATGAGGCATTAATTCAGTGTGACTAAATGAATGTTTTTTTTGGAATTTGCCTGCGATTTTGTGTCAAGTTAAACGATTTGTTAATTAAATAAATCAATAAATTATTTTCAAAATTTTGTTTAATAATGTTTTGGTTTACCTTGTAAAAGTTATTGACTGCTGACTGCCAATATCTTGATCAATGCTATCAAATTTATGTTGCCAATAATTGACCTTCCTCTTGAATGTTGGATATAATGTAGTAATTAGTGTTTATCTTTTATGCATACTTCCACATTTTGAATAATGAATAGATGTAATACTTGGATGAATCAAAAACTTGTTATTATTTCCAAAATTTTATGATGTTTGTTTATTATAATTCTAATATTATAACAAATCACTCAACCAATTTCGACTTCTTAGGTCTTTGTCAGGAGGCTTTCACAGGTCGTATTAATGTTTTGTGCGGTTTGAGTTTATACTATATAGATGGTTTGATCACAAAACTGGTGAATGTATTCGGCAGCATTATGTAATGCATGTATTCAGGTTGTGCAAGTTACTCAAAACGTACTAAAATTATAGACAATTTTTGCATATTCTTAATATTCATACAAACATATTAAATAGGCATACGTCAATACAATTATGGAAGCCTACAATTGTTTCGTGGATTCCACTTTTTAGTGGCCTTGACTATACCGTGCTCCCTCACGGCCGACTAGCCCTTTATAACATTTCATGTTTCTTTTTCTGTGAATAAGATTTCGATAAAACGTTGTTTACAATCAGAGAGCAAAATATTCAAATTATTTGTCATTAACACAAAATTTTCGTTAATTTCATTCATAAATTTCAAAACACGTTAAATTGTTCATTTCCTTCTATCTTTAAGACGCACATCAATATCTTCATATTTCTGCAATTGATTATGATAATGGAGTCATATCTATTATATGTATATTTGCATTTATTTTAAAATAAATAATGAACATATTATATGACATAATATTATATCAGTTTTTATTTTGACATTAGATAATCCAAACGTTTGTCTCATTTCAATTTCGTTATTTGCATAATTATTTCATATCATAGTCTGTTAAAAATCTTCAATTTACTATTTCTATACTAGTTACAGATAAAGTTTTTTAAATTTTATTTGACAAAACTATTATTACCTAAAGTTTGAACAGAATAGGTTATCTTACTAATTTTTTAATTTATGTTTTTCGTGGTTAGTCGTGTGGATAGACAGCTAGAATAAATGGTTTAACAGCGTTCTACGTCTGTGACTCTGAAAGATCTTTGTATAGTACCTGATTGCTTACTAGTTAGATTAAGGGCTGTACCTAAATTACGTAATGAATTAAGAGGAGGGAGGGTGTAATAATTTTGTGACAATTTGTTACGAATGGGGGGGGGGGGGGGGGGGAGGGAGTCAAACAATGTCATGCCACGTCGAACTACTTATTTGTTTAGTTTGATTAAAATTATTATTATTAAGTTTAATACTTCTGTTTTTAATTAGTGTTTTTTTAAAGTAATCTGATAAATCCGATTCTAATTGCACACAAAACTGTCTGATCCCGAAATCTACCTATTTCTAGCGGATATACCTGCCGCTTGGACTTTTTTTTCGTTGAAATTTTTTTTGTATAATTGTGCTTTTATTTTTAAATATTTAATCCTTTTTTCGTAATTCAGTAGTCGACTTTTTCGTGATTTCGATTTATTTAAAAATAGCGAAGTAATAATAACCCATTAATTCTACGTACGTTTATATCGCCGATACTTTAATAGAATATACTATATAGTACATTTTTGCTACAAGAGATGAAAACACTCCTTTTTCGTCTGTGAGAACATGTTAGTGAGAATCATAAAACCATATGCCAACCATTATTTAAGAGAAAGGATTCTGAAATATTATATTATACTTTTACACTTATTTTTCATTATTGTTTTATTTATTTTTTAAATGTTTATATACTCTTTTATAACGCAGCGACAAAAACGAAGTATAAACGAAACTGTAGCTGAAAACTAAACTGTGGCCGAAGAGCACCTAAATACTCCCTGAGAAGATGAATAAAAATGGGACAGATAAATTAAACAATTCTTCCTAAATGGTTTTAAGTTTTTTAAATATTTTAGATTTTAGGGTTCCGTACTTTAAAAAAGTAAAATCGGTGCCCTATTGGTGAGACTTCGGTGTCCGTTCGAATTTCTACATAATCAATTTACTCACAAACTATAAGTGCTATCAAGTTGAAATTTTCTACAGTTTTAAACGAATTTACCCACGCCTACTGATAACAAAAAATATTAAAATTTTTGTTGTCATCTATATTTTATGAAAATAGATAAGGAGATAGTAAAACAAAAGTTTTTTGTAAGAAATCGAGTTTGGTTTAGAAAAATCGAAAAAGATCAATATATTTCAAAAAAAAATTTCAATGATTTTTCAACTGCTTAGGTTTTTTGATATTGCCAAAAACGAGTGTTGTTTTTCCTGTCCCCACCCCTTAACTTCGAACATTATACAAGAAAAAATTTGAAAAAATTCATGGTTATGGGCAGTGTTGTAAAGTTTGAACAAAAACTATAGCGGTCGGCTTATCATTTCAAATGTGATTCTGAGAGGGTTGAGAGTGGATATTTTGTAAAAAAATTATTTTCGACCTTGTTGAGTGGGGTGTGAAAGGTGTTTTTTTTCTAGTCCAAAATGTATGAGGAACAAAAAAACAGCATTGCAAATAACTAGATGACGAATTCTGCAGAAATTCTGCATTTTTGTGTGATATTATAATAAAGCAGAACGATTTAAATATTTCTTTGCAAAAAAAATTATTATTTTTAAAAACTATTTTATCTGGATCGGAAATTTTTTATAGGAACATTTTCCGCAATAAGCAAAAAATTTAAATGAACAGGAACCTGGTAGTTTCATATTTCAAGATTACATAACTGTTTTGGACTGATTAATTGAAAAATATAAATAAGCAACGGTTTCCTGGTTTTGAGAACATACTCTTACAATGAAATTAGCAATTTAACCACAGTCCACATCTTGTTGATATCTCAAAAGTCAAAAGCACCGAGTGAATTACAGATGTAGTTACTTGAGTTATGTGAAGATAATATTATAAAATCTCTTTTTGATGCAAAGAAAGTTCCGATTGAAATATGGAAAAGTGTAATTGAATGCCCATGTTTACGCAAACATGCTCGTCGACTACTTTCTTGCTTTGGAACTACTTACTGTTGCAAATAAACTTTTTCATATTTAACCCAAATTAAGATCAACTTAAGGACTCAGATAGCTGTTGTTCATTTAGAAGACCAACTCAAGGTACGTGTTACTAAGCTGGAATCTAATATAAAGTTTTTATCAAGTTTCTAACACAAAAGTCCCATTAGATTAATTATGTGGGACTTTATAAGTTGTATATCTTTTTATTTTATTTTATGATCTATTTATGTTTTTTAATTAAATATCGAATTAATAAAATAAATTGGATTTGTGAAATTATCATATATTGGCTTAATTTTTATTTTTTGTGCTCCCAGAAAATATTAATATATTTAATTAAATATTTGTATGTCACAACAACACATACATAGATACCATTTAAGTCCTAGGTCCCACAACAACATGCGCTCTGATGAACGTCTTTTTTAAACATTTGTGGATTGCCGCGAGACTATTGATTCGGGCTCCAATTGTACAATGTACGAACAAAGAAATCTCTCTGCTTTCTGTCACTATATGACAGTGATGAGTGAGCGATCTCAACAGTTTGACTGTTTGCACAAACCGATTGACGAATAAAACGGGGAAAAGAATATGTTTGAGGCATAATGGATTTGATTTGTAGGGTTGTAGGGATTTAATATTAAATAACTAATTCGTTTAGCACGCTCGCCTTTGAACAGAGTCCAAAAGAGCCATTATAGTAGCAGATGCAGCCCCCCAAACTTGAAAACAATACTCGCCATAATGCGGTATGTTTACGATTTACAAAATTATTATTGGCCTTTAATGGTAAAAAGGTACCTCATCCCTGCAATTAATATTGGTATGATGTTTTAACCGTTATGAACTTTTAATTTTTCTTATCCAATTTAAAAACGGTACATCCGACTTAATCAATTATATTATACGGAAAAAAAAATATCACACTGTAACTTATTTTTATAAAGAAATTCATGAATCAACTAGTAGTTCAATGAATCGGATTGTGTAAATTTATATGTATAAATATATGTATATAACAAAAAGTTACAGTTTTTTTAAGTTTATTTCTATATAACAAAATATATAAACAAAGTGTTGCATAAATTTTTTACAGCGTTAAAAATCAATTTAGCAAAAATTTAGATGACCTATTTTTTAAAAATATTATATAAAATAAGCTAATTGTCTGATATTTGTATTTTACATATTTTATGAAAAACTATTATTGTTAATATTAAACCAGTTAGTGTTATGTAAAAAAAAGTGTAAGAATTAAATTAGGTGTTGGACTTAAGTTATTTTATTTATAGTGTATTCTTTTCGGCTGTACTGAACAAGTTCCAACACCGAATTATCGAATTTTGTATTCTTTTGGAATGAATTTCAATACAAAAAAAATAATTCGGTGTTGGAACTGTACTGAAATTTGTTCGGTACAGCCGAAAAGAATACACTATTAGTATTATAATTACAGATGGACTGAAAGCAAACAAATTGTTTGATTTTTTTTTTTTTCAAAATTAAACACAATAACGTTAGTTTTTTAGCTGTTATGTTTTTGTGTAAGCTTTTCAAAATGACGAGAGATCTACTAGTAGATGTTTATAATAATCTAAACTTCCAACAATGAGATCCGATTTGGATTAAATTTTTTATATCTTCAAATGATTCTGCCTTAAATTCAAGTTTCATCGGTTCATTTAATTTAATTTTATTTATGTTTTTGCCAAAACCTTTCTTAATGCTTTATTCAATTTTAAATGGTGATAGTCGACCATATACTAAAGTTGTTTATGAATAAAACTTCACTATATTTTTGGAACAGGGCTTGGAACAAAAGTTTTTTCGGTTTCATAAAAAGTCATTCAAGTAACACACTGAAAAAATTGCTTATTGCCAGTATGACAATATCATAAGCAGAACAGGGGTACCGTTTGATAGACTATCAATTATCAAAGTCCACAGAGAGGTGAAAGAACACCTCCGTGAAGACAACCTCGTTTGACTCAAACTGAAATAGTTGTATTGCCCATTTCCACAAAAGCAATACGGTAGCTGAACATAGGCACCAAGCGATAGGCAGCTCTTTCTAAAGATTTTCCAATCTGGTGTGCATGCTGATTGGTACTTAGCGGAAACTGTAGTAAGGCGGTGTTCCTTTGAGGACAAAGGACTTGAGATTTATTGGCTGAAATGACTTGACTTCGCTATAGTCGGTGTGACCTGGTTTAGGTATAAAAACAACTATAGCTTTTCGCTACGCTTTTCTGGAGCTTTTCTGGAGCATAGTCTAGACATACCTTATAAATATATTCTGCAATGATTCAATGAGACCATTCAAATTATTCTGCAGCATGCAGAGATAGATTCCATCAGGAACCGGAGATTTGAACGGTTAAAGGAATCTATGGCACATCTCAGAGATCTAATGTTCACCACATTTCCAGCCAAAATTCAACTATCTTTATGTGAAGTTACAGCTACTTGTTCCTTCATTTTAGCAGTGGAGCTACTACCTGGTAAATGTGTATAAAGCAGATGTTGCGCTGTTTCTTCAACAGATTTCGTATACGTCCCAGTTGGCATAATAGTAAGCCTGATTGGTATTTGGGTTCCTTTGACAGTGCTCTATGAAGCCTTGCTGCCATACAGGATAGCTCTCAATTAACCCACAAAACTTTTTCCAAGCACTCTCTAGCACCCCCGATGCTGTATTTATACTCCCGTCGACTAATACGATTAGCGATCTAGTCATCGGTATTATTTGTTCGCTTGGCTTTTCATAAAAGTTTCCTGATTGTAGATCTCAACTTTTTCAGGTTTGTTTTCCACCAGGGTGAGTTTCCTCCATAATGGAAAGCTCTGAGTGGACAATATTTTTCAAACGCCTTGACCATACACTCGTGAACCCGATACGCAACATTATTAATGTCTTGTTTAGGCGTGGTCTAGCGTAATTCTTCATCGTGGCTCGCGATGTTTTTTCTGATATCATTGCAGAATCTTGTGATATGTGTTTGCTATTGTTGACCTTCATGCATGTATTGAGTGAACATATGCTAATAAATTAAGCCACTGCAGAGCAAGGGGTGAATTAACACTGGAGGGTGCTCGGTATCCAGAATTTATTTTCTCGAAGACGCATCCCTCAGTGTACTTGTTCCATCATAGATTGGGTCGAACTCGGACTGGTTTTAACATCGATTCTCTGTCTTTTCAAAGCTTTGCTCTACTTTAGTAGGCTTCGCCTACGTCCCTTCGTCTTCGCTGTCATGTCAAATCTGCCGCGCAAAATATTAAATAACTGAATAGATATATAAAGAAAATATCAAATGCAAATCTTAACCTTAATTTTGGTTATTGTCCACTATAACAACCCCTGGCCTTTTCAAAGCTACCAAATTTAATTTATAAATTCAAGTTATTCTTTAATTAAAAATTACTTAACTTATAACTTAACACAGTTTCAATGTCATTTAAAGAAAACTTTACTTACATGAACAAAATGATAGTTTAAAAATAAATTACCTTCATTATTATGATTTTACTTTTTTTTAAATAATATTTTTATTTATCATCTTTTGTAATACTAGAGATGACAAAAAAGCAACATCAAGACAATAAGTATATTAATATTCCTTAAGCATAAATATATGAGAAAAACAATTTATCTTGAAATTAAATTTACTATTAACTATTAAGCAACATTATGGAAAAAGAAAATAAAAAAAAAATTACTGAAAATAAATTAAATAACAATATGATTTAATTCAAAAGTTTTGTGACGCATTATTAGTATTCTCCAATATCGATAGGACAATAATCTTTTTTACTTGGTTGGTCTATATGATTAATCTTATAATTTCTTTACTTTTTGAATTAAAATGTGTCAACGCAAGAATAATAGATATTATATTTTGCTGGCATCGCTTTAATATACGTATATTTTGCTCACGTGAAATTTTGTGTGACATACTTGACAGTTGGCGATACTTTTGGTATGGTATTCGAACCCACGAAATTTATCTAACTGAATGGATTGAGTTTCCAAAGCGGAAATGTTCGTATGATTGTGTTGCAAATATGCTGGCAAAAGTGTCTACCACAAAGAAATTCGAATCAGTGGTATTAGTAAATATATAGGTTCAACTCCAAAACTAGCATAGTTTTTCAGTTTTCTAGAATGAACTGGAAGGTTTATTAAAAGAAACCCAAATTGCCTGTCGAATTGAAATATTTTAAATTATTCCTTAAGTTACTTGAGTTATTAATTCTAATTTAAATATTTTCTTTAAATTCAAAATAAAAAATTATTAATTATTAAATATTTTGTAGTCTTATATATAAAACTATTTTAATTGTATAAAATTCAGCTTAAATTATAGACCACTTATTAAAATTTTACAAAAATATTCCTAATATTTCTAAACTATAGCACACCATCTTCATTGTAAACTGTGTACTCAAAATTATTATTAATTACTTATTACTAAGTTCTAATTACTCATATGAAATATGAGTGAACTACATGAAGGAAGAATATCTCCCTCCATAAACAAAGTGATTTTCAACACGTATACACTAGAAGAAATAATTAATCTGGAAAACAACACATATCGACCATTGGCTATCCTACCCGGACTCGAATAGGAATCTGGAGGGAAACGGAAGAATATAAGATCGAGATATTAGGACTGTGTAGTAAAATGGGAAAACAGTGGTGACATAACAAGAACTACGGGCAGTTATTTAATGTTCTCTGGAAAACCCAACACACATGAACAAGGTGCAGGAATATTAATAACAACAAAAGCTATGAAAGCAATACTTGAATGGAAACCAATAAATAGCAGAATGATCACAGCTAGATTGCAATCGAAAATTAGAAATACAACCATCATACAGTGCTCTGCACATACTAAAGAAGCAGATGACACAACAAAAGAGGAATTCTATGAGCAATTACAAACAACAAGATCTAGAGCACATCGTAACGACATCAAAATTGTTCAAGGAGACTTCAACGCCAAAATTGGAACCGATAACACTGGCTATCGGAATCAGTTATGGGCAAATATGCACTAAAATCAACACGTTATAATATTGGATATAGACTTGTAAATTTCCAGTTCTCTATTTCTTTGAATACGAATATAGTGGACTGTAAAAAAATTGATGAACAAATCACTTTCTGGAAATTTACTTTTGTTGTATTTTAAATTTTATTTATTTTCTATATATACATAATTTGGTTTAACTTTAACGTCTAATTCAATACGTTTTATTTGGAACAAAAAATAAAAATATTGTTTTTCCTTTGAAAGTTACTAAAAATTCAAATATTGTTTTCCTTTTGAAGGTTCTTCGTCAACTAACTAAACATAAGGCAAAACATGCTGGGTAAACTTTACCCAACAAACAAATCAACAACAAAGTATGTTTATATGTGTATTCTGTCTCGTTCCCATTTACATTATATGATTTATAACATCCACCAGCCCTTGAAAGACTGTCTTTCAAAATTTAATTCAGTTTTCAATTACTTTTGAATATATATATATATATATATATATATATATATATATATATATATATATATATATATATATATATATATATATATATATATATATATATATATATATATATATATATATATATATATATATATATATATATATGTATACACATATACACATACATTATATTGTATTATATATTGTATTATATGTATATACAATTAATTCAGTAAATTATTTGTGATATAACATCACCCCGATGGAAAATCTCCCATCAAGAATAATATAAGAACTGAATCTAAAAAATTATGGTGCAAATTATGAAACTTTTTGCAATCCATACAATTGTCGACTGACCTAGTTTCGAACCAATGAGAAAATTTTAAACTTTAAAAAAGTTTATCATTCTCATCAGGTCTAGCCGACTAGATAAACTACCAAAAAATGTCAACGCTAAATATAAACCAAAAATTAGGTTACAACTCTAGCAAAGAATAAAAAAACAAAAAATTTACATAGACATATATTTAATAGATTCAGGTTTAGTCAATTAATTTCTCTAGTAATCACTGTTTTGTTATACTCTAGACATACTAATATTGAATAACAAACTCGTATCGGTGAGAAGAAGATGACTAGTCTTCACTTGTGTCTATTGACACATAATCAACAATTAATTCAGTAAATTATTTTACGTACATCAATTCAATTGAAAATCTTATAACCATATACTAATCTAAATAATTTAACAAAATATCAAAGTTTCATTCTATTTCAAACTTAATTAAGAAAGGACTTAATAATAAATTTATAACACTAAATATTTTTTTAAATTACACTTATTTAAAAGGTATCAAACGTTTTTTTTCTAAATAAATTAAATGAATAGTTTTTAATCAGTACAAATGAAAACTGTGCAGTTAAAGATTATTTTATTTAAATTATGCGATTGGCAATTTTGCAAGTTCCGTAATTGCTCTTTCGCCTTGGTTTTAACTAAACATACTCTAACCTTCTTGTCCTTCCCTTCTATAATTTTGTCTATTCTACCGAGTGGCCATTTCATACAGGGTAGGTTATAATCATGTTTAAGAACCCAATCGTTTTCCTGTTAATTGCCATAACTTTCTCTCCATTTAACTCTTTGTTGTAAGGTATGTAAATAATCCTTGGAAAATTTTTTCCAAAGTTGTTGAGTTAATTTCGTGGTCTTTCTCCAGTACGACAATCTGTTAGTATCTAAATCAGTCACGTCCGGTACTATAATTGTGTTAAGCGGACCTCCTGTCAAAAAATGACCAGGCGTCAAGGGTTCTAAGTCAGCAGGATCTGCAGACATTGTATAAAGGGTTATACCCCTTTAAATGAAATTTAACATACCTTCTATTTCTGCAGTTATTGTTAATAATTGTTCTAGAGTTAGAACGACGTTCCCAATTGTACGGTTTAGGTGAGTTAGTTTTAAACAATTTGACCGCCGACTCCCAAAGCCCTCCAAAGTGGGGCAAGCGTAGTAGAATGAACCGCCATTTTATGCCCAATTCGAAACAAAAGTTTTGTATATCACTATTATATGCTTTTAAATCTGATGCTAAATGTTTGAGATAATTCATTGTCCCAACGAAATTTCCTGCATTATCACTACATATAATGGCACATTGGCCACGTCTACCAAAAAACCTTTTAAGACACGCAACAAAAGCTGCACTAGACGCATCTTCTACTAATTCCAAGTGTATTGCTTTGGTCACAAAGCAGATGAATACACATATATACACCTTACTTAACGTTTTCTTTCTTTGATTTTTGTACCGTATTGAAAACGGACCACAAAAATCAACACCGGTAATATTAAATCTCTATCTGTAGGTAAACTACCCATTATCTGTTTCAATAATTCTGGTTTTGTTCTAAAACAAGCTATGTATACATTTATAAATTAAATTTTTAATTGTTGATGAACTACTTAAAGTGTTAATCTAATGAAAATTTTTTGATTAAAAGATTTCTTATACACTTTAATAATATTTTATTTTTCTAAATATATTTTCTGTCTCTAAGAGACCTTCTTTAGAGAATGAATTCTGATTTCTATTATGGAGTGGGCTATGAATTCTGATTTCTATATAATAGAAATCAGAATTCATTCTATGAAGAAGAGACAGAAAATATATTTAGAAAAATAAAATATTATTAAAGTGTATAAGAAGTCTTTTAATCAAAAAATTTTCATTATTTATAAATTACCTTTTTTGCTGAGGTTTTGCATTCAAAGGCAAAAATTTCTGTCGCACAAAAGAAAATGTAGACGGAATCCACTATGACAATTTTTTTGATGAACGCTTCGAAATATTAAGTCAGATGATTATGTGAAGGTAATATATATTGATGCTTTCTATCATATTCTAATGAACTTTGTTGAAGTCGACCTCCTACTCTCAACAATCCATCACTGTCCACAAATGGTGACAAACTACTAATTTTACTCCCTTTTGAAACCAAATGTCCACTCTTTAAGCTGACAAGTTCTGAATAAAATGCCTTATTTTGTACTACACGAATCAATATTTTCATTGCCTTATCTAATTCTTGTACAGACAATGGACCATAACTTTTATTAGCTTTTGAACTTAATTGTGAACTTGCTTTCCACCTAACAATACGAGCTACCACTCGTTTTATTTTAGTCAACGAGCTAAATTTATCAATATTAAGAACATCTATATATTTCATTGTAACAAATACTCTACTAATATTTTTACACTCCGGAAGACTAGACAAGTCTGAAATATCTATTTTATTGTGAGGCCATTCATTTTCTACGTTTTTCAAAAAGTCAGGCCCATTGAACCACATTATGTTATCTATCAATTCATGCGCGTAGGCTCACCGAGAAACTATATCGGCGGGATTCAATTTTCCTGGCACATGGTTCCAAACGAAATCTTTTGTTGTTTCCTGAATTTCGCTAATGCGATTTCCTACATAGGTTGATAATTGATACGGAGCGATTTTTAGCCATTGTAAAACAAAGGTTGAATCACACCATAAAGCAACCCGTACTATTTTTAAATTTAACGAAGATAATATTTTAGCGACTAATCTTGACAATAACAAAGCACCATTTAATTCCAATTTAGGCAATGATATTACTTTCAACGGCGCTACTTTCGATTTACTACATAATAAAGATACAATAGCTTTATTGTTTTTGTCTACTCCTTTTAAATAAATGCAAACTCCATAGGCTGCTTGAGAAGCATCGGAAAATCCGTGCAGTTCTATCTCTCCATCGTTATTTGAAATGACACATCTACCAATATCTATATCCTTAATTCTAACTAAATCATTTCTGTAACCTAACCAATGCTGTCCTAAATCCTTGGGTACCTCTTCATCCCAATCGATTTTTGCAAGCCATAATTTCTGAATTATAATTTTTGCACGTACTACTATGGGAGCTAATATCCCTAAAGGGTCAAATAGTTTACAAATGTCAGAAACTATGTTCCGTTTTGTGATTTTATCATTGCTGGTGTTAAGAAAATCAATATTGAAAGTAAATCTGTCTGTTTTTGGGTTCCAATTTATTCCGAGTGTTTTTATTGTTTCGTTTGCTTCTAAACTATTCTCTAAATCATCTGCAGGAATGTGAGCCAAAAACTCATCTGAATTCGACGTCCATTTTCTTAACTTCATTTCTGCACTTAGAAACATACTATTTAGTTGATTATAAATTTCAATACTCTGTTCAACATTATTACTACCAGAAAGCAAATCATCAATATAGAAATCACGGACAGCTATTTTTGTCGCTTTAGGATATTCTGAACAACTAACTTTTGCCAATTGATTAATTACCTTTGTAGCCAGATACGGTGCTGACGAAAAGATCTTTTGATATTTGGTTAGACTATCTTCTATCAAGATTTGTCTGTACATCTTAGCGATGTCAGATGTATAGGCTATTGCATAGGTACGAAATCTAAGAACTATAGATAGTAAATCGCTTTGTACAACCGGTCCTACTAATAAAACATCGTTCAAAGAGATATTACTACTGGTTTTTGCAGAACCATCAAACACTACACGGCATTTCGTCATCGTGCTTAAGGGTTTCAATACTGCATGGTGTGGAAAGAAATATTGTTCGTTTGGGTTCTCTTCGAAACTAACACTTTACACCATGTGTCCCAAACGTATATATTCCTGCATAAAATCTACGTATCGATTGCGTTATTCTATGTCCTTTTGCAATTTTGATTCAAGAAATCTAAATCTTTTAAATGCGACTCGTCTAGAGTCGCCTAAATCTTTAACACTTTCTTTAAATGGAAGTGTAACTACATATCTTCCACTTTCATTTCTTCTATATGTATGTATTAGCGAATACTTGCTCACAATATTCCTCTTCTTTAGACATAAATTTAACATCATTTTTGAAAGTATCTACTTCCCAGAAATTTGAAGTTTTTTATCTAACTGCACATTTGATATATCACTAAACATTTACTAAAATACGATGCACTATCTGATAAAAAATAATTTTGTATTTCAACTTTTCCACCTACTATATAACCAAAAACCGTTAATTGCAATGTCGGCAAATTGCTCGCTATAACGTTGCATTTCTAAAATACTAAAAAATGTATCTGCACCTAACAGAATATCGACTGAAGACGGAATATTAAAGGTCGGATCTGCCATTTCAACATGGGGTGGTAATATCCATTTCGAAATATTTATGCGTTGTGATGGCATCCTATTACTTATTTTCTGAACAACTAATAATTCCAATTCATTACTATATTTATTTATCCTCGACGTAATTTTTGTTTTTATCTTATACTCTATGTTAATTTTCGAATTATTTAATCCAGCCACAGCACAACTATTTAAACTACATTTTTCTAATCCAAGTTTCTCTACCAAAGCTCTGGTAATAAAATTTGATTGTGAAGCACTATCCAACAGTGCTTTACATTTTGTATAACAACCATCTACTCCCTCAATTAGTATTTGGGCTGTCGATAACAAAACCATGCTATTATTACTGTCATATTGACAAGCATACGATGACAAATCTCTGAAATCTATATTATCGGCCCCACTCTGACTACCATCTATATTTGATGAAGTTTGTACGGTTGAACCAATAAGGTGACTATCATTGACATTAAATGTCCTACTATAATTTCTACTACCCGGCTGATTTTCAACTTGAGTTCCTAACTGTTTGCCTTCACTATTAATTCTATAATTCGTCTTTCTATCATCTACATAACAATTTTGATTTAACTATCTATTTCTAGTTCTACCATTTGAATGAATTGTATCCACAATTCTACTATTTTCAATTTTATCCACCATATCATTGCTATCATAATTTCCATTAATACTATTAGCATTACCTCCATACTGTCTTTTATTATCTGAACTACTATTCTGCCCATAATTTTTTCTATCAGTTTTATTACTATCTATGTTTCTATCAATTTGATTTCTATTCTCTATATTCCTGTTAAAGTATCTGTTATCTATATTTCCACTATAATGTCCATCATTATGTGGTCTACTATTATAAATTTTTCCAGAACTATTATTATGTTGTGACATATATATGCAATAAATTATTATGTTTCAAACTACAAAGTGAACAAACTTGTTTTCCACAACTTTTGACCATATGTGAGTTTTCTAAACAATCAAGACACAAATTTAAATGACGTACTTTTTCATATCTATTGTACAAGTCTAAATTTAAAAAATGTTCGCATTTACTAATAAAATGGGATTTTTTACATAACGTACACAGTTGAAAATCCGCATGTTTATTCTGAATGTTTTCATTTCCTACTAAAAAGGACCTTTTCATATCTTTATTATGAGTTGACGAAGTTGACTGTTTTGGTTTAAATGATTGATTTCCAGATTTGCTATGCGCTAAAACTCGACTACGTTTTTCTAAAAATATCGACATTTCATTCCAAGTGGGCATCTGATCCAACTCTAATTTACTTTCCCACAGTCGCAATGTTTCTTGGTCCAACTTTTGTGAGACTATATTAATTATAATCATGCCCCACGTTTGTATATTTTGGCCTAATTTGTCTAAGCAACGTAAATTTAAATTACAATTATCGACTAACTGTGGTATCTCAGACGAAGTCTCTTTATTAACATATTTCAATTTAAATAATTCACTTATGTGTTTTTCCACTATTGCTCTTTTATTATTGTACCGACCTGACAACGTTTTCCATCATAACGTAAAACCCTCATCAGACAACTCTATCTCATCTATTAATTTCTTCGCCTTCTATACTACTATTTAGATAATAAATCTTTTCAATATCTGACAATGTGTGGTTCTTTATAATAATTGATTCAAATGAATCCCTAAAGCGAATCCAAACTTCTAATCTTCCATCAAAGGATGGTAACTTAACTATCGGTAATTTAATATTAGGCGCTTTTTTCATAGTGTCAGTTTCTCGAATATTACTATCAATTTTATGCTGTTCATTACTTTAGGTTATCGCAATCTGAAACTAATTTATTAAATTGGCTAATGATTTCGAAATACTTAGCCTCAAATTTTTTTTAGAATATGTAGGTGAATTTCTTAAAATTACAATGAAAAAAAAATGGAATTTATCATATGGGTCATTCTTTCACAAATCGAACAGATTTGAACAAAATCTTACAGACGCATTTGTGATTTGGCTTAAAAAAATTTTTACGGGTATGATATCGAAAAAAATATACGTGTTCGAGGTTTATTTTATTTGGAAAATAGAGGCGATCTAAGTTTGGAGAATTTCGTGATTTTTGGCTTGACGGCTTATTTTAAAAAATTGATAACTTCGGTTCTATTGATGGTAGAAGCTTTTGTTTTATTTTATTTTAAAGTTAAGAGATGGAATTCAATTCAATAGTCAATAAAAATTATTAACAAATTCCTATTATTATAAACAAATAATATGTTAAAATCGATTTTTAGTGATTGCCCTACAAAAATAAAGAATATTTGATATAACCATCGTATTCTACGTTCAATTTTCAAGAAAAACGTATTTTTAATTAATGAAGAAATTAGTTTTACATACTGTTAAAAATAATTTAATTTATCCAGCGCGGGACAACAAAAATTTATGGAATTTTTTGGCTTTCCGCGCTCGATAAATTTATTTATTTCTAATGCTACTCGTACACGAGAGAGCAAAATTGCAGACGTCAGAGAGAAAGTGTCGACTTATTGCTAAACTATTTACTCGTAGGAACTTGTTATTAATTTTTGTAGATAACAAATTTTTTTAAAATTCATCTTTTAGCTTTAAAATAAAACAGAAAAAAATGTCTATCATTACCAGAACCGAAGTTATGAATCTTTGAAAATAAGTCTTCAAGCCAAAAAACATGAAATCCTCGAAATTAAGTACCGGTCTATTTTCCAAAAAAAACAAAAAAAATTCTCGGGTGGCTGGAACATTCAACAAAGATCAAATTCGATTTCAAGCCAGTAAAGGTAGAATACTCTAAACAAATACATATTATTGATATTATTTTTTAAAATTTAAGTTGTTTTTTTTAACTGTTATTTGTGTTAATTTATCTTTTCAACGTTGTTGAAGTAATACATGTTTTTCAGGCTATATGTATTCAATTGTGTCGACTGTCCGCACTTGGCGAAACAATTGTTGTCAATTTTTAATCTATATGTATTCATTTTTGTTTAAGTAAAACTTTTAATTTAATTTTTTGAATTTTTTTTTTCCAAAATTTGAAACCGAAACCCCCATTTTCATACAAAATAGAATTCACATTGCGCGGTTTTGTATTGCGCGCTGTTTTTCTGGAACGGAACTACCGCGCAGTCGGAGAGAGTACTGTATATATATACATATATATATCGAAGAAAATACTTAATTGACGATATCTTCATGTTCATATAGGGACATGCAGACATGCAGCAGAAAACAAAAGAACTATCAACCCTTACACATGAAGTTGGTCTCAAAATAAACAGCGCAGAAAAACAAAGGCCATGAGATTGAACACCAATGTAAGTACACCAATCACCAACAATACACAAGTCGAGGATGTTGATAAATTCGTGTCCCTTGGTTGTACCGTAGCAAAAAAAGGTGGAACTGAAGAAGATATTAATCAGTGAATTATCAAGGCCAGAAATACATTCAACATGCTCCATAAGATCTGGAATGCATCCGTCCTGTCAAGAAAAACAAAGCTACAAATGTCGAATGCATGTGTAAAGTCAGTACTGCTGTAAAGATGTGAAACATGAAAGCATACACAAAAGATTACAAAAACGCTGTAGGTATTTGTGAACAAATGCTTAAGACAACTGATCAAATGGCTCTGGCCTAGTAAAATCAGTAACGAAGAACGACAAACAGAGCAGATAGACATTGAGACCAACACAAGAAAGAGGAAGTATAGATGGATAGGACCTACACTGAGAAAACTAGCCGAAGATGTTACAAGGATCTCCCTAGAGTGAAATTTGCAAGGCAAAAGAAGGATGAGAAGACCAGCAATGAGTTGGAAGAAAACAGCGCTAGTAGAATCGTAACAAATTGGCAAGACATGGGGAGAGCAAAGAGTGATTACCCCAAATAGAGTTAGATGGTCCAGTTTAGTAGACGCCCTATGCTTTTAAAAATGGAGATATAGGTGAAAAAAATTCGAATTTGGTGCTAAATAAAAATAAGTAAATTTGATTAAGCAAACACTTTAGTGTAATTAAGCATGAATTGGAACACAGTATTATTCTAATTTTTCATAATTTTTTCGAACAATCTTTATTATGTTTTATTATGAAGTTCGCAAAAATGACAAAAAATTATAATTTTAGTCGGACTAAAAATTTTTAAAATTAAATATCTCAAGAGAACAAAAAGACACTGATTTGTGAATTTGACATATTTAAGAGTAAGGAACTATAATTAAAAAACATAAAACTCAATTGTTCTTTGACCCTAGCGCCATATTTAAAAAAGTTTTTTTAATATTTTAATTTTAAAATTAATTAGAAAAACCTTTAATTAATTTTTTTTTTCAAAAGATTAACTAATCAGTAATCACCTATCAAACAAATAAAAGTTTTTCGAAATCGGTATAGCCATTCTTCAGCAATTTGATTTCAAAGTTACCTCGGAATGACAAAATTTTCATGTTTCATGCTTGGTGCCTGCCCTCTAAGCTTAAACTATGCACTTTAAAAAAATTCTAGAATGAGCAAATGTCCTCTTTTTTGCATTAAGTTTGCACGAACATAAATTATAATTGTTTTAAATTTCCCTTAAATTTCTGTAAATTTCATCTATCTCTTAAATTTCTGTAAATTTCAAGTATCTCGAACCAAATGTCAAAATCAGTATGTGATATAAAGTTTTTTAAGAATTTTTCTGGACTAATAGACTAATACAAAACAGTTTGGTTGAAAAATATCAGGTCGTGTCATATCAAATGTCGTTTTTCACTAAAGTTATAATTAGTTAAATACACCATTTGCGCTAAATGGAGGGATTTTCTAAGAAGTTTCTGTACTAATTGGCAAAATATTAGCAGTCAAATTTTGTAACTGTGAAGCGATGAAGTGTTAAATATTTCTCAATTTCTTTTCCTTTCGATTTTATACCTTTAACATTTTTGCGGATCTATATGCAAAATATAATAGGCGCGTTCCTTTGAAAATCAAACTTACTTAAATTTGCTTTGATCTACTCTACCTCGAACAAGTTGTGTAGTTGAAAAGCAGTTTATTATTAGCTTTTATTTAAATCAGTTATAAACTTGTTTTGGTATCTTTAATAATAAAATGGACCAGTCAGATCTAAATATCAGCCCAAAATAAAAAATTTTGATAATAATAAAAGAAACCCTTTTGAAAAATTTTCAAATTTTTGGCGTTCCATTAGTGATCTACTCAAAAGCTGCTTTGAGCAGCTATTTTGTTCCAAAGGAACGCATGTATTATGTGATGTGAGTTTCAAAGTATTATGTGATGTGAGTCCGCAAGCGGCGGACTATCGAACGTAAAAATTACATAAAATTAAATTGTTCGGGATTTTTGTAATTGTAATTGAACTCAAGTAACTAAGGAAGTAATTTGAATTTTTTCAATTCAAAGGTATGGTAGAATTATCTCAGTGAAAAACACTTTTTTGCTCTTTTACGTGCTTCGGTTAGGGATTCGAACTCGTAACCTTATCAATGCCAGTAAGTTTACATCCTTTGGCAGACTTTAATCACAATTTAAACATACATTATCAGAAATTTAACTATATATAATTATTTTAGAAATTAAATTTTAAAAAATTATCTTTAATTTAATTTATAAATAAAATATAAAAAACACCAAATCACATTGACATAATGGTTTTTAACAACAATAGCAACAACTTCATTTTATCACAAAATAATTAGTCGGTGTTAACTTTTTTGTTTTAAAACTTCACTCACTCACATAAGAAGTCGTATTTTTGCGGGGAAGTTATCAAAAACAGATCACTTCACCGCTTTCCAGTTACAGAATTTGGCTGCAGCTTGTCAGTTGTAATTATCAAAAATAAACGTTTGCCTAAATAAAAAAAACCAGGAGTGCGGTCGAATACTCAATGAGATATGTATTAAATATTTAACGAATGACAGATGACGCGTTCGAGAACTCGAGAATCCGATTTCATTTAAATTTGCTGTCAATTAGACCCCGCCTCTTTTCACTTAATTTTAAAAGCTGTATATAGCGCATTTAAATTTTAATGAAGTTTTTTTTTCAAAAAAATTTATAATTGAAAACCGTAAAATTTTGTTTAATAATTTTTAATTAATTTAGCAAACTGAGAATTAATTGTAATATAATTAAACAACTAATTAATTTTATATATAATAATTAGTTCTTAATTGAAAAATATAAACAAAATGGATGAGAATTTTGAAATTAGTGAGAGATAAACCAACAGCTTTTCGACTTTGAAAATGGATATAAAACCAACAATAAATTAATATTAATTAATTAATGAGTTTTTGCAACTAATTCAATCACCAAATTTATTTGAAAATTTTTAAAATAAATTTAATTACGATGGGATTAATTGAAAAATAATTCATTTACAAGCAAAAAGATTTTAAATTGATTAAAGCTTTTATAATCCAACGTTTCGTTTATTTATTTATATGGGCTATTATTTTGAAAACGTACATCGAAAAAAAACAACTATTTTTTAAAAATCTGAAATTTTGATATATTGTTGGCATTGACGAAAGGAAAAAAGTAATTTCTGCTTTTATTTTTTGAGTACTCTGAATCGGAGTTATGCGCGGTTGAATTTTAAGGCTTTTTCCCGTAGTTTTGGTAATGGTGGTAATGTTTTGTGAAAAAGGAAAATAATTGAATAATTAAAATAAGTAAGTTTAAAATAAATAACTTTTCTCTTTTCCGCTAGGCGGCGCGTAAAACTTTAGTTTACTTCAAAGCTCATATCTCAAAAAGTCCCCTTTTTTTTTTTTGTTTTTTACAAATTTTAAAGTAAACATATGCAGCTATGAAATTGAGAAATAAAAAGTCAGCAATTCAATATGGATTTTTTCTTACGATTTTTTAAAGTTTGGCATATGAAAAATTCCCATGTGTTTTTTTATTAAGTTAATAATCCTGTACTAAATGTGGATCTAATAAATTAAACATTTCATATTTTAACACCTGCAATAAATTTGAACCATTTTCTGTGCGGCTAAATGGTTAAAAACTTATTAAAAATTAATGTTAAGTGGTAAAATAAAGGAATTTAAATTATTAAAAGTGTCTGTAAAATGTTTATTCATTTTAAAAAATGTCTATTCAGCCCCTTTTTACTAATTAAAATCTTAGAGACTCATAATTTTAACATTTAAAATTTCTAATGACGCCCACAAACGGTTTTTGGAACAAATTATGCTTGCATCCAATCAAAATATATTAAATTGTACCTACCTAATTTTACCTGATTCTACCTATGTCAAAACTATTTAAAAGGTATATATATATATTGATGTGATTGCCTTATAGCAAGTATATTCAAAAATATTTAGAAGACATAACGTTTAGAAAAGATAATACATAATAGAAATGCCTTTCAAATTGTGCTGTAACTTGTACGGTCTCAAAAATCATAAGCGTACATCAAAACATGTGAAACTGGTCACACCAGCTGTTATTCAAAAAGCTGCGACCCTAAATTTCACTTTGCGTGATGACCAGTTTATATGTGAAACATGTGGCACTTATATCTATAAAAATAAAGTAAATTTAATTTTTTTATTAAAATGAATAAAAATTCATATGCAACTAATATTTTCTACAGCAGCTTTCATGTTCCAAAACTATCGTTAGTGAAGTTATTTCTATAAATCAGGATGTTGAAAATGTTCCAACGAACGAAAATATTCAAATACCTCCAGCATCTTTAGATCCATCACCAGTTTCGGTTGATACTATATCTCCACCAGTTCTTGAACAACTTAATGACACTTTAGAATATATTAACAATGTTCTTGGAAGGTTAGCCGAATCTCCTATCAAACAAAAACATATTACAACAGGAAGTTATAAAAAAATGGCAAGTGTCACATCGGCAATAAGTCAAAGAATATTTCAAGTAGATTCAGTTAAAGTGTTATCACCAAACGAGGAATGTGAATATACATCATGGCTTATGAACCTTAAAAAGGAATTTAAAGATGCCAGCTCTAAATCAAAACAAGTGTTTTTGTTGACAACTCTACCACGTAAATTATGGTCAAATCAACGTATCCAGGATACTCAATGATAACGCAGAATGAGATACAAACTGCACAATAAAGTTCAATAAAGTTCAAGCCACAATCCACCCAATCGTAATTTACTACAAATCATGTAATGATAAACTAGAGGTCTTATCTTTTGTCATTATATCTGATCATTTAATGCATAACACAGTTGCAATTCATAAATACCAGGAAAGGTGCATTGAATTCATTGAAAAACAGCAAGAAATATATCCAAGTATCAAAAAAAATTTATATTTTACTGATGGTTCAGCAGCTCAATATAAAAATAAGAAGAATTTCATAAATCTCTGCAAACATATTGATGATTTTAAAATACCTGCAGAATGGCATTTCTTTGCAACTGCCCACGGAAAGGGTCCATCCGATGGGATTGGAGGAACACTTAAAAGAGAAGCCCGGAGAGCTTCGCTTGAAGGAAAAACAATATCAACAGCAAGGGAATTATTTGAATAGGCGGAAATTTGGTCGAAAAAAACCAACCACGTTATGAAGTTTTCATATGTGTCTTCAGGAGATATCGAATTACAGGAGCAATTTCTTTCGATGCGGTTTTCGGACATCAAAACCATAAGTGGAACTCAAGGATTCCACTGTTTTTTACCGGATAACACTACACCCGATAAAATAATTGCCAAAATGTTTTCTTTTTCTGATAATCATAAATATTTCCATTTAGAGGCAAAAAGAATTATATAAATTAATTTTTTAATGTATTAATTTATATAATATTGATTAAATTATAATGTTTATAGAAAAAATATTTTTTTAATTTTTTTTCTAATGATAGTGTTGGTGATGTTGAAATTATAACAAAATCTTCGATCATTGAGATCTCCTATTTTTATTCTGAATAAAAACCTGTTTCTCAATCAGAAATACACAGGAAATGGTTCAAATTTATTGCAGGTGTTAAAATATGAAATGTTTAATTTATTAGATCCACATTTAGTACAGGATTATTAACTTAATAAAAAAACACATGTGAATTTTTCATATACTATAGTAAACTTTAAAAAATCGTAAGAAAAAATCCATATTGAATTGCTGGCTTTTTTATTTCTTAATTTCATAGCTGCATATGTTTACTTTAAAATTTGTGAAAAACAAAAAAAAAGGGGACTTTTTGAGATATGAGCTTTGAAGTAAACCAAGGTTTTACGCGCCGCCTAGCGGAAAAGAGAAAAGTTATCAATTTTAAACTTACTTATTTCAATTATTCAATTATTTTCTTTTTTACTTGCAAAAATATACGTAAGTCTGATGAAATTTGTGGCACCTATTCACAAAACATTGCCACCATTACCAAAACTACGAGAAAAAGCCTCAAAATTCAATCGCGCATAACTCCGATTCAGAGTACTCAAAAAATAAAAGCAGAAATTACTTTTTTTCTTTCGTCAATACCAACAATATATCAAAATTTCAGATTTTTAAAAATCAAAAATTTAAAAATTAACAAAAAAATGTACGTTTTCAAAATAATAGCCCATATTTTAGTTAATAATTCAGTTAAATTTCTGTTATTTAATAATTAGATATTTTGCATGGAAGTGACAAAATTTCTCAAATTTCTCAAAAGAGACAGACATGAACATTACAGAAATGAAATTCGTTCGAATACTAAATGGACCTCGCCTCTTTTGATTGGTTTATTAACTATTTAATGAAAATGAGACCTCATTAAGTATTCGAACGCACTCCAGGATATTTTCTATACTAAATTTAGTATGTATTATTTTATTATTGTATTCTAGTAAAGAAAACTTTATCCATGATAGCAGATGAAAAGTCTATTTTCAAGCAGGCTTAACCACCGGTAAAATGTTTTTTTTCTCTACTGTAAAAAGAATAACAAATTGTAGTTGCTAAATGCTAGGGTATTTTCATATAATTTTACGAAGTTTTTAAAACAAATCAACCATGAAAAGTCCAAGCGGCACGTATATCCGCTAGAAATAGGTAGATTTCGAGATCAGACAGTTTTGTGTGCCAGTAGAATCTGATGTATCAGATTAGTTTAAACAAAACAAACTAATTTAAAACAGATATCGAACAAATTTTAAAAAGAAAATTAGCTACCTACAAGCAAAATTATATCTATCCAATTTTACAACAAACAAATATAAAATCTACCACAGAACATGTGTGTGATAATTTATGACACAAACCTACTCTATATCATATGTTGTGCAATTACTGCAAAACATCAAAATAGTTTATTTCTAAGAAAAAAAATTAATTTCTTCTATTCAAATCTTTTATTTTTTGACTGTTATAAGGTTGACATTGACTGTTACAAGGTTTTTGGAAATTGTAGTTGGGGATTGTTGCAAACTTTTTTGTTGAAGCCAACAAGTCAAAAACCTCTAACTGCAGAGGTTTATATTTATAAGAAACGGATTAAAATGTTTCCACAGATTCTAAATTTATGAAGATTTTAAAAATATTAGTATCCAAACGGCCGTTATAACGGATTAAAAAAACCACTTTTTTTTCTAGTATAAAGCCTAAAGTTCCTTAACCATGTGTCAGATTTTTCTGATTTACGAACTTGTCCAAGATATTAATAAAACACACATTTTTAAGAAAGGTTTTTTAACTGGCTCCACAAATGCAACCATGAGAGCTAGTGTTTGCAATCTTGGTATCCGGGTACCCGGATACCCGGGTATTTAGGGAGATTTTTCGGGTATTTAATATCCGGATATTTTGGTCGGGTACCCGAATAACAAAAGGTCCAGTTTTTTCTCAATAAAATTTACAAAATAAAATTCAGCTCATTCTCTTTTTGCAAATTTGAATTATTCTTTATGCTAGTTGTTGACAAATGATTCAATTCTAACCATACAAATTGCAATATGTCCATAAACATTAAACCAACCACATCCGTAAACATTAAACGGCCCTCTAGTTAATTATTATTGTTTGGATTACGAAAACAACAGAAAAACGACGAAGAACACATAACAAAATGTATGGAATTTTAGTTCTCATTAAAATTAAGTCGTAAAGAATTAGGGATCTTCATTGGTTATTTGTTTAAATTTATATTTAGTTTAAATAGATTATATTTAGTTAAAATAGAAACGGTAAATATATTAGTTTAAAATAGAAACGGTAAATATATTATGATAAGTTTTTATTTAAGATTTAAACTAATAATTAAAATGAGTGTCATCGAAAGTTTGGGACCAGTTCAAGAAAATGTCATCAGATAAATCTCGGTGCCACGTAGTTGGATGCGCACGAATAATTTCAACTAAATGTGGAAATACGTCAGCAATGAAAAATAAAATCGGATAATGATGCGGCTAATTATAATATTGAAAATTTACAACTACAAAAATGTATTGCTGTCTACACAAGATCTGCCATAGATAACAGTGGTACTACAGTTGATAAAGAGCTGAAAATGTTGTATTTAAATAAAGGAAACCGAAAAAATGATAGAAAATTAAAATCAATCGTTATTGACCGTGAAGCCAACATCCACTTTATCGGAGCGGGTTTTTTCTATTGCAGGAATTTAAAAAAAAATACGAAATCGGATGAGTACAGCTACCCTAAATGCTTTAATATTTTTGAAATATTATTTTACAATTAAAAAATGATCAATTTTTAGTTTACTACAGTGAGGTTTTTTTTTATTGTTTTTCATCTTTTAATTTTTTTATAACTACCCGGGTTATCCGGGTAATCCGGGTAATTTGGAAAATACTAATCGAGTAACCGGGTAATTTGAAATCGGGTAATTTGCAATCACTAATGAGAGCGCCGGTTGATTCAAACGCATTTTGTGTTTTACAAGCTTTTTTGTTGGAGCCGTTCACTCAGAAACCTCCAACTGCAGAGGTCGTTTTTTTGAAAGAAACTGATTAAAAAGGTTTTAAAAATTCTAAATTTATGAAGTTTTTAAAAATATTAGAATCCAAACGGCCGTTATAACGGATCTAAAAAACAGAGTTTTTTTCTAGTATAAAGCCTCTAGTTTCTTAACCATGTGTTGGATTGGGCTGATTTACGAACTTGTCCAAGATATTAACAAAACGCACATTTTTAAAAAAGGTCTTTTGATCTGGCCTTATAAATGCGACCGTGAGAGTGAAGTTATTTCTATAAATCAGGATGTTGAAAATGTTCCAACGAACGAAAATATTCAAATACCTCCAGCATCTTTAGATCCATCACCAGTTTCGGTTGATACTATATCTCCACCAGTTCTTGAACAACTTAATGACACTTTAGAATATATTAACAATGTTCTTGGAAGGTTAGCCGAATCTCCTATCAAACAAAAACATATTACAACAGGAAGTTATAAAAAAATGGCAAGTGTCACATCGGCAATAAGTCAAAGAATATTTCAAGTAGATTCAGTTAAAGTGTTATCACCAAACGAGGAATGTGAATATACATCATGGCTTATGAACCTTAAAAAGGAATTTAAAGATGCCAGCTCTAAATCAAAACAAGTGTTTTTGTTGACAACTCTACCACGTAAATTATGGTCAAATCAACGTATCCAGGATACTCAATGATAACGCAGAATGAGATACAAACTGCACAATAAAGTTCAATAAAGTTCAAGCCACAATCCACCCAATCGTAATTTACTACAAATCATGTAATGATAAACTAGAGGTCTTATCTTTTGTCATTATATCTGATCATTTAATGCATAACACAGTTGCAATTCATAAATACCAGGAAAGGTGCATTGAATTCATTGAAAAACAGCAAGAAATATATCCAAGTATCAAAAAAAATTTATATTTTACTGATGGTTCAGCAGCTCAATATAAAAATAAGAAGAATTTCATAAATCTCTGCAAACATATTGATGATTTTAAAATACCTGCAGAATGGCATTTCTTTGCAACTGCCCACGGAAAGGGTCCATCCGATGGGATTGGAGGAACACTTAAAAGAGAAGCCCGGAGAGCTTCGCTTGAAGGAAAAACAATATCAACAGCAAGGGAATTATTTGAATAGGCGGAAATTTGGTCGAAAAAAACCAACCACGTTATGAAGTTTTCATATGTGTCTTCAGGAGATATCGAATTACAGGAGCAATTTCTTTCGATGCGGTTTTCGGACATCAAAACCATAAGTGGAACTCAAGGATTCCACTGTTTTTTACCGGATAACACTACACCCGATAAAATAATTGCCAAAATGTTTTCTTTTTCTGATAATCATAAATATTTCCATTTAGAGGCAAAAAGAATTATATAAATTAATTTTTTAATGTATTAATTTATATAATATTGATTAAATTATAATGTTTATAGAAAAAATATTTTTTTAATTTTTTTTCTAATGATAGTGTTGGTGATGTTGAAATTATAACAAAATCTTCGATCATTGAGATCTCCTATTTTTATTCTGAATAAAAACCTGTTTCTCAATCAGAAATACACAGGAAATGGTTCAAATTTATTGCAGGTGTTAAAATATGAAATGTTTAATTTATTAGATCCACATTTAGTACAGGATTATTAACTTAATAAAAAAACACATGTGAATTTTTCATATACTATAGTAAACTTTAAAAAATCGTAAGAAAAAATCCATATTGAATTGCTGGCTTTTTTATTTCTTAATTTCATAGCTGCATATGTTTACTTTAAAATTTGTGAAAAACAAAAAAAAAGGGGACTTTTTGAGATATGAGCTTTGAAGTAAACCAAGGTTTTACGCGCCGCCTAGCGGAAAAGAGAAAAGTTATCAATTTTAAACTTACTTATTTCAATTATTCAATTATTTTCTTTTTTACTTGCAAAAATATACGTAAGTCTGATGAAATTTGTGGCACCTATTCACAAAACATTGCCACCATTACCAAAACTACGAGAAAAAGCCTCAAAATTCAATCGCGCATAACTCCGATTCAGAGTACTCAAAAAATAAAAGCAGAAATTACTTTTTTTCTTTCGTCAATACCAACAATATATCAAAATTTCAGATTTTTAAAAATCAAAAATTTAAAAATTAACAAAAAAATGTACGTTTTCAAAATAATAGCCCATATTTTAGTTAATAATTCAGTTAAATTTCTGTTATTTAATAATTAGATATTTTGCATGGAAGTGACAAAATTTCTCAAATTTCTCAAAAGAGACAGACATGAACATTACAGAAATGAAATTCGTTCGAATACTAAATGGACCTCGCCTCTTTTGATTGGTTTATTAACTATTTAATGAAAATGAGACCTCATTAAGTATTCGAACGCACTCCAGGATATTTTCTATACTAAATTTAGTATGTATTATTTTATTATTGTATTCTAGTAAAGAAAACTTTATCCATGATAGCAGATGAAAAGTCTATTTTCAAGCAGGCTTAACCACCGGTAAAATGTTTTTTTTCTCTACTGTAAAAAGAATAACAAATTGTAGTTGCTAAATGCTAGGGTATTTTCATATAATTTTACGAAGTTTTTAAAACAAATCAACCATGAAAAGTCCAAGCGGCACGTATATCCGCTAGAAATAGGTAGATTTCGAGATCAGACAGTTTTGTGTGCCAGTAGAATCTGATGTATCAGATTAGTTTAAACAAAACAAACTAATTTAAAACAGATATCGAACAAATTTTAAAAAGAAAATTAGCTACCTACAAGCAAAATTATATCTATCCAATTTTGCAACAAACAAATATAAAATCTACCACAGAACATGTGTGTGATAATTTATGACACAAACCTACTCTATATCATATGTTGTGCAATTACTGCAAAACATCAAAATAGTTTATTTCTAAGAAAAAAAATTAATTTCTTCTATTCAAATCTTTTATTTTTTGACTGTTATAAGGTTGACATTGACTGTTACAAGGTTTTTGGAAATTGTAGTTGGGGATTGTTGCAAACTTTTTTGTTGAAGCCAACAAGTCAAAAACCTCTAACTGCAGAGGTTTATATTTATAAGAAACGGATTAAAATGTTTCCACAGATTCTAAATTTATGAAGATTTTAAAAATATTAGTATCCAAACGGCCGTTATAACGGATTAAAAAAACCACTTTTTTTTCTAGTATAAAGCCTAAAGTTCCTTAACCATGTGTCAGATTTTTCTGATTTACGAACTTGTCCAAGATATTAATAAAACACACATTTTTAAGAAAGGTTTTTTTAACTGGCTCCACAAATGCAACCATGAGAGCTAGTGTTTGCAATCTTGGTATCCGGGTACCCGGATACCCGGGTATTTAGGGAGATTTTTCGGGTATTTAATATCCGGATATTTTGGTCGGGTACCCGAATAACAAAAGGTCCAGTTTTTTCTCAATAAAATTTACAAAATAAAATTCAGCTCATTCTCTTTTTGCAAATTTGAATTATTCTTTATGCTAGTTGTTGACAAATGATTCAATTCTAACCATACAAATTGCAATATGTCCATAAACATTAAACCAACCACATCCGTAAATATTAAACGGCCCTCTAGTTAATTATTATTGTTTGGATTACGAAAACAACAGAAAAACGACGAAGAACACATAACAAAATGTATGGAATTTTAGTTCTCATTAAAATTAAGTCGTAAAGAATTAGGGATCTTCATTGGTTATTTGTTTAAATTTATATTTAGTTTAAATAGATTATATTTAGTTAAAATAGAAACGGTAAATATATTAGTTTAAAATAGAAACGGTAAATATATTATGATAAGTTTTTATTTAAGATTTAAACTAATAATTAAAATGAGTGTCATCGAAAGTTTGGGACCAGTTCAAGAAAATGTCATCAGATAAATCTCGGTGCCACGTAGTTGGATGCGCACGAATAATTTCAACTAAATGTGGAAATACGTCAGCAATGAAAAATAAAATCGGATAATGATGCGGCTAATTATAATATTGAAAATTTACAACTACAAAAATGTATTGCTGTCTACACAAGATCTGCCATAGATAACAGTGGTACTACAGTTGATAAAGAGCTGAAAATGTTGTATTTAAATAAAGGAAACCGAAAAAATGATAGAAAATTAAAATCAATCGTTATTGACCGTGAAGCCAACATCCACTTTATCGGAGCGGGTTTTTTCTATTGCAGGAATTTCAAAAAAAATACGAAATCGGATGAGTACAGCTACCCTAAATGCTTTAATATTTTTGAAATATTATTTTACAACAATTAAAAAATGATCAATTTTTAGTTTACTACAGTGAGGTTTTTTTTTATTGTTTTTCATCTTTTAATTTTTTTATAACTACCCGGGTTATCCGGGTAATCCGGGTAATTTGGAAAATACTAATCGAGTAACCGGGTAATTTGAAATCGGGTAATTTGCAATCACTAATGAGAGCGCCGGTTGATTCAAACGCATTTTGTGTTTTACAAGCTTTTTTGTTGGAGCCGTTCACTCAGAAACCTCCAACTGCAGAGGTCGTTTTTTTGAAAGAAACTGATTAAAAAGGTTTTAAAAATTCTAAATTTATGAAGTTTTTAAAAATATTAGAATCCAAACGGCCGTTATAACGGATCTAAAAAACAGAGTTTTTTTCTAGTATAAAGCCTCTAGTTTCTTAACCATGTGTTGGATTGGGCTGATTTACGAACTTGTCCAAGATATTAACAAAACGCACATTTTTAAAAAAGGTCTTTTGATCTGGCCTTATAAATGCGACCGTGAGAGTGCCGGTTGTTTCAAAAAAAAATTTTTTTTTGCAAACTTTTTTGTTGGAGCCGCTCACTCAAGAACCTCTAACTGCAGAGGTCTAGTTTTAAAACAAATTGATAAAAAAGATTCCAAAGATTATAAATTTGTTAAATTTTTTGAAATATTAGTATCCAAACGGCCGTTATAACGGTTTTAAAAAATCAATTTTTTTCAGAAAAAAGCCTCTAGTTTCTTAACCACGTGTCGGATTTTGCTGATTCACGAACTTGTCCAAGATATTAATAAAACACACAAGTACAGAAAATTTTTTTGATCTACCTCAACAAATGCGACCGTGAGAGTGCCGGTCGTTTTCGTTATATCTCATATCGTTTATATATATATATATATATATATATATATATATATATATATATATATATATATATATATATATATATATATATATATATATATATATATATATATTATATATATATATATATACATTTTTTTTTTTTTTGTTTTTTGTCTCCGCTTATCATATATAGTCGTTTGGCACAAAAATTTTTCCGAAATTCCGAGATGAAGCCCATTGCAATAGGTAGATTTTTATATGAAATCTACCTAAAATAGAATATGAATTTTAAATGTTATTCTGTCGGTTTCTAATTTAATAATTTCTAATAAATATCGTTTATATATTTACTAATTACTATCATAGAAAAACATTTTACGTTCGTTAAATTACCCCTCGACGCTAACACGTCTCGTGAACAAATTTTCGTGAACATCTCATGTGGCAAAATGTACTATGTTGGGTACAATCCTAGCTTATCCCCCCAAATAGATTTGCGTTTTTTTTCAGATAAATAGAAAGATTAGGTCCTCTGCATCCTAATTATGAAAAAAAAAATTTGCGGAAATGAGGGGGTCAAAAGTTATAAAGGATCAAACTTTCAATTTTACCTTGGTCGAACTTTGGTTTTTTTTTTATTTTTTTTTTTTTTATTTTTTTTTTTATTTTTATTTATCAAAAGATATAAAGGATCAAACTTTCAATTTTACCTTGGTCCCCCCTTTGGTTTTCTAGAATTTGACTTCGTTTTTTAGATTTTTTTTTGACTCAATTCTGCGATCTTGCACAATTTCGATCAGAGATAGCACCGCCCCCCCCCCCCCCCCAACGCGACCCTCCCCACCGGCCCCCACCTCGCTCCCCCCTCGCGCGTGGGGTGGGTCGCGTTGGGGGGGGGGGCGGTGCTATCTCTAATCGAAATTGTGTAAGATCGCAGAATTGAGTAAAAAAAAAATTCTAAAAAAGCAAAGGGGGGACCAAGGTAAAATTGAATGTTTGATACTTTATAACTTTTGACCCCCTCATTTCCGCAAATTTTTTTTTTGATAATTAGGATACAGAGGACCTAATCTTTCTATTTATCTGAAAAAAAAACGCAAATCTATTTAGGGGGATAACCTAGGATAATGCCTTACAGGTTGTTATTTTTTTAATTTTTAGCATAATTTTTAGTTTATTAATGTTCTGTATGTTCCTTTCCAACAAATGGTCACCGTACTTATATGCCAAGTTTACGGAAAATCAAAAATTATCAAGTTTTCACTTCACTTAATCTATTGTTTAGTGTTTACCTAATTTTAATTAAGTTTTATTATACCATTAAAGTCAGATAGTGTCGATTATCGTTATTTTTAAGTCGTTTGTCCGATCTGAAATATTGGTCACTGATGCCGTAAAGACTTATATGTAGATTCCCTATAAATTTTAATATGTGAGTCTTTAATATGTCGATCTTCCATCCGATACGAACTAGGTAGCAGTTGCTGTTACATTGCCGTGGTCGTGCTAACTCCTTTGTGGTACTTGTGGAAATTGCAGCTTACATCACTCCATCCCTTAATAAAACAATGTAGACAAGTTGTACATCTTGCAACAACTTTAACTTCCGGATAAGTTTTTCTACCAGACAAAAAGTTGATATTAAATAGATGAAAAAAACTTCAGAACACATGTGTGAATTTTCACACTCAAGAATCACAAAAGAATCGATCAAATCACTGATATTGATTCATTAGAAGTGGACTTTTGCTACCACCATGGAAAGGTAACATAAAATGTATACAATACTTCTTGTTCCGGACCATTGAAAAAGATAGACATAAAACTCAAAACACGCTATTCACAATTTAAACTTTATAATTTTTTACAATATTGTGTCGTGCTGTATATACGTTACGAAACTGTTCTGCTTGGTTAACAGTTTGTTTAATCATATTTCCCTTCAAAAATGTCGAAAAATAAAAACGTCTCGTGTCCTATTGTTAATATCTGAAGTTCACACACTATAGTTTAAATTACAATCGTTATAAAAAGAATACTATTATAGATTTTCAACTGTAAATGAAGAAAATAAAAATTTGTAATAAACGATACCTACACATACATGTCGTTATACTCAATGATGACACTGTTATTGTTTTCTACATTTCAAAATAAAGCAACCATCAATATTTAAATGACGCAGCATAACATATAAGAGAGCTTTTTTATTATAAAAAATTTATTATAAAAAATTTCTGTCGGTTTAAGACATCTTTTTATGGTAAAATAAAAAACGCATGCTATAATACATCGATTCCATCCAAATATCAAAATAATAATATACCATTAATTTCCCCACTACCAAATTTCTAGTTATTACTCTCTCCGTATAGAAAACGTTTTCATTGAATATTTGTTTCAAAAACACAATTAGATTACTTAAGGTGAACAAATTCTGACAACTTTATTCTGTCATTTTTTACCAGATTTGAATTTATTATGTTCTCTATTTTCAAACTAACATCTTCAATAAATCTTGGTATTCTTGTCCTCTCTGCTTTAAAACTGGTTGGTTAACATTCAACATCGAATTCTGAGTGTTATGTAATAAATTAAAAATCAAGAGCTTTATTATAGGTTAGTGGAATTAACTTTCGATTTATTAGCATAAAAACACTCAACAGTATTTTTTCATCAAACAGTTTAAAACTTATACTTTTATTACAAATCAAATCAAGGTTAATAAAAAGCTTGGAAAATCGTAAATTTTCTTATTATTTGCAAGAACGAAAACAAAAAATTATGTAGATACACCGAAAAAAAATACGACTTTTGGAGTTTTTTTCTCTACGAAGAAAGTTTTAGTTTTAGTTTTGGTCTTTAAGTGTTGCGCTTCGGAATGTTTATTTTCTAAGCGTTTCGCAATATAATAAAAATATTTTTTTAAATTGAATCGTGATTGTGAATGTTTGAATAAGTACGATTTCACTTAAAAAAAACAAAAAAATCGATTTATTGAAAAAAAAAATTTTGGGAATAAATTGAATGAATGAGGAGCTAGAGCTCTTCTACTCAGCTTCTACAATTGAATATTTATACAAATAAACTGTGATTATGAAATTTAGCATTTGTCGATCAAAGTGAGAAAATATTATTACTTATGTCAATAATTTTAAATAAAAATAATTAATTGTATGGTGTTAAGTGATTATACAGTAACATCAATATGTGTGGGTTACTTGTAAACAAAACAAACTTTACAGTTTACATACATGCTTGGTTTCGTATTCATGATTATTGATTACAATTCAATGATAACTTCTTATATTAAAAGATCCTGTGTTAATTTAACAATAAATTTATTTAAATACAAAATTAGGTAACAACAATTAAGTTTCTGCAATAAATGTTGAAGGTTTAGCATCTCCAATATTAATTATAATTAACATTTTCATCAGTCAATCATTTAAAAAAAAATCATCCAATACATCGGTTTCAGAATAGTTAAATATAATAAGTAAATAATATAAAATTGAATAATGTAGTCATTTCTTTCAACTGCAATTAATTTTAGTGTTTATTTATTTACCAACATTTTTTTAGCGTTTTTGTTAAATTTAATTTTTTATGGTTACGCACTAAGTCGTTATGTTATTTTGGTTTTTTTCTAACGGAAAATATTTTTAATTTGGAAATTAGACATTATTATGTATTAAGTACTTGTAAATATTTTTGTTTTGATTGTGATTAGTTATTTCCTAAATGTTTCCAAGGGATTCACTATATGTTCGAGTTTCAAAGAGTTTGAGTAAAATCTTTATATATAATATAGTCTTTAACTTTAAGTTCATAGATTTTGTTAATAAATGTTTGTCAAGAAATGTACATATGTATTTTACAAGTCATCATAAAATTTAAAGCCATAAATCAGTAAAATTAACTTTCATTTATATATATATATATATGTCAAGCTTTTAGACAAAAACGGACAACGTCGAGTGGTTTAAATTTTGTTTCAATTTTTTAAGTGTTTTGATGAAAATTGGTTTACAAGTTAGTAATTTTAATTAAAAAAATTTATAATCGGAAATCAAAACACTTGTCCCGTTTTCGTTTCTTTGTACATAGCATTATTAGGTAGATTTCATAGAAAAATTTACCTATTGCAATGTCCGTCATCTCGGAATTTCGGAAAAATTTTGGTGCCAAACGACTAGAAATGATAAGCGGAGACGGAAAAACAAAAAAAATTATATATAACGATATGAGGTATAACGGAATTTAGCGGCACTCTCACGGTCGTAATTTTTGACCTACACCAAAAACATTTTTTGTGGTCATATAAGGGTACCATTTAAGCGGCTAGACCTTAAAAGTCGAATAATCTAAGGCGTTATAACGGCCGTTTGAAACATAATATTTAAATAAAATTTATAAATATTGAATATTTAAACCTTTTTTAATCAGTTTTTGTCAGATGACAATCTTGGCGTTTAGAATTCCTTAAAAATCAGCTTTTTTAAAAATTTACTAATCTTTGTTGTCCTTGATCTAGATGAAAATGACCAAGCTCACATTTGAAACTTTTGCACACGTAGATACAACATAAATCTCTCCCAAATTAAAAAAAAAATTATCCAAGTCCAAAGATTGCGACCCTGGGGCTGTTGAAACGAATACAAACGCAAACGGCCATGCTTTCATCATTTTTGAGTTTATGTTATTTAAGCTCCTACTTTCTTTAAGATACACTTTTCATTTATAACCTCAGAGACTTTCAGCTTTCTAACCCAAAAGGTTCCAATGGAATTACGTTATACTACTACACGCCACTCTCACGCCATACAATTACAACAACAAATCCCTTAAGAAATAATAAATAAATGTTCTTTTGTTTTTGTTTCAGTTTTTATTTTTATTTTTCAGTTTTTTTTTCGCATAACTTTAAATAAAAAGAAAAACAACGTTGAATTAATTCTTTTGAATTAAGGAATATTTTCTCTGGAAATTTGGTAAAATTTTGAAATTTTTTATATTGATATTGATTACACGTTTACAAAAGTTTTTCTAAATTGATAGATATTTGTATTCTTAAGGTGTAAAAGTTGTTTAATAATTTTTTATTATAAATTATGAGTTATTGTAGGTGTGGGTTATTGTATGTGTGACGTAGTTAGAACGTTAATTTGCTCTTTGGTGGATTTAATATGTTATTAAAAGTAGTTTTAACCAACTTAAATAAAACTGTTCCGAAATTGCATTGATAAAGTAGTTTCGGTTAATGTATTTAATTTGGTTTGATAATTTTTTTAAATTATTCTGTTTCTAATTAAATTTTTTATTTAAACTAATCTGACACATCTAATTCTATTTGTACACAAAACTGTCTGACTGCAAAATCTACCTATTTCTAAAATGTGCTGTGGTATAGAAATTACAATATGAGTCACAACTCATAAAAACCTTTCAAGACGTACGTTCCACAACAACATGCGTTCTGAGATGTGGATTCTAATTTTGTTTCTTTCTATTACTTCGATCTGAAAGACCTAAGTATTAAAATCTCAAACCAAAAGTGAAAATCTTATCCCCACTTTTTTGGCATTTCTCCACGTTTTAGGTCATAACGATTCTAAAAAGTCGACAAAAGAATGTCTGTCTGTCTGCCGCCAAGCCATCCGGCGGTCACAACCGACAAAAACAAGAAAACTACTGGAGCGATTTCAATTTTTTTTCTAAAAATAGGTTGTGTTAATGGCAAGAACCGAAAGGACGATGGGTTCAATAACTGAACCGGAAGTGTGTCAAAAAATCATTAAGTGTGTCAAAGAGAGCAAATTTTCATAGTTTTTGCTTAAAAACCTTTATTTTCAGTGGTAATGAGTAGTAACTTTAAATCTGTAGAAATCTTGATGATCGGTATCTGTATGTGAGACCAGGACCTTGATTATTGTGTTATAAAATCGTTAAAAGAATGGTTTTCATTTATTTTGTTTGAGAAACATTGATGAGATCGGAAATTGTAAATCCCTCTGAATATTCTTTATAAGTTATTATCAACGCTGTTTATTATCTTTGTCCTTTGACACAATTATGATTTTAGGTAAATTTTATATAAAAATCTACCTATTGCAATGTGGTCTTATCTCGGAATTTAGGGAAAATTTTTGTGCCAAACGACTATATATGATAAGCGGAGACAGAAAAACAAAAACAAAAAAAAATATATATATATATATATATATATATATATATATATATATATATATATATATATATATATATATATATATATATATATATATATATATATACGATATGAGATATAACGAAAACGACCGGCACCCTCTCGGTCGCATTTGTTGAGGTAAATCAAAAAAAATGTCTGTACATGTGTGTTCTATTAATCTTCTGTTCTATATCTTGGACAAGTTCGTGAATCAGCAAAATCCGACACGTGGTTAAGAAACTAGGCCCTAGGGGCTTTTTTCTAAAAAAAATTGATTTCTTAAAACCGTTATAACGGCCGTTTGGATACCAATATTTTAAAAAAATTAACAAATTTAAAAAAATGGACCTCTGCAGAGCTTTCTGAGTAAGCGGGTCCAACAAAAAATATTTTTTAAACAACCGGTACTCTCACGGTCGCATTTGTAGAGCCAGATCCAAAAATCCTTTTTTAAAATGTGTGTTTTATTAATATCTTGAACAAGTTCGTAAATCAGCCAAATCCGACACATGGTTAAGAAACTAGAGGTTTTATACTAGAAAAAACAGAGAGTGTGCTTAAGACCGCACGGCAGAAGTGAAAACTTCATTGGCAATCGCAATCAATTGATATGGTATTAGTAGTATTTGGATCGTATGAGTAGAATAAATGCGAAACAAGTCAGAACGATAAACCGCTAACTACACACACTAACCTCACAATGTAAACCAAATAATTGTCAAAATAGCACTCATATGCCAATAGCAGGGTGGTTGTCACACCCATAGATCAACAAGTTTAAATTTTACAAATCTTCCTCCAGAAAGCTTATCAAATTCATTGGTATTAATGCGCATTGTTGCCGTTTGCAAATCACTATCGGCTAAGTGCCACCATTTTTAATTATTTTATTTATCATGATGGCCATCCATGTTTAATCATACATAAGCTACGCTTCTTTGTATAGAATATCTGCGATTTCCGTCTCGTAATTGTGAGCTCTAAATTGATATAATCGATTTTATCAAGTATCAAGTTACAAGTATTAACTCTTCACTTAATTTTAGAAACATGTATTACATACAATTCCAAACCGACAACATATTTAGTGAAGATGATAAAATTCCAATACATATAATTTTGATATACAAATGTAATTGTTTCAGGTTATACTATCTTTCTTACGTTGTTTTTAATTTAATGAAAATTATGTTCAATAAAAAAAACATCGATCAAAGCAAACTACCGTTTAAAACGATAGTTAAATAAAAAGCAAAAATTAAGCGTACACAACAACTTCATACATTTTCATGATGATTAATGTATTAATGCATAAAGGATAAACAGCCATACATACTTTCAATTTTATATATATTCAATATTTATTTAGCATGATGACTCGAATGCAAATTGCAAAAGACAGTAGCAATATAACTTTAAAAAACTGCGTTATAGATCAATTTTTTAAAATTCGTATATAGAAATTTTTATTATTTTTATGAATTCATAAATAAAAAAAAAATTATTTGAATGGTATTTAATAAAAATTAAAAAAAAAACAATAAAAAAATATGTACCACACCAGGGATTGAACTCACTACCTACAGCACATCAGTCGAGCACGATAACCACAACGCAATTTGAATCGTTAAGAAATGATAGATAGATTATTATTTATTATCATTTTTTTTCACTTCAGAGCATGACGGATCAGCCTAACTTACTACCTACGGAAAAATCTGTGTGTGGTGCGCCAAAAGAAGTTTTCACTTCAAAAAAGTCTGTTTTTAGATCAGTTATAACGATATTAATATTTTTAAAAACTTCATAAATTTTGAATTTTTGAAACCGTTTTTATCAATTTCTTCCAAAAAATAGACCTTTGCAGTTGGACGTTTTTGAGTGAGCGGCTCCAAAAAAAGCTTGTTTGAATCAACCGGCACTCTCACGGTCGCATTTGTGGAGCCAGATCAAAAAACTTTTATTAAAAATAAGTGTCTTATGAATACCTTGGACAAGTTTGTAAATCAACAAAATCTAACACATGGTTAAGAAACTAGAAGCTTTATACTAGAAAAAAATGTTTTTTTTAAATTCGTTATAACGGCCGTTTGGATACTAATATTTTTAAAAACTTCATAAATTTCGAATTTGTGGAAGCATTTTAACCCATTTCTTATAAATATAAACCTCTGCAGTTAGAGGTTTTTGTCTTGTCGGCTTCAAGCAAAAAAGTTTGCGACAATCAAATGTTCTGTGGTAGATTTGACATTTCTTTGTTGCAAAATTGGATAGATGTGGTTTTGCTTATATGTAGCTAATTTTCTTTTTAAAATTTGTTCGATATCTATTTGTAATTAGTTGGTGTTGTTTAAACTAATCTGGTACCTCAGATTCTACTTGTACACAAAACTGTCTGATCTCGAAATCTACCTATTTCTAGCGGACATCTTACCGCTCGGACTTTTTAATTCAGTAATAATTATAATTAGAGATATTAACAATAAATGTTTATATATAGGTACACAATTTCGATATTTTTTACAAAGTAATTTGATTTCTCGAAATAATTAGTTTCTATTGTTAGTTGTTATCAACTCGAAAGTCCGTAAAATAAGAATGAGTTTTCATTTACATTTTTACCGCCAATCAAAATGAGGGACAAAAATTTTCCATTGAACTAAATCGATTGTTCGATTTTGTGGTTCGTTTTTCGAATTAAATAATTTATTATTTATCTTGTTAGTGTTGCAACCTGACGTAAACTAGTGGAACAAAATTTTGCTTATATCAATTGTTCAGTTGGTTCTTGTGAGGGGTAAGTTAATTGATTGTTTATGTTTGTAGAGATTAATTATTTAGATTGAAATATATTAACCTCTACAGTACCCCGCTCGTAGATGAGGCCCCGTTTAGTTTACTGTCCGTTCGAAATTAACAGTTTTGTGTGTTCGAGTATCTGGTATACAATCAGCTGAACACAAGATAACATACGCTGGCTTCAATCTGTCGATCGATTTCTTTTGTCACTCATGTCTGGAATAAATCTCTTGAGAACCATGGTGAAACTTTCGGTGTTGCTCTTGATATTTTTAAAGCATTTGACAAAGTATGGTACAACAATCTTATTTGCAAATTAAGATGCTATGGTTTGGACGAAAACCAATTGCCTGGGTACAGAGCTTTATTGCTGAACAAAAATTTCGGGTCAATGTTGATGGTATCTCATCGAATGTCTTTTCCACTAATGCAGTTCCTCAGGGTTCTGCTTTGTCGGTTCCTCTCTTTCTTATTTATATTAATGGTTGGTTAGATTCAATATTTAATCATAGCTTTGCTGACGATAGTTCGCTTCATGCATCTCATGAAATATATATAATCTACATTCACCATCAGTGCTTAAGAACTATAGATCAAATTTGATAAATTTCTTAAACGCTGATCTAACAAAAATCATGGATTGAGGTTTTGTTAACAGTGTTAAATTTAATACAAGTAAAATTAAAGTTTGACTCTAAAGATCTTGTGGAGAAAGAATCTGTAAGACTCCTAGGAGAAAGAAGTTGAAAACAATTTGAAATGGAATTCTCATATTTTTAACCTACCTAAGAACGCTGTTCAAAAATTGGGCTTTTAGGCCAATGCCGTAAGTTTTTCAATAGCGAACAGCTTCTATTAATATATATATATATATATATATATATATATATATATATATATATATATATATATATATATATATATATATATATATATATATATATATATATATATATACATAAATATATATATATATATATATATATATATATATATATATATATATATATATATATATATATATATATATATATATATATATATATATATATATATATATATATATATATATATATATATATATATATTTAGGGTGCTTTTTTTTTGGGCGACAATTTTTTTTTTCTGGTGCCCCACCGAAATTTTGTTGGAAATACCCAAGAAAACGTCCTCCTAAAATATGAGCCTTCAAAATTAATGTTTAGCACTCGGCCTTTACGGTTGAATATTTTCCATACAAAATACATGTAAACTTTATTGTTTTTTAAAAAAAAAATTACAGCTCAGCGGTATTTTATACTATTTCAAAATGGAAAAAAGCAACTAACTCAAGATTAAATTATCTACAAAAATGCTTATGGAGATGTAACTGTAACTTACACCGGTGACACAATACAGATCACTAAAGTCAATTTTATATGAATTTCCTGTTCTTTTGTTTTTATTTCATAAATGGCTAAAGCTACAGAAAAAATATCAATAACAAAGTTGTAGTTAATTAAGTTTCCTACAAAAAACTTAAAAAACCGAATCTCTATGATTGAAATTTCTCGAGATATTAAACTTTTATTATTTTAGAACTTGCGATCTTCATACATTGATGACGAAAATCTCTTAAAACATCCATTTTAATAAAAGCTTATTATCTCGAGAAATATCAATCATAGAGATTCGGTTGTTCTGAGTTTTTTGTAGGAAACTTAATTAACTACAACTTTGTTATTGACATTTTTCGTGTAGCTTTAGCCATTTATTATAATATAATATAATAAGAAATTCATATAAAACTGACTTTAGTGATCTGTACTGTGTCACCTGTGTAAGTTACAGTTACAGCTCCATGGGCACTTTTGTAGATAATTTAATCCTGAGTTAGTTGCTTTTTTCTATTTTGGAATAGTATAAAATGCCGCTGAGCTGTAATTTTTTTTTTAAAAAACACTAAAGTTTACATGTATTTTGTATGGAAAATCTTCAAACGCAAAGGCCGAGTGCTAAACATTAATTTTGAGGGCTCATATTTTAGGAGGACGTTTTCTTGGGTATTTCCAACAAAATTTCGGTGGGGCACCAGAAAAAAAGAAATGTCGCCCCAAAAAAAAGCACCCTAAATTATATATATATATATCAGGCACGAATCCTCTATATATTGATTGGAATGAGTGCTTCCGTAATCATTTCATGTTTTATTTGAAACAATTAAAAATTTAGAATTTCGCTTAATTTGAAATTACATTTACATATCTTTTGCTACTTTGCTACCATACTTATATGATTTCAACAAACACGCAACGCATTCGCAATCAACAATCGCAAAACATTAAATACACTAAACAGTTCTTATAAATGCAAAATAATGCGCTCGCTAAATTCATTCATCTATTCATACAAAATAAAATACAAGAATAACAAATATTGTATATTTCCTCTTAAAATATTCATATAAAATTTGAGAAAAATAATGAATTGAAAAAATCATTCCTAGAGAATTTTGGTTTTAAATTTCTTTTGTTTGAGAGAATATTGTTTTAATTTATTTTAGATCTCATTTTATTTTTCTTTATGGTTAATTCTTAAAAGTTAAAACTAAGAGATATTTTGATGTAAAATTAAATACATTTCAAATTTGAATTTGTTCGAGATAAGGTGATTTTGATTTAAGCGATTTAGAAAAATCTTTTACGTACATTACGCACATATCTTTTACAAATCGAACAGATTTGGACAAAATCTGACCGACACATTTTTGATTTGGCTGACTATTTTTTAGGGGTTTTAATCGAAAGAAAAAATATACATGTTCGAGATTTTTTTGGGAGTTCTTTTTAGGGTTCTAAATTTCGAGAATTTCTTAATTTTTGACTTGAAGACTTATTTTCAAAAATTCATAACTTCGGTTCTATTAAAGATAGAAACTTCTGTTTTTGTTTTATTTTAAAGATTTTTATTTATTTTATTTAGCGTACGGTTTTTTCTCGTGACACATAAACACAACAAATTAAGACCAATAAAACTTAAAATAGGTAAATTTTTTCTATGAAATCTCCCTAAAACAAAATAAGAATATACATTAAATGAGCTTACACCAATTTGATCGATTTGATTAGTTAAAACTCAAAAAGTAAAATATTTAAACATTGGACATGGGCAGTACATTTGCACATTAGATGTTTACATCGATTGAGTCTATCCATGCTACTACACCGGGGGATGCCAAATGGATGTCTGAGATGTCGCCATTGTATCGTTAATTGGATACACAGTTGCAATGTGTTTTATGGTTTGTTGTGGTGCTCCGCAGTAACATTGAGTGGGCTCTGAAATGCCCCACTTGTAGAAAGAGTCAGTACAACGTCCATGATTTGTTTTTATTCGGTTTAGTGCAGTTCAGGTATGACGCGGCAGATAAAAACCGGGTTGAGGGGAAGTCGGGTTCGTAATAAAAAGACCAGGTATGTTATAATGATTCCAGGAGGAGCCCCTGGCATCCAAGATATTAAAATTAGTTGCCAACAGGTTGTTGGCAGTGTTTGTGGGGAGGCTTTCTTGACTTAAGTCGACAAAGTATGGTCACCGTAATATTCATGCAAGGCTAACGTGATGTTGTTGGTTACTTTTTTATTTTATTTTATAATATATCGTCTTCGAGGAATTGTTCTTTTTTTGTGGTGGGAGGGGGGACTGGGGTGAAATAGAGCGGATCTAAATTTCGATCATTTCGGCTTGAAGACTTATTTTCAAAGATTCATAACTTCGGTTCTTGTAAAGATAGACACTTTTTTTGTTTTAGTTTACAGTTAAAGTTTTATATTTTTTAAATTAATATATTTATTTTAGTCACAGCCCAACAAAAATAAAGAGTGTTTAGCATAACCATTGCATTCTACGTTATATTTTCTATAAAATACGAATTTTTTATTGATAAATTAATTTATTTGTAACATTAAAACTCATTTCTCCATTAAATAAATATACGTTTGTTAGAAAAAATTGAACGTAGCCTACGATGGTTACACTAACCACTCTGTATGTTTGTTGTGCAGTGACTAAAAATCATTTTAACACTTTATTTGTTTATAACAATAGGAATTTGTTAATAATTTTTATAGATAACAGATTTTTTAAAGTCCATCTTTTCACTTTAAAATTAAACAGGAAAAGTGTCTATCTTTACCAGAACAGAAGTTATATGAATCATTGAAAATAAGTCTTCGAACCATATAAAGCCTAATAAGTTTTCAAGCAAAACAATAGGCTTGATACCGTCGCTTTAATAATGAAATGACGTATACGCAAAAGTATAGTTTCGAGATATTTGAGTTTAAAGTTTGATGTGCGCATGCATTTGCATGGACGTTAATTTATAATTTATTCATTCTTACCCCCAGTCATAAAATAATTCGAAAATGTAAAAACGCCAATTCAAAGATACCCTTATGGGGAATGCAGCGCACCTATTATATAAAAACAACGTATAAATAGCATACGTTGTTTCATTACTAAAGCGACGATATGTAGTGATCAATACTTCATAAGCTAATTTTAATTATTTAACTGCAGTAAAATATGAAATTTTATTGACAATTCAACTCACTAAATAAAGTTTCGATAAGGTCCAATAAAAACGCTTCATTTACTATTTTTTAACAAATCAAAACGAATTATATGGATTATTTTTCTCTGGTGGGAAGGAACAGCGAATTATAGTGACTATTTTCGGCCTACTTAATATATTAATTTAAAACTAGAGATATTGAGATAATTTTTTTTCCTAATGAGATAATTTTTTTTTATTTATAATTTTGTTTAAAAGATAATTATTAGTTTCTAAATAAATTTTTTTCTACAAATTATTCAATAATACAAAATTATGTAAAAATGCAATTTGCTAATAATAAAAATGTCCGTTTTCTTTCATAAATGATTGCATGTTTTTGTTTATTTGTCAAAAATAAATTACAAATTTATAACTTTTATGCGCCTACTAAGATAAAATAATATTTAATTTTGTTAGAAGAAAAAATGACAACAAAGGATTATGTTGTATGAAATAATGTTTCTATTTCTGTTCGTCAAATTGTCTGCTAAATACAACTCGTCACCAAATTATTAGTCGATTATTTTTCAACATTACCACTCATGCCATTTGAGGTTAAAATTGACCTCAAATGACATTCGTAATAATGATTATGAAACATAATCGACTATTATTTGACGACTCGTGATATTATATATGATAATTTTATAAAAAGTTTATAGTGGAGCTTACATAAAATCTTATGTAAATTTTTGAAATATTTTCTATTATCTTTATTGGTCTCGACGATGCGGCAAGAATGTGAACAGAAAACTCTCCTTATGGTGCTTTCTACCAACTGACATGATAAGTAAAATGTTATCTAATTTTGCTTTCTATATCAGACCAAATTAAAAAATAGATCAACTATGTATTGAAAACTGGATTATTTCAATAAGTATTCTATAGCATCAATCTATTATTTGATGTTCATTCAAATTTTTTATTTTTGTTCACTAAATTTTAATTAAACAATACATATGGTTTGTTAATATGGTTTTGAAATAATTGTAAAACTGATTATAGCGTCGTATGAACTAAGGTGCGTTCCACTAAGCGTTTACAACGCTCAATGACCTTTCCTCCGTTCCACTTGACAACGACGGTCGTGGCGATTGCAGTTAAAACGTCACTAATGACGTCACAATTTTTGCTCACGTCAAGCTCACAACGACCAATCTTAAAAGGTGGGCTGAAGTGAGTGTTGATAAGTTCAGCGCCATTTTTAAAATATAAAGATGTCGCAAACAAATGTCAATTTGTATGATGCAGGAAGTGATATTCTAGTGGAAACAAGATTATTTAAATGTCAATCTCTATTAATCACGAGGAAAAAGTTAAAAATTCTTTAATTTTTTCATAGTACGTATTTTAAAAATAAATCTTTTTTTTCGCAAAATAATTTTCATACAAACTTGGATCTCATGAGTAAAAGTTTTTTTATTGTGCGTGTATCCTAATTATTAATGTTTATTGTTAAGACTATCCAATTGTAACCTAACCTCTAGCTTGTATTCTATTTGTTCAAACTGGCCATTTGTGTTTTTTCGTCCACGCCTAAACTGATCACATAATTCATTCCACTTGATTATACAATTGTAACGTTCAGAAGAAAGTGGAACGGGAACACAGAGGTCGTGAGCGTGATTGTTTTGAGTGCTTAGTGGAACGCACCCCTAATAGCTTGAATTTTTATGGATTCTGATGTAGTTGATGCAGTTTTTATAGAACGGAAAAAAATAATTCAAAAATTGAAAATGGTTTTTTAGTTGTATAAGGTGTTATGATCTTAATTCTAAACCTTTTTGAAACATGTATAAGGTTAAAAACCCTTTTTTAATTTGAAACTAATTTCATTGCTAAAACCATGACTAGATTTTAACAACCACTAGTCAAACTACAAGTTAAATAAAAACATGTAAGAAAACATGTAACAACAACAACAAAAACACATATAATATAGGTATATTCGCTATTCTTAAACAATATATTAAGAAAAAACGTTTCTACCATTTACTGCTTCCGTCGAGAAACAAACCAAGCTTCGTGCCTGATATATATATATATATATATATATATATATATATATATATATATATATATATATATATATATATATATATATATATACATATATATATATATATATATATATATATATATATATATATATATATATATATATATATATATATATAAGTCTTTTATACATGGAGTACTGTTCTCACATCTGAGGTGGAGCATACTGTAGTAGTCTGAAATGTCTTGATTCTGTTCAGCGCAGAGCTACTGATTGGTAGCTCGACTCTTACTAATGCGCTTGATTCCTTGCAGAACAGAAGAAATGTTGCTGATCTGACAATTTTCTACAAATACATGGATATCATACATATGGATGAACGAACTTCTGCAGAGATAAAATCAATTTCACCTGAACCAGCAAACCTATTGCGTTACTGTAATGAAGCGCTGCTTCGTTGGATATCAACGAAGCTGCATAACAGGTCGCGTACCTAGCGAGGTTTAAATTATAGCCCCTTGATTAGCTCCAATCATTGGGATCGAGTATGAAATCCTGCTACTTCAGCACAAATAATCGTAATGAACGCGAAATACATGATATATACGGAAATGACAAAAAAACAAGTGAAAGAATGAGATTCTGGCGACCCCTAGGCGAAAGAACCGCGATCAGCCCATCCAACCCCACATCTACTCTCACACTCTCATGCACACTATCACTCATATCCACATCCAGGCTCAAATTCATACACACTTAAAACAATCCAATATCATTGAATGACGTTCAACGACATTTATATTACTTATTTTTGATGATTTATAAACCGCCTATAAATTCCAAACAAAATTTTGTTTTTTTGGTAGTAATTATTATTTTATGATTATTTACGTCATCGGTATTCAGAAAAAATAATAACATTTTATTAGTATATTTCAGGGATAAATTGGTTGTTTTAACTACAATATCATTTCAAGTTGATGATGTAAATTGTTCACAACATGTATTCCACCATCGTTCACGTCATTTTCTTTCCTTACTACACTGATACTTTCAATTTTGTTATTTAAATAAATTTCAGTTAACAATAAATTTGTATCATAATCTTCGTTATAATTTAATTTTGTTAAAATTTCTTTTAATTTAATTGTATCATAGGTTTGTACTTTAATTTTATGGAAAAAAAATATTCTGCGTTAATTTATTCGTTAAATTATATGATTCATTATAATTATTATCATTATAAAAATAAATGTATGCTAATCCATTCAACTGAGTCAGTTTTATTAAATATAATATATGATTTTTTGTTGGTAAGGTTAATATGTTATTATTTACAATAAATATAATTTGAATATCTTTAAATTGATTAGTCCATAAACCTATCAATGATGTAGTCGAATTGAACATTATTATAAAATTATCGGTGATAGCTAGAAGGAATGGGTCATTATAAGAAAACAAATTTGAAAATTGCATTGCTTTTATATGTGAATTATTGTTGGATGAATTTCTCAAATGATTTAAATTAGCTGTATTATTGCAACTACTACTACAGCTACTACCGCTACAATTATTTGCTATAGTATTAATAGTGGGTGTAGAAGATGATGAAGTTTCAGTCTTAATTCAAGTTATTTCCTTTAACACTACGTAGGTTGGTTTTAGATTTAAGAGAATATTCTTTAATTGATAAGTTTGTAATCCATTACCCACTACTATTACCATCAATCCACTATTTACGTAAAGTCGAATCTCAACATCGCTTATGAATAACCACCTTTCCTTTTTTAAAAAAATGATAATATCAGAATCTACAAATAGCGGCAGATCTTGATTTGATGTGATGGAAATAATCGAAATAAAAACAGGTTTGACTTCTAAAATAAAATAAAATGGAGGTAGTCCTTGCTACCTATGATAACCGTAAACATCATTGTTGCATGGAATGAAACTCATTCAATCTAGCACATTCTCCTCCGACTCACACGCGCATGCACCAAATGTTCTCACACAGGCACTTCCCCGTCCACACATATACACACGCGCACTCATACACCCGCAAGCACATCCATACTCAGGTATAGGTAAATAATAAAAAAAACATACTGAAAAATGACTCACCACATGTCTGATAACCGGTCCCCAACTTCCAGCCTCCACTCTTAGTCCTGCATAATATACCAATTCAATTTTCATAACACACCCGTACAGAAGATGGTGTATGATTCGGTTGTCTTTCCTTTTTTCTCGTTCACTTTCCAAATGTGCCGGATGGCCCCCCTTTATTTTTGGTTCGATTTCGACCAAATCAACAAGCCCCTAGTTTCCCTTTTCTCTTTTTGATTTGCCAACCACTACATAACAATTTTCTACTCAACCTCAAGCGGCGTTACTGTTGGGTTGATATGTTGTAATATATTGCACACCAATTTAAATTGATAGAATTTTATTTTATTTATTTTGAATTTATTGCAAATTAACACGTAACAGGTAATTTTTCTTTAAAAAAAATATAATAACTCAAGCAAATAACCCCTTTAGTTACACTTTCAGTTTATATTAATTTAACTATCAATTAAATTTGCTTCCTTATTTAATAATCGAGCTACTTATCATAGTCCTACTTTCACAAAGGTTATCTCTTCTTAATTATTATGTTTTTTTGTTTTATTTATCACCCATAATTTGACGGTAGTGAATTCACTTCTATTAGCATATACTAATAATTAACACTAAACAGCTAACTAAAAAAACTCAAGCCAATATCCAATTGAGTTACAAGAACAAAGTTTATATCAATTTTACTACCAATTGAATTTGGTTCCTTGTTTGTTAATCAAGCTAATTAACCTTGACCTAAATTCACCAAGGCGTTCTCCGTAATCAACGTTAGCATTAAAGTTATGATTAGAGATTTCTAGTAGAACCGATTTTAAGCATGCAAATTTGACTAGTTATCACTCAATATTTACCGAGAAAAGTTTTTCGGTGGATTCTAATTGAAATTTCTTTAACAATTTGCACAACAAACAAAATTGCAGCATGGAAGACTTATTGTAATAACACAATTGATTTATAACACTTTGGCTTGGTATCACAAGATAATTTAACATTTATCACAAATTCATTAACACTAATCATCAAATAAATTAACATTAATCTCAAAGAAACAATTTAATTAAACTAAACAAATAAGTTTGTGACTTTTTTAACATTTTTAATTTTGTGCCACGATGGAGATGTCATAAAACAACTGACCAGTGTGGCGTTCTTTTTCTCGACAATGTTAACTATTGTTAACAATTGTTAACTTTCGTCGTTCTTTAATTCTATAATTTTAACTTTATGTAACAAAATGACGTCATGATGTCGTTCTTAAATTCAATGTTAAACTGTCAAAAGTTAACATTTTGTAACAATTTCCAACTCACCTCCTAGACATGAATTATAGAATGTTATTATGTCAAGTGGTAGGTTATGATTTATTTATCTGTCAAATTGTTTATAATTAAATATTGATGGATTCGTAAATAAAATTTCTTGTTTTTGTGTTTCGCAATTGAGTTTTATTATATATAAATTAACTAATTTTAATATATTTAATTTATGTGCTCAAATAGAACAAATTTATTTTTGGCAGATCAACAAACGTCTAATATTTTGTCGTTCTTAAATTATAAATAAACATTGTCGACAAAACTTAACATGACGTTTCAACCCAATTTTATGACATTTTAACAATGTTAAAAAATGTTAAGAAAAAGGACGCGACGCAGCTGTTGTTTAAAAATGACACAACATAATCGACTCCGAGTCACAATAGAATAATAAAAATATAAGAAAGTTTACATGCGTAGTACATTTAGATTTGTTTCTAGATTAACTTGCACGGCACAAACATATAGGATTTTTTTTTCTTTTAATTTAAATTGGTGGCACAAACATATAAAATTTTTTTTTCTAATCTAATTACGTTAATAAAAGAAATTGCACTAATTGAACTTACGAATTCAAGCCAATTAAAAATTTTCATTACTGAAGTTAACAAAGAAAAACGTGAATTCAAAAGCGATTCCACCAATTTTGATGTTCACTAGACAATTTTCAAAATACAAAAATAGCCCGAAGCTAGCTATCGCGTTCTATTTATTATTTATTTAGTTAACGCCGTTTCTTTGTTTATTCCCCAATAACGAATCGATAAAGTAGTTTCTTGGGCAATTTTATTTTTGTTTTATCGTTAGTTATTACACTCACCAAAGAAAATGGGCCGTTAGCTTGTACTAGAAATTTGAAAAGATTTTTTTTTTTTAAATTGAAACATCGTTTACGAAACAATTATACAAATTATACCTGCAAATATCGCGATCCGGGATTAACGATATTACACAACCGTTTTTCTTATAGTTTTATTGCGATTAATGAATTTAAATTAAACATAGGAAACTATTATTAATGGAAAGACGATGGTAGAAAAACTATATAATTATAGCGAAACTACGAATACAATTTGGAAAAAAGGAAATCTCATTTGAGAAATATTACACAACTATTTTTCTGATAATAAAGTTTGGTGGCGGAAACTATAACCAATGATGACCATCGATTGAGTATAATGACAAACGACTATGAAAATTTACCCGAGCGCAAATCCGAGGCGTATGTGATAAAAGTGCATGTCTAAATCCGGGATTTAGTTTAGCTTTCAGAGAAAGTAGATTGTTTGCTCTCAAAAGATAGAGTTAATGTAGAAAAAAACAAAAACTAATAAATCATAAACCAATTTTGGCCATTAAGACATTAGTTAAATTGTGTGATTAAAACGATAGTGATTATATTAAACTTTAAAGCTATTGTTAGGAAATACAGGGTAATACCTTGAATGATTTGTTTGTGCTGTCCACCCAGCTGATAAGATTGATCAAAACCATCGAGCAGCTCTCTGAATTCAAAGATAAATCAACAATCAACGAATTCTTTCAATAACTATTAGGTACACATCTGGAATTTTTATAATAATATTTTTAATAATATTAGTGTCTTTGAAAGTCCACGGTAACAATACATAACGGCTTCATCGATCACCAGGCTACGACATAACATTACACCAGAGCAAATGTTGTGGCCTCAAACCTCTGGAATGCCTTACCTTCTTGGGGTTTATCCGATAGCTTTAATCCTCAAAATTTTAAAGCTAACGTTAATAAGTTTCTTAAAGAAACTTAGTTTATTTAAACATAATCCTAATCCCTAGTTGGGATGGTATCTTCGGCTATTCAGAGACGTTAATTTATAATTTATTATAATTAACGCGAAACATGCCTAACTTTAAATAAAAAATAAAGGTACATATTGTTGTTTGCCTTTGATCTCGATGACGACCTGTTACAGAGACGTCATATGATTCTAAATGGGTCTTCATATGGGGTTTGTAGACCTGTGCGAATTCTATCAACTCTGATGAAAACGTACTCGCAATTTTTTAGCGACTTCGGAACAAATTTGTTGTGTTGATTGCTTTGTCGTGTAGCTGTTGGAATTAAATTGTGCATCGTATTTCGAAGAATTGATCGATGACTGTATCATGACTTTGCAGCTGTGAAAGAGGATTTTCAATTTCATTTTAATGTCTGTCCGTAGACGAGTTCTGCGGGTGAACACTTCCGATCTTCTTTCACTGTAGTCCAATACCTAGAAAAATGATTGGTATTTCTGAGCTCTACTGTGTGGTGTTGTCTCTGACCATAAGTGCAGCTTTTACCTGTCGATGAAAACGTTCTACCATCCTGTTCGATGGTAGGCCGTTGTATCCGATGAGAACCTAAAAGATTTGTTAACTCGGAGAAAACTTTATACTAAAATTGTGTTCCCTGATCCGTTGTGATATGCAGTGAAACGTCTAATCGCGATACGTATTTATTGAAAAATGTCGTGGCTATAGTAGAAGCAGACATGTCAGACAGAGTAAAAGCTTCTGACCATCGAGTAAATCGATCAACGCAAGTAAAAATATATAAGAATATAAATTAGAACGAGGAAGCAGCCCTACGATATCTATATGGCTGTGTTCGAAACGAGATTATGGAATTTCAAATTGTCTGGTTGAACTTTTTGTGTGTCGTTGAATCTTAGAAGCAAGATAGAGTTAGCAAGATAAACAAGATTTTGTCCAGTGATTAATATCTTTATTTATACTGGGCCAAAAATATCAAGCTGTAATCAATTTACGTGAACTGTTGACACCAGGATGTGACAAGTTGTGTAAAGCGTTGAAGATCGTTTTGCGTTGTTAACCGTTGTTGTTTCGCACACTAATTCGAACCCTGGAAGTTTAAACAGCTCTAGTTTCATTCGAAAATTTTAGAATTTTTGATTTTGTTATAATTTTTGCAATATATTGAGAATTTTAAAAAAGGTTAAAGTTATGATATTTTTGATTTTATTATAATTTTGAAAAAACTTGTATTTTTTATTTTATTATAATTTGTTTGAATATATTTAGAATTTTGAAAAAAGTTTGAATATAATTTTTTAATACAAGAAAGGAAGTAAATTTTTTTGTAAAATCATTAACTAATTGGCAATAGTCTCAGATCAACTTAAAACTTTTTTTAATTCGTCAAGAAAGGTGTGCAGATGTACTTTAAACAATTTTTAGTTTCCGGACTTGGCACGAAAGTGGCCAATTTTTTGATTTTTGGCCAAAAATAAAAAATATTTAATATCTCGGGAGAAAGTTAATGAATTTTCATAAAAATAGGTAGGGGGTTGGATCGCTGATTATGATTTTAATGTCGGATTTTTTCAGAACACCCTCAAAACTGCAAAAACTACCCCTTTTTAGTGTATTTTTTTTCTATTTTGTGGACGTAAAGCTAAGATTATAAATAAATGCAATTTTCAAGAATATTTAAGAAGAATTTTAATTTATTTAATTATATGCCAAAATTGGGTTAGGTGAGCTAATAAAAGGGTTTAAATATTAAAATATTTAAGAAGAATTTAAACTTATTTAACTATATGGCAAAGTTGGTTAAGTGGGCTATGGTTAAGTGGGTTAATGAAAGGGGGTTACAACTACCCCTAAAATAATAAAAAATTGAAAAAATAGTATGAGAGTATTTTTCTTACTTTTTATTTTTGAAAAAAGTTTTTAATCATATTTTAAGATTTTAATCATGTCATTCTTTTTTTATTTTTTATTATTTTGGGGGTGGTTTAAACCCCCTTTCATTAGCCCACTTAACCCAATTTTGCCATATATTAAAATGCAATATTTAAAAATATACTTTTTACTGTTTATTTTTAAATTTATTTATAATAATAAAACTTCCTTATAGTAACAATTTGATTTTTATTTTTTTATTTTAAAGAATATCGATTTCGACTTACGTCATCCTCAGTTCTTAAATTATATATTTGCCATATAGTTAAATAAATTTAAATTCTTCTTAAATATTCTTGAAAATTGCATTTGTTGATACTCTTAGCTGTACGTCCACAAAATAGAAAAAAATACCCTAAAAAGGGGTAGTTTTTGCAGTTTTAAGGGTGTTCTGGAAAAATCCGACATTAAAATCATAATCAGCGACCCAAAAAAACCCTCCCTACCTGTTTTTATGAAAATTCATTACCTTTCTCCCGAGATATTAAATATTTTTTATTTTTGGCCAAAAATCAAAAAATTGGCCACTTTCGTGCCAAGTCCGGGAACTAGAAGTTGTTTAAAATACTTCTGCACACCTTTTTTGACGAATTAATAAAAGTTTTAAGTTGATCTGAGTCTCTGAGACTATTGCCAATTAGTTATGTGTCATTTCACTTCCTTTCCTGTATTATATGTTAATTTATGATTTGTTATAATTTCCCGGCAACGTATTGATTTTTTGTGTTAGTTTTGTAATAAATTTCTAAACAGTGATATAATACTTGTACTTTTACAAAGAATTTTATGTTTAATACACAGTCGAAAATGTTACTGCAATTTTTAATACAAGCTTTGCTATATATGTAAAGTAAGTTATTATTAAATTGCAAAGCAAATGTTGCATTAAAACTTATTCTAACGCAAAACTACAAATTTTATTACAACTGTAACAACATAACTTATTTTTTATAGAAATGTAGAAGTTTTAGAACAACTTTTGCTACGCTAGAAGTTTGAAAACAACTTGCCAATGCAAAGAACATTACATTTATCTTTAAAGCAAGCTTTGCATTATTTTATAAATTATAATGGTGACTTCCGTAGGACCTATATCTGTATCAAATTGCATTACATATTCAGCTTATTTTTAACTGTGTATACATCGCTGCCCAAAACTAAAAACAATTTCCTCATTTTGCCGAAAACTATATAAAAATCTTTAACCCAGAGATTCCAGCCCCTTCATATTACTTCGGTCTGAAAGACCTAAGTATTACATTCTCGAGCCAAAAGTGAAATTCTTACCCCCAGTTTTTTTGTGATTTCTCGACGTTTTAGGACGCACTGATTCTAAAAACGCAAAAAAAAGTGTATGTGTGTCCAGAGAAATCTTGATGGTCGGGACTTGTATGTGAGACCAAAATCTAGATTATTGCGTTATAAGTTTGTCAAAAAATTGTTGTCAAGTGTGTCAAAAAAATGATTTTCATTTTTTCTTACTCAATTTTTTGGAAAAAAATGAAATTAATTATTTGTTTGACATGAAATGCTATCGAACATGAAATGGACATGGAAATTTTTGATTTTGTTATAATTTTTGCAATATTTTTAAAATTTTGAAAAAGTTTCAATTTTTGATTTCATTATAATTTTTGCAATGTTTTTAGGATTTTGGTAAAAGTTTGAATTTTTGAATTAAGGATTTTGCAATAATTTTAAAATTTTGAAAAAAGTTTCAATATTTGATTTTGAAAGAATTTTCGGAATATATTTAAAATTTTGAAAAAGCTTAAATGTTTGATTGTATTATAATTTTTGGAATTTTGAAAAAAGTTTGAACTTTTGATTTTGTTTTAATTTTTGGAATATTTTAAGAATTTTGAAAAAGTGACTTTTTGAAATATGAATTTTGCAATATTTTTAAAATTTTGAAAAAATTTAAATTTTTGATTTTTTTTATAATTTTTGGAATTTTGAAAAAAATTTGTATTTTTGATTTTGCTATAGTTTTTGCAATATTTTAAGAATATTGGAAAACTTTCAACTATCGACTTTTCATAATTTTCGCAATATTTTTAGAATTTTTAAAAAAGTTTCAATCTTTGATTTTGTAAATCATTTTTGGAATGTTTTTCGAACTTTAAAAAAAAGTTTAAATTTTATGATTTTAATTTAATTTTTAGAATATTTTTGGAATTTTGAAAGAAATATGAATTTTTGATTTTGTAATATTTTTTGAAGCGCTAAATGGAGAGGTTTTTGAACAGTTTGCTGGGTGTATCATCTTTTCACTAAGTTATATTAATTTATGGTCTGTTATAATTTTAATACGGCGACGTATTAATATTTCGTGCTTGTTTTGTAATAAATTTCTAAACAGAGATAAAAAGTACTTGTACTTTAACAAAGAATTTTATGTTTGATATACATCGCTGCTCAAAACTAAAAACAATGTCCTCATAAAAGATTTTTGCCGAAAACTATATCAAAATCCTTAACCCAGACCGAAGTCTTGATATGTCAGAGCTGTGAGATTTCAGCCCCTTCATATTTTTATTAATTAAGCTTATCGTCATTAATTTTGTTTAAAAAAAAATACCAAAGTTTAGGCGACATTATATTTCATTTCATTTGTCCTATGTTATTGTTTTAAGAAAAATTAATTTTTACAGTTTTAAAAAGCACTTGATTTTAGAAGCATTGCAATTTTTTTTAGAATTTTGCGATGCATAGTTTTAAATAATTGTCAAAAAAAGTGTAACAAAAAGTTGGTCCCCCCTACGTTTCTACGTTGATTGACAGAAAAATATGAAAAATTTCATAGAGACAGAAAATTTGATAAACATTTAATGAAACATATAGCGAGGTCTCGAATAATTTTATTTCTATGTGTAGATGTGAGTGGAGAAGGGTGAAAAAATCTTTTTTGACCTAAATGGGTGGGATGTCATTTAAAATAGCACCAAAATTAAGAGACATTGCAATTTTTTTTTAGAATTTTGCGATGCACAGTTTTTGAATAATTGTCAAAAATGTGGACCAAAAAGTTGGTCTCCCTCCCCTACGTTTCTACGTTGATTCACAGAAAAATTTGAAGAAATTCATAGAAACAGGAAATTTGATAAACTTTGATGAACAATATAGCGAATTTGATAAACAATATAGCAATATAAACAGCTAAGCTTGTCCGACTTTTTTATATTAGAGGAAAAATGCTTCTGTTTTGTTTTTACTAAGTATCTACACAGTTAAAAAAAAATTAATATGTAATGCAAATTGCTACACATACAGGTCCTACGGAAGTTTCCATTACAAAACAATACAAAGCTTGCTATATAAAGTTAAACTAATGCTCTTTGTATCAATATATTTAACAGAGTACTTGGAGTAAAATATAAAGCTTGTTGTTTAAAAATGTCTGTTATTTGCATAAAATAAATTACGCGAAACATTTTTTTAGTACATTTTAATGCAAATTACATCATAATTTCGAGTTACTTTGATTATTACGCACCTGCCTAAATTAATCAAATTAAAATAAATAAATTACGACGGAAAAAATTAAAACATACATACCACCTTAATCACTATTATTATAGACTTGCAGCTGAGAAGCGATAACTAAACATACATGAAACGATTTTAACTATATATTTCTAAAATGGATAATACTCTAGTGAATTTTGAAATTTCATTAATGTATTAAATTGTAACAAGGTGCATTAAAACTTCTAGCTGTTCTATAGAAATAAATTATGATGCAAGACTTGTTTTAAATTTTATAGAAATGCATTGAAATTAGGTTCAATGCAACATTTACTTTACAATCCAATAATAACCTGCAACGCATAGCTCCTATTGCAAGACTTGCTTTAAATATTGCAGTTACCTTTTCAACTGTGTAATCATCGGTTTTTTTCTCTAAAATATGTTGCTTCTTGAGCGGTTATATCACAGAAACCCAATTTGACAATCCCACCGATGCCATCAATTGTTATAAATTTGAAACATTAGTTTCTCATTTTATCGAACTGAATACGACATAAAATGATCAACAGAAAATAAATTTTAATAATGCCGAAATAACGGTTTCATTATTAAGTTTCAGTTTAGATTTAATATTAAGAATAATCACCGTATCATAATAAAGTTGGAGAATATACCTAAGTAAATTGTGTTCCATGTAAAGTATAGCTAATCAACTAAAACTTTTAAATCCTGTATAGGAATAGCAATTATTATAACTTTATCTATTTATTAGACTATTTTAATTTTGCATTTCACGGTTATGCTTTACATTTTGGAAAATAGTTGCAAATATTAATTTTGATTTTTAAACTTCAACTTTGAATGTAAGGGCATTCGCATTGCTATGTTTTAAACCGAAAAAAAAATAATTAATTTAAAATAGTTAAATTAATTTAATCACGTTTATGTGCCGTATAATTATCGAAAATTAATGTATACTTGCTTTTTATTTCTAGGATAATGAGTTGGGCAACAAGAAAATTTCTTCGTTGTGCTATGATAGTCTTCAGTTGGGTAGTGATACCATACAGTCGTATAGCAAATATACGAACACCACGAAAAAAACTGCCACCAATTAAAAGTAATCTACTCGAAATTCCGGCTATAAAATTAGCACATATGATAAGATCTAAGGAGGTAAGTAGTTTAATTGCATTAACTATAACATAAAGGAATAACTTCAGGTTATTTGACAAATTATTATATTAATCATTTATCCAATCAATAGATCAATATTGATTTTATTAATCTATTGATTGGATAAATGATTAATATAATAATTTGTCAAATAACCTGAAATTATAAAACGGATCACAAGAATTTAATGTTACTGATTTCATTATATTCTGGAATACTTAGAGATAAAGGAATAACGATGTTTCTTAAAGAAATACAAAAAACTGATTGAGTTTGCAATGGGCTCGAGTTTTAAATGATTAGTAATCTACCACCCTTCAAAAAAATTATTTACTCCACATATCCTCAAAAAATGAACAAAATGTTTTGACTTTTTATCATAATTCAATCACCTCAAGCAAATAGTATATTATTCAATTAGCAGCGACACACCGATCGTTGTTTAATGAACCACTTATTTCTCGAGCAACAACGCGAGCGGCGAAGTATAAACGACCACTGCAGATTTGCGAGAGATCAAAATGCATTATATACGAAACAATTATGTACTATGCTTTTCCCTCTGACAGAGTATTAGTTTTAGTTTGGATTTAGTTTTAGTATTTGTATTAAATGTTCATACATAATGCATGCATGAATGCATTCATATGCGTAATATGAAAATCGAAACATAACCGACGTTTAAAACAGTCATCTTTTCAGCATCATCTCCTCCTTAACTTCTAACATTATCAGCCTTAAAAATTGAAAAAATTAATAGTGATTATACGAAACTATGCCTAGTTTCTCTTTCAATATTATTTGTAGATGGTTAAGATTTTCAAAATGTTTGCGAAAACCTGTGCGAATGAATGTTATAAATAATTTTTGATTTCGAAAGTTTTCGACTTATTTTCGAAAATATATATTTTTCCTATCCTACCTCTCATTTCTTTTTTTTTATCCTACCATCCTAAATTATCAGCCAAAAATACTTTTTAAAAAAATTCACTCAGATAAATTTAAATCTTTTAATCTAATAACCTTTACCATAAATTTACTATAATTCGTACTGTAAGGACCAAAATTTGTTTTCCTGTAAAACATAATCTGGCTATAAATTTTATAAGGTAAGATTTAAAGATTATAGCTCAGACCTTATTCATATCATTGTTTTTATTATTTTTTGCCACAACTTTAAATTGTTCCTATGTTAACGTAAAACTAGATAACTCAAATTGTTCAGTATACTTTGTTATATGAGTTGCAATTTTATACAAAACAAACAATTTGAAACCATAAATGATGATCTTTATACTAATATCATTACAGCTTAATCAGTACATTTTTATTGCCAAATTAATACTTGTTCAACAACTCATTTTTAAATTTGGTCTGTGTATGAATATTTTGTAACAGCTATTTTATTACAACTTCTATAATTTGTAACATAGCTTCCGTCATAGTTTTCAACTTCAAAATAATTCATATTAATAACTACTAGGAGGGCCCGGCGTGCTTCGCTACGCTTATATATAAAGTTTTTGAGTAGACATTTTGTTGACGTAGAAGCAATGATTTCAAAAAGTGGTAATGAGAAATGCTAGCATATAATTTTTAATTTTTCTTTTTAAATATATGAATGAAAAATAATCAGAACTCTAGCTGATCAGTTCGGATATATGAAAAATTAGCGATCAAAGAAGTTTTCAAGTAAGCTTATTTGATCTCTAACGGGCCCTCCTAGTTTCTTTTATTTGTTTTGAGAAACGAGAATATAAATATGCAAATTGTAAACAGTACCACCCAGCTAGAATGCAAACACTATCAAACTTCAACAATACTATTACTCTTCCTTAGATATTTATAAAAAGACTAAAATAAAATACGCGTATCGTATGAAAAAAAAATATAAAAAACAGAACAACATTTTAACATGCATTCACATCAATGTACATAAGAAGACTAAAATAAAATGTATAAAAGAATAACAAATTTTTGTGAAAATAAAATATACGATTTGGGCAAGTCCATTTCATATTGTATGTGGGACGCCATTAAATTCAAAAATACATTTGAATTCGTCTATAACTTTTTTATTTATGATCCAAAAAATCCCAAAAATCTTTAAAATCTAAGTTACACTAATATCGGTTAGCAGTGAAAATTTGAAACGAATCAAAATTCGAATAAAAAAGCCTTAGGCTGTACAAAGTTTTTTTTTAGCGTACTAATATATAAGATTTCGGCATTCTTTCGAAGTTGGCTTCGCATAGTGATGAAGTTTGTGATCTGAAACCAAATTCTGTGACTGTGAAATGGTGAAGTGTTAAAAATTTCTTCGTTTTTTCATTAAAAAAACTTATCACTTCACCGCTTCACAATTACCGAATCGGGCTCCTGGACGATCAAAGTTGAACCCGACCATTTTGATCGACTTCATACTTGACATTCAAGTATTATAGTTGAAATGACATATTTGTAGTTTTAGAAAAATTTAAAAGTAGTTAATTTGAGAACGGAGTGCTCCAAAAAATTTTTGAAAATTCAAATTCGGGGTAACTTTGAAATCAAATTGCAAGAGAATGGCTCACCGGATATCAACCGTCTTATGTGCGGAGGAAAGGCAAAAACTGGCATATTGACAAAAAATATACAGTAAACTTTTTGCTTTTTGTAAACACTATTAAAAATATTAAGAAATAAATTTTATAAGATGACGCTGATGCCGTAAGTCATGCATTTTATGAGCTTTTTTTTCTATAACATAAAGGTTCCAACCTTACCCTAAAATATGCCAAAATTTAAAGATAGGGTTGTTTTGTTCAAAAGGTATTAGTTTTTAATGTTATGCATCGCGGGTAAAAAACATTTAGGTTTATATGAAATTATCGTTATCTGGAAGACCGACCTTAATTATCGTATCTTTAGAACGAACAAAACGCGATCTTTATATTTCGGCATGGTTTAGGGTAAGATTGGATTTTGCATATTTTGAAAAAAAAAACATAGGCATAGGCGCAATCGTATAAAAATTTTATTTCTTAATATTTTTAACAGTAAACAAAATTTTACAGTGTACTTTTTTTCAATCTGCCAGTCACTTATCTTTCCAATGCACTTAAAACGGTTGATATCGGGTGAGTTCTCTTGCTATTTGATCAAACTACTCTGGGTTTGAATTTCCAGAAATTTTTCGGACCACCCCGCTCTCAAATTAAACACTTTAAAATTTTTTATACTTTTTATACTACTACTTTCTATACTCCTAGACTACTTCTATAGCAATATGAAGTCGATCAAAAATAGTGCGGATCAAATTTCAAATTTTTGGGTCGCCCCTAATATGAATAGTAGTAGTAGATTAAATTAGAAATCAGATGCATTTCCAAACTAAACTTTTAAACAAATTTTATAAAGTAAAAAATTCCAAAAACCATTTACGAATGGCAGTCCCCTCCAAATTTTTTTACATTTTGAATTTTAAATGTGCAAACTGAGGGATAAAATGTTCGTAAGTTAACTATTTAGAGAAGCCTAATAGTTAAGGAACCATCCGTTCTGTATTTCCGAGCACAGTTCTGTGTTTAAGCAGCCGTGCCGTGATTTATTTAAGCCAAACGGGACGTACAAATGCTCTGTATTTTGGTTTTTGTCCTCTTTATTTATCCCATATTTATATAGTTTTTAATAAATAAATAAAAGGTTTTTTATTAAAAAAGTGTTTATTCGTTTTAAACCAATTTGTTTAGATACCTCCGTTTTCTTTTATGTAATTGCTGGTCTTCGAATATTTTCTTTAACATGTGGATTTCACACTAGGAAGGAAGATTTTTGGTGAAATTTATTATATATTCGGTTTTAAAATTAATAATATGAATATGTACATCAAAACTGTCTCTTAGAATTTTCCATTTATCTAATAAAATTTACTTACAGTATATCCATTACGTTTAAATTTAAAAAATCCTGCAGGCAGCTATTAAATTAATTACGTCAAATATTTTTCTCGATTTTCGACAAAACATTCTTTATTTTTTAAGTTAGAATAAAATAAATAAAAATAAATTTTAAGTTTAACTACTCAGCCAACACCGTATCCTATGCTCCTTCCTTAGAACGGTACCACACATCTTCCTTCGACATATTTGTCACGTTTTCTGGACAAGTAAATTAGTGAATTATATCATGTAGTGCAGCTCATATGCCGAGCTCTTGCCAGTAATTGTAGGGCCATTTCAGTTTATGTAATGGTCTAAAATTCACGACCAGCCGAATCTTAATTGAGTTAGAGAGAATCTAGTGCTACTAAGTAGTCAGGACTCGATTTAGTAATTAATTTCAAGTTCCATTGCTTTTTTAATAGCTTTGGTGCAGTGGCCTTTTAAGGCCAATTTTGAATGTATGTTAATACTTAATAGTTATTATCATTTTTTGTGGCTATCTCTGACATCGATTACAAAGGGTGTAGCTTATTTTCTTATGTTGCTGGTGCGGTCACTGATATCTGAATATCATTGCATGGATGTTGAGTTTTGTACCAAGTCATTGATTAGTCAGCATTTCATTATGTTCACTGAACGGTAACCTGTTACATTCCTCATGCATTTGACCTCTATGGTCCATCAAAATGCATCCAGTTGGCGGTCACAATGATGCGTTTTGTGTGGAATGTATATTATTCCATTGGAAGCCGGAGATTTCAAGCTTTTTGCTTCTAAATCACTTATGTACACTGAAAACAAAATTCTATAATATGTATAAACAATTACATTAAATCTACGAATTTGTTAATGAGTTGGGACTAATAAACGGCATTTGTTATTCTTACGAATAGGAGTTTATGAAGTATTGGACAAAGTTATCAATTAATAACTATATATTTATAAATTTCACAAATTTATTTATGAATTTTGTTTGAAAATTTTATAATCCTGTTCATACTTTCAAAAATACTTCTATTAAATATATATAAACTTAAATACAAAAATATACGATTATTCTTTTATAAATGCTAGTTTATAGTATACATATACATAAACGGTTATCAAACGATAAACAGATGTTATAAATATTTCGTAATATTTATGAAAAAAATTATAGATTTCACGTATAGTTTGATTGTAAAATGTAAAATTGTAAAATTTTTAGTGTATGCAAAGTGTTTAGGAAGGTTTGTCGTTTATTAGTTAGTTGTTCTAAGCCGTTTCCTGCAAGCACATTACAGTCGTCCACATATGACGTAAAGGTAATCCTTCTGGTGCAGTAGGTTAACTACTTATATTTACATTAACTAAAGATGTTGGGAGCACTCTACTTTGTGGAACTCCAATTCCTCGTACTCTGATTTTTTATTTGTAGCTACAAAACTCCACAAACGTTCGGCCACCTCTAATATACTTGCACAACATGTGCCTTAGTGGTATATAAATGTAAATAATTAAATGGTAAAATGGTATAAATTAGTGTTATATAAATTGTAGATAAATCATTTAATATAAAAGCAAATGAAACGACCACAAAACTAAAATATTTATAGAGCAATTGTTGCAGCCACAACAATAAGAAAATGCGCTACGATTTGATAAAAAAATTTTAATTAAAAATACGTAAACAAAATATGTAAAGTGCTTTTAAATCTTGTGATTGCAGTTGAAGCTAGTAAATTGACCTACATACTTATTTTTAAAAATCGCTTCTGTTCATTCCCGGGGGTCTCCCTTACCGGTAAGTAATTACTTACCGACCTGTTTTTTGTAAACAAAACTTACGATCAGTAAACATGCAAACGAATCAGTAAACATGTAAAATCCCCGACTAATATAGGGTATATGGAGGTAGCTCGAATCGGGTCGAGAGTGATATCATTGGAAAGGTCTTTACGAGACAAGCTCAAATGAAGTAAAAAAATGCGGTCTCATCCCTGGAAAAAGTTGTGAGTGTTTAAAGTTTAGCTTTTTTGATGCATTTTTTCTCTCTTTTTTAAGTAGCTTTGTTTTACAAGTTTTTCATTTAAAGAAACGAAGAATTATACAACTCTGTTCATCCCATTTTGGCTAAATAGGTTACCCGACCCGAATATACTCAACCCGATCCGAGCTATTTATAAAGGATCATACTTTCAATTCTACATCAATTAATAGGGCTATATAATTATTCATTTTTATATTAATTATTTTCCAAGATTCTGCAAAAAGCTCAAAACAAGTGAAAAATTTCCGCGGTCTCATCCCTGGAAAAAGTTGTGAGTGTTTAAAGTTTAGCTCTTTTGATGCATTTTTTCTCAAAATTCACTTAATTAAGTAGCCTTGTTTTAATAGAAAGATTAGGTTCTCTGCATCATAATTATGAAAAAAAAATTTGCGGAAATAAGGGGGTCAAAAGTTATAAAGGATCAAACTTTCAATTTTACCTTTGTCTCCCTTTTGATTATTTTTTAGTTTTTTAAAATAAATATTAAACAAATTAAATAGTAGTATTTCATAATATTTCATAATTATGTCACAAAAAATATTTCTCATTTCTTTTTGTTTTAGATTTCGCTTTTCAAAGTGAATTCCTTGATTAACAATATTCCTTGATTAACTACGTATAAAACATGTTTATGCATACAGACCAAAATTTTGTTCTTAATTTATCTTTTTTTTGTGGCGATATTCCAAACGGAAAATACTAATTCGATACAAATGATACGAAAGTACGAAATGATAAGAAAATACTAATTCGATACGTGGGGGCCCCGCGCGTCCTTCCCCTCTCCCCCATTAAAACAACGCCTACTTATTTAATTTGTTCAATATTTATTTTCAAAAATTTCAAAATAATCAAAGGGGGACCAAGATGAATTTGAATGTTTGTTCTTTCGTAGTTTTTGTTTTTCATAATTATGATGCAGAGGACCTAATCTTTCTATTTATCTAATAAAATCACCGTTTTATTAACGGGGATAAAATAGGAATATTCCATTAATTATTTGCCAAGATTCCGCGACCTTGCAAACCTTCGATCAAAAATAGCGTTGTTGCGTGCAGTTTAATAACTAAAAGTCACATTGCTTATTTGTTTACTGATTCTTTATTTTCAATTACATACATAATTTTTCGACAACTACCTAGTTTACGTTGAAATTTAAAATTACATAAAACAAAAGCACAGCAATCGATAGAATATTATAAAAGACCTTGATTTTTATTTTCTGCAAATTATTGAATTGCCATAAATTTTACTCGTAGTTGAAATGCGGTCAAATACAAATTGGTATATTTAGATAAGTGTGGGATTATTTAGAATTTAGATTGTAAAATAATTCGCATGCAATTGAACATCTGTTTCTTAGTTATTTAATAAATGCGACAAACAATAACATAACTGGTTTATTAATCGAAATAATGCTGGTTGACGGAACAAAACGGTACGGAACAAAAAAGCTCAATGTCAGAAATCTGCTTATTGTTACTAATTATGAATTGAGATTGACACGCAAAGTTTGTACTGCTCCACATTAAAACACTGTTTTCCATGGAGAGGCATTTCAGCTTATGCGACCTTCTGATATGAAAATTCTAGGTTTTCATATTTGAATTACGTTTTAATGTGAATTGACTAATTTGACGTATTTTCAATTACTTCGGTCTGAAAGACCTAAGCATTAGATTCATGAGCCAAAAGTGAAATTCTTACCCCCACTTTGTTTGGCATTTCTCAACGTTTTAGGACCTACTGATTCTAAAAAAAAAATGTATGTCTGTCTGCCTGCTGGCCGTCATTACCTACAAAATCTAGAAAATTGGTATCAAAAACTATATTATGGCATAATAATTTTGTCAAAAAAAAGTTGTCAAGTGTGTCAAAAGAAAGATTTTTATTTATTTTTTTACCCAATTTTTTGGAAAAAAACAAAATTAATTATTTTGATAAATTAATTATGACATGAAATTTTATTAGTATTATTGAGAATTATGGCATTATAATTTTGTCAAAAAAATGTTGTCAAGTGTGTCAAAAGAAAGATTTTTATTTATTTTATTACCATTTTTTGGACAAAAATAAAATTATTATTTGTATGATGTGAAATATATTTGTATGACATGAAATTTTATTATTATTATTGAGAATAATAAGTTATTCAAAAAAATAATGTCAAGTGTGACAAAAGAATGTTTTTCATTTATTTTTTTAGAAAAAAATAAAATTAGTTATTTGTATGAAATGAAATGTATAATGAACATGAAATTATTATTATTGAGAATTTTATTGCATATAAGTTTGTCAAAAAAATATTGTCAACTGTGTCAAAAAAATGATTTCATTTATTTTTTTAGATAATTTTTTGTCAAACAAAAAATTTTGCGTTTTGTTTCCATAAATATAATTGAACATGGAAACTTTTGAATTTGTTATAGTTTTTGAAATATTTTTGGAATTTTGAAAAAGTTTCAATTTTTGATTTTGTAAGAATTTTTGGAATATTTTTAGAATTTTGAAAAATTTTAAATTTTTGATTTTATTATAATTTTTATAATTTTGGTAAAAGTTTCAATTTTTGATATTGTTATAATTTTTGTAATATTTTTAGAATTTTGGAAAAAGTTTGAATTTTTGAATTTTTAAGAATTTTTGGAATATTATTAGAATTTAGAAAAAGTTTAAATTTTTGATTTTATTCTAATTTTAGAAAATTGGTATCAAAAACTAGATTATGGCATTATAATTTTGTCAAAAAAAAGTTGTCAAGTGTGTCAAAAGAAAGATTTTTATTTATTTTCTTACCCAATTTTTTTATTTATTTTATTAGCATTTTTCGGAAAGAAATAAAATTATTATTTGTATGACATGAAATTTTTTTATTATTATAGAGAATTATGGTATTATAGGTTTGTCAAAAAAATGTTGTCAAGTGTGTCAAAAGAAAGATTTTTATTTATTTTCTTACCCAATTTTTTGGAAAAAAATAAAATTACTTATTTGTTCGACATGAGATTTTATTATTATTATTGAGAATTATGGCATTATAAGTTTGTCAAAAAAATGTTGTCAAGTGTGTCAAAAGAAAGATTTTTATTTATTTTTTTACCAAATTTTTTGGAAAAAACAAAATTAATTATTTGTATGACATGAAATTTTATTATTATTATTGAGAATTATGGCATTATAAGTTTGTCAAAAAAATGTTGTCAAGTGTGTCAAAAGAAAGATTTTTATTTATTTTTAAACCCAATTTTTTGAAAAAATCAGTGTTGCAAAACGTTACTCGTAACGTAACGCAAAAACGGAATAACGAAATGAAATAGCGTTATTAGTAATAATTACGTTCATAACGTTTTAAAAATTAAACTACGTTACAATAACGTAAAACGTAACGATAACTCAATATTTTATTTCGTTTTTCGGGTGACTTTTTTTATAATTATGTATATAAAAATCAAAACGCAAAAACCGGTTGAATAAAATCCAACTTATCTGCTCTTTATCAATTTTTGCGGACGCTTAAACTACAGATTTTGGTAGTTCTAATGCCCGATTTATAGTCGGTAACGTTAACTTAACGTTAACTTTAACTTAACTCTAACTTAAGACATCTAAAAATTTTGATTTATAGTCGGTAAGAAATTACGTATTCATTGACGTTTGATCTGATATTAATTATGGTTTTGTAATCAATGTTACAAATCAATCAATTCTTTAAAAGTAATAAACTGATTTTAAATTCAAAATTTAAAATAATAAAATTCGAAACATACATTTGATACAAAATTTAAAAATAAAAAAATTTATTTTCATATTAATTTTCTGCTAACATTTGGCTTTAAAGTCGCTCTTTTTATATCCTTTGCATTTTTTAAAAAATAAAATTTTATTTTTATGGACACTTGCAATTAAATATTACTTTTCTTCAGTTTTTATACTAAACGTCAACAAATCCTTAACAAAATCTTTAAGATAGAATGTAATGAACTTTACGTTAAGTTAACGTTAAGTTTGCGTTAACGACTATAAATGCTCTAGTGCATTTTCATACATTTGTACTTTACGTTAAGTTAACGTTAAGTTAAAGTTACCGACTACAAATCGGGCATAAAATGTTGTACAATTTTAAGTATATTTTAAATAATTTCAAGTCTGTAGTAGCCGTTTTGCATCACAGGTGTTTTGAATAATTTTAAGAAAGAATATTTTTATGCTGGCCGAGAAATCAATCTGAAGATCTATTAAAAGCAACTCTAATAGTTATAAACAAACTATCAGATTTGTGAAAACTCCTGATAAGATTGCTTAGTTTTGGTAAAAGTTAATTATTTTTAATATGAAATGATTTCAAAATATTCGTCGGAGTGACGTGAATAATTCATTGTATAATTCTTTAATTTTAATTACGTCAGCTACATATCTACGCCCGTCGATGATCTCCACGAGATCAAAACTATAGTAGTGAGAATTATAAAAAATATATATACTTAAAAATTTTAAAATTATTGTTTTTAATTGTTTTTTATATATAACAATAGTGAATAATAAAAGGTGTCGTTATTAAAATTAAAGAATTTGAAATAAGTCAAATTTTATAGTTACGTTATTTTAAAATTAAATTGTAATGTTTAAAACTAATCTGTTAAACATTACATTTAAGTTTAAAATAACGTAATTATAACGTTATAACATAATAAAATCTAATATTTTTCTGTTTCATAACGAAATAACGTACCGAAAAAATAAATATACTGTTATAAAAACGAAACGCATAACGTTACGATTTTTTTTTTCGTTTTGCAACACTGGAAAAAATAAAATTAATTATTTGTACGACATGAGATTTTATTATTATTAGTGAGAATTATAAGTTATTCAAAAAAATAATCTCAAGTGTGTCAAAAGAATGTTTTTCATTTATTTCTTTAGAAAAAAATAAAATTAGTTATTTGTATGAAATGAAATGTATAATGAACATGAAATTATCATTATTGAGAATATTATTGATAAATATTGACAATATTTTTTTGACAAACTTATATTGTCATAAAAATATTGTCAACTGTGTCAAAAAAATGATTTCATTTATTTTTTTAGATAATTTTTTGGCAAAAAAAATTTTGCTTTTTGTTTCCGTAAATATAATTGAACATGGAAACTTTTGAATTTGTTATAGTTTTTGAAATATTTTTGGAATTTTGAAAAAGTTTCAATTTTTGATTTTGTAAGAATTTTTGGAATATTTTTAGAATTTTGAAAAATTTTAAATTTTTGATTTTATTATAATTTTTATAATTTTGGAAAAAGTTAAAATTTTTGATTTTGTTATAATTTATGCAATATTTTTAGAATTTTTGAAAAAAGTTTTAATCTTTGATTTTGTAATAATTTTTAAAATATTTTTAGAATTTTGTTTGAAAAGTTTGAATTTTTGATTTTATGTAGTTTTTACAATATTTTTGGAATTTTGAAAGAAATATGTATATGAATTTGTGATTTCGAAATATTTTCTCGAAACGCTAAATGGAGAGGTTTTTGGAGAGGTTTTTGAGTAGTTTGCTGATTGTATAATCTTTTCACTAAATTATGTTAATTTATGATCTGTTATAATTTTCCGACAACGTATTGATGTTTCGTGTTCGTTTCGTAATACATATCTAAACAGAGATAAAAAATACATGTACTTTAACAAAAAGTTATGTTTGATATACTTCACTGCACAAAACTAAAAACTATGTCCTCGTAAATGTTTTTTGCCGAAAACTATATCAAAATCCTTAACCCAGACCGAAGTCTTGATATCTCAGAGCTGTGAGATTTCAGCCCCTCCATATTTTTACTTGTTACATTCTTGAAGTCTATTAACGTATTAATTAACGTTTCATTTCAATAACCTCTAAATAGTTTTCTCAATTGGTTGAAATATTTATGTAATTAATTTTTAAACATCTTACATATTTGTTTATTTGAGATCACATTGAAATGCAAATTTTTTTGTCAAATGGATTTCATTGTCAATTATAAATCGTATTAGTAATTTTAAAATTGTTGATTAATTTTTGTGGTCCCAGACCAAGGTTACCATACGTCTCGATTTCGTCGGTACTGTCTCGATTTGTAACAATGATTCCCGCGTCCCGATTTTCTTCAACAAGTCCCGCAATCCGAATTAAATTCAACCTGCAATGAGCACACACAGATAAAACTTTGATGATGGGTCAACATACTTAAACATTCTTGTCTAAAAATAATGCAATATTGCATACAGGAATCGTCTTATGTAATATTTGACTACTTCTTTACTCGACCTCTTGATGACGACTTTACTCGACTCTAGGACAATCAAATTTTTTAATTCTCTGTAGGTATTAACACAAAAGCGTTTGCAAAAAAATCAACTTACAGTTTGCCGACAAAGAATGCGTTCATATAATTCCTTATAAAATATTCTTTATTGTATTGCCAAACAGTTTTGTGATTCGAATTATTATTATTCAAACTTTTTTGTCTAAGAAAAATATTTAATTTTTTAATTAAACGCAAACAATTTATAAGAATGTTTTAATAATAAAATAAAATAACATTTTTATGAGATTTTTTTATAAGATGTTAGTTAGGGGGTGAGGAACCGAACCCGCGGACCCCACTTTGTGTACGGGTCTGCAACCTACATAGTATTACAATTTGTTTTAATCCTACGAAATAATGAATAACATGAGAAGAATTCTTAGATCAGAACTCAACATTTTATGATCTGAAAAAAATTCACAAATAATTGAGTGTAAGCAGTGGGCAGCTTAGGATTTTACAAGAAGTGATCTGTCTTCAATAACAAATGTTGGAATTTTAACGTCATTAAAATTAACAGAAATGCATAGTTGGTTGATACCTTAGGTGCAGTTGTAGAACGTTTTACAATTCGAGTAATAGACATGGATTTACTATGTAACGGGTAATATTGCGGCTTGAGATTTTCCAAGCATAGAGTCGTAGTTTTAATTGAATAAAATAAATAAAATTTGTTTATATAAATTAGTTGTAATTTTGAGTATGAATGTGTGAATGAAAATGATTGAGTGCTGCAATAAAAAAAACAACTAACTCTTTCATCAAAGTTAGAACCTTATGAAATTGCTTAAATAATGCAAATATATTCATAAATACTATCAAGATATATATATGGTTTTGCTAGGGATAAATATCGAAGAAGTATGGATATTGAACAATTAAAAACAATATTATAATTATTATTTGGGAAACTCTGGTCAGTTCATACATAATTGCACGGATTTCAGACTACAAAGCTATCAAAAGGATCAGTTTTGTAATATTCTAGATTAAAAAGCAATTATACGGATCTATCAAGTTGTGATGTAAAGGAGCATGTCCAGTAATGCTCGATGAATTTGTAGCATGGTAAAGATGGTGCAAACTATGGGCAATTAAGGATAATATAAAATTTAAAACAAAATATTCAGATGGTAAAGATGGTAAAGATGGTGCAAACTATGGGCAATTAAGGATAATATAAAATTTAAAACAAAATATTCGAAATAAGTTCAAAACTTTTCAACCGAACCTAATTAATAAAACAAAAATAAGGAAAACATGTTTATAAACGATGAATTGAAAATCAAATTTATTATCTGGAAACTAAAATAAGGGGAAATTAAACTAATGTGTAGTAGGAGAACCAGTTTGGAAATTGAATAACCTGTTAGAAATGATGATATGAATTTTGCAAAATGTGTAATGAGGAAAAAGTTTGAATATGATCGTTCTTAAGTTTTGGAAAGCGGAGCAGTAAGGATCAACTTGGAATCAACCAATCAACGCAGAATAATTGAGCGAGTGTTTGATTTTATTATAAGAAATTTAAGTAAAAAGAACAAAAAATAAATAAAATTGAATTAAAATATTATAATAAAAGATAAATCAAAATTAAAATAGAAATATAAGTTCCTTTCGATTGTTAATAGATTTTAAATGTTGTGTAAATGCAAATGGTAATTTTTTTTAATTGTTAGTAATTTTATAAAAATATAAAATAAAATAGGTTTTGTAAACAAAAAAGTGAACGAATTAATTGGTTCTAATAGGTACAACATATTTATTTGATTGTGGAATAAAAAAACATCTTGTTTGTAATAGAATCAATATAAATTAATAGGTTTGATAATATAATGTGTAGTTACAATTAATATATGTGTATATTGTTATATAAAAGAAATATATCGTGTTTCATTATTTTGTTTCGAGGTTATATATTTTCTCTTGTGATAGTGAAGTTAACAGGTTGTGAACACGTGTCGTTATACTGAGGCAAAGGACCAAAGCCCCAACAATACAAAATAAAATAATTAACTGCGCGCTGCCGAAAAGGGCGTTACAACTATAAACATTAAATTAAACACTTCTTCATTTCTGACATGAAAAAAAACCTACCTAGAGATAAGTTGGTAGAATTTTTATAAAATTTCCTATTTAATTTCCTAAACATTTTTTGTTTCATTTGCTCGATTATATCGCGTTTGAAGGAAGAATGTTAAGCTTAATGCCTAACAAACGACGAAAATCGTACGTCTGTTAGAACATATAGCGAAGGCGTCCCGTGCATATAGTGACAAAAAATCGGGTTTGGTTGCCAAATATTCAAAAAGTACAAGAGGATGCTTCTGATAAAATATACAGCCACATGCTATTTTATTTTGTGTATCATTTGCATACATAGAGTATTAAAATATTCACCGAAAACAAATTTGGTTAGCCTTTTAGCCTTAATATTTTTCTCTCCCGACTTTGTCATTGAAAAATCTGGCAACCCTGTCCCAGACTGATATTACATAAATTTAAATCTTTCGTTATATCATGTTTTAACAGATACAATCAGAAATATGAAATCATTTACTTAAATCTTAAGCAATTAAGTTTTCAAATATTTGACTAAATTACAATTCGTCGCTTTAATAATGAAACAACGTATTCGCAAAAGTGCAGTTTCGAGATAATTGGGTTTAAAGATTTTTCGATTTTCTGATTTTCGTAAACTCGGCAGCACTATTGAATGAATAAAGATATCGAAAAAAAAATTTCTACCAATTAATCTTGACTAATTTCCCCACAACATATTAAAATTTCACATTGGTACCTGCTGGCTTTTCTACCTAAACAGAGGTGAAAAGTTAATCAGGTACCTTATACGTTATTTCATATTTCATATACGTTATTTCATTTTGCATGGAAGAACGATTAAGCCTAAAATAAATAATTATTAAACTAACACATGATATTCTTACAATTTTTTATTTATATGAACCGGTATATCTTGTAGTCATGAATGATGCTTATACAATATTTTAGATTTACCATTTCGTGTGGCGATCGTAATGTATGTAAAGTATACGACACTGATTTTACCCAAGTTATTATTCTGTAGGAATTGAAATATCGTACATGCATTTACGCTGTTTCAATATTTAACCAAATTCAAATTTGCATGTACGTTAATTAACAATATATTAATTTTCACCCCCAGTTATAAAATAATTGGAAAATATTAAAATGCCACTCTATAGACATCCTTATGGGGAATGCAGCGCACCCATTATATAATAACAACGTATATATTGCATACGTTATTTCATTATTAAGGCGACGAATTGTTAGCATATCAATTGTAAATTTATTTTTTAAGGTTCGGGCGATTCACTGTTGTATATATGTATATGTTGATTTAAATATCTTTCTTTTTTGTATTATTGCAGCAATTTTGCGTAAACTTTACTTTCATTCATTTAATCATCATATGCAACATAATTCTCTAGCATTAAAGAGCTCAGGTGTTGATGAAACCATGTTTATAATAGGAACAAGTTGTTTTTTCCGATAAACTGACGTCCAAACTGACGTCCAAGCAAGACTCGTCATTCTTGGAAATTTTAACATAACATTAACAAAGTGGTTGAAATGCTCATCATGCACTGACGACGTTGAAAGACAAGTTGAACTGATAATTGCAGACAAAATTGTTGATGCCGTAGTGAGAAATATCCGCAAAGCATTTAAAGCGTATATAACTCATGCTGTTCCTGGATTTATAGACGCCAATTTGACGTCAATAAGGATGGCATTATAGTCAATATTTTCACAAGCAATGCTGGTTTTCTCCAAGGTTCTGTACTTTTACCAACCTTTTTTCTTTTTTACATGAATAATAAACTGATCTCTGCAGTGCTAGTATACCCAATCCTCAGTTTTGCTGATGACAACACATTGCATCCCTCTTATGCATCTCCTAAGCACGTGCAATAACCACCAATGGTATAAGGTATAAGGTTGAATTACTCGAAGTCAAATCAGTTAAACTTTTTGGAGTTGCTATCGAAAATAACAGTAAATGGATCAAACATGTGTTTAATCTTGCCAAATTTCCAATGCGAAAATTGGGTTTACTGGCCCGATGCAAGAACTTTTTCAATCTTGTTTGGGGTTTTGCTGATCTATAAGTCATTCATTCGCCCATGTATAGAATACTGTTATCATGTTTGGAATTGTGCCTATCAGTTAACATTAAAATACCTAGAATTTGTACATAGAAAGGGTATATACGGTTGATTGGTAATACTGAGCTAACTAATCAGCTCGATTCACTTCAGCTCCGACGAAATCTGGCTGAAATGACAATCCATTATAGAGTCAACATTAATGTTGCGTCCTTTAGAGAAATTCTAAACATCCTTCCTTCGTGTGCGGAGTACAGCCGACAAACAAGAGCTTCACACATGTCTAACTAAATCATAAACAAAAAAATAATTCTGCCGAGGTCTTTTCTATACGTGGCTAATCCGTGCGATGCGATTAGATTTAATTAGAGTTGGATGATTTATTTACGCTTTCGAATTTATAGTCACCAGTATTGATTGCTAGGAGATATGTTTCTGGATGTTGTTAAAAATTTAGTTTTTCCGGTGTTGAAGTGTAATCCAATTCGTTTAAAATTTTGCTCAAGCAGTTCGATGCTGCTTTTTATATAGTTACCTTGATATTTGTCTTGAATTTTGAACATAGTTTGAATATTTGTAGAATATACTAATTGTACCAACGCACAGAATATTCTTGCAAAGCCGATAAATTTTAATCAACGGCTCAGATTTAAATTCATTTAAAAAAAATCCCATTTTATTTTACAGGTAACATGTGAAGCTGTTATCACAGCGTACATTGAACGATGCAAGGAAGTTGATCCATACCTAAACGCAGTTGTTCATTCTAGATATGAAGAAGCTTTAGATGAAGCTCGAAATGTAGATGCGTTTATAGCAAAGGGAGAAAAATCGTATGAAGAGATGGAACAGGAAACACCACTTTTAGGGCTACCAATAACCGTGAAAGAAAGTATTAGTGTTAAGGGAATGAGTAATCAATCAGGTAGAAGACATAAAACAAAACATTTTGCCAAGGACGATTCACCAAGTGTATCTCAAGTTAAGAAATTTGGTGGGATTATTTTATTAGTAAGTAATACACCAGAGTTGTGTATGAATTGGGAAACGTACAATAAAGTATCCGGACGCACTAATAACCCACATGATCTAAAAAGGACGCCTGGTGGGTCTTCCGGTGGTGAGGCTGCACTATTAGGTGCAGGAGCATCACTTCTTGGACTTTCATCAGACATAGCCGGCTCAGCACGCTTGCCAGCCATGTTTACAGGTGTTTGGGGGCATAAGCCCACCCCGTTTCTTGTTTCGCCAGATGGTCATGTGCCTGGCTGTAGTCAACCGTACTGGGGTGAATTTTTCACAATTGCACCAATGACACGTTATGCAGTAGATTTGCCATTACTATTAAAATGCATGTGCGATCCCGATGGACCAGAACATCAACTTGAAAACGAAATTAATATTAGTGATATAAAATTTTATTATATGGAAAACGATGGACCATCGGGTATGATGCGCCCACTTAGTTCTGATATGGAAAAGGGAATTTTAAATGTCGCCAAACATTTTAATGCACAGAAAATAAGTATAGATCAAATGAAATGGGCATTAGATATTTCAGTTGCTACAATGTTAAAAATTGAAGATGTTGAAACTATTTACTTTCAAACAAATAATGGTGAAAATAAAAAAAATCCACGAATAGAACTCTTAAAATTTGTTTGTGGCTTATCTGACAGCTCATTTAACTCAGTTATTATAGCTACACTACAAGGTGTTATCGATTGTATTCCAGATTCAAGGCAAAGAAAATTAGATTCCGTTAGAAACAGTTTAAAAAATTATTTTCAGGTGGAGTATTTCAACTTTCTTTAATTTGTTTTTTTTACGAATATCTCTTTTTATCTCTTTTAGGAGATATTAGGTACAAATGGTGTTTTTCTTTATCCAACATTTCCAACATCAGCACATCAACATTATCAAATTTATCATAAATTGGTTGATACCTCTTATATGATGGTTTTCAATACATTAGGTCTTCCGGTGACAAATTGTATGATTGGTCTAGATAAACACAATTTGCCAATAGGAATACAGGTACACAAACTGAATTTACAATTCGTTGTTTATGAAATATTTAATATAATTCTTTTTGTATTGTTTTAGGTGGTCGCCAATCCAGGACAGGATCACCTTACTATTGCTGTTGCAAAAGAAATAGAAAAACGTTTTGGAGGCTGGGTGAAACCACCGTCCGACGAAAATTAAATATCTTCCGATTATTACCATATACATATTTAATCACAATTCATACGATTTTATAAGTCTTTTGAGTGTGGTTTTTATACAAAAATAATTGTAAGAATAGTTAAAAATTTTAATTATGTATAATAGTGTAAGTAATATGTTCGTATTTGTAAGGCAAGCCTTAATGTTTAAGAAAAGAATGCTAGAATTAAAAGTAGTTTTTTACAAATGAACTATATTTTTAAAAAGTATTTGTAATATAAGCATATTAAACAATAATAATTATTGTAGACATTTAATGTAACTGTGATGATTTTAAAATAAATTTTTTAGATTTTTCAAATTTAATTTTTTTATTTTGTTTGATTTAAAAGCTGAATTCAAAGTTGCTCTAATTTTCAGGTTCATATATTCTATACTTCAAAATTTTGAGTTTGATCCCCATGTTAGGCGCCATCTGAAATGTAAATTTTTAAGTCCGATATACCAAACTTCTTTACAAACTCCCTCACCAATCACCATTATAATTTCATCAATTTATAGCTTGTGTTATGCTATAGTGTAGAGCAGAGTAATGTAGTGCAGTGCAGTTCAGAGCAGTGTAGAGCAGAACACTGTAGTGCAGAGCAGAGCAGTATAGAGCAGAACAGTGTAGACAATTATTTGCTTAGGCGCGCTGTGTGTCATCAATCAAATGTTGAGTCTTTTCTTACATCCAATTTTGATAATAAAACTTAACGTTATCTGTATATTTATGACTGATATAATGTACCCTCACTAGATGATATATGTGTTAAATACGTATCACAATAATCGCAATGATATGTAGGTATCCCTGATTTGAGGTTGTGAATTATGATTATATACATATCAAAATGCTCGCTTATTTTTATAATGATTAAATTTTTAATTTTTATGTAAATTTCAAAGTAACAATTAATCACAATTTCAAATTTTTATAACTATTTTTTATTAGAGAATTGAAAATATTTAGAGAACGTTTGTAAGCCCAAAGAAAACAGGCGTGTTAGTTGAATATAATATGTATTAATAAATAGTAGAGAATGATTGAATTATAAAACGTGTAACTTCACTCCTACTGTTATTTTTTATTGTCGCCTAGGCGTTAATAGCCATATAGCAAAAATTTATTAAAGTTATGTTTGCCACAGTTCCAAGGGTCTTTTTACGGTTTCTACTTTCTACCATTGGATACATTGAATGCTTAGCTTTTTTAGTCATTTTGAGTTATCAACTATAAGTTAACTCTTCATTTTATCTTCGTTAACAATATTTTTTCTAATATCTTTGTACTATACAATGTGTTAAAAACTACACTGCTTCAAATGGCGTGATGCAAGTAGGTGTTGGATCATTCTGTTTACCTTTCAACGTGTACTTGGTGTACTTGGTGAAGTTATAGACATTAACATATTCTTCATGATCTGCTTTAGTAGAACTTTTTTGTATTTCAGATGTGAATATGGTGGTATCAATGAATCAAGTTTAAAATATTTTAATTTAATTTGTTTTTAAATATTTCAGTTTGAATAAGCCCGCCATTGTTTGCAATATTTATTAATAAATTGGTTAAATTGATTGTTAAGAGTAAGATAACAGGTACAGTACAGTTGTGTTTACAGGTACAATGCAGTCGTGTTTTTTGAGCTTAAACTTAAAGAGTGGAAATCAAATATATTTGATCAATCGTATTTTAAAAGACTTACCATACATCCCATTAATCTACCAAATTCAATCGCTGAACCTCAGTTCCCATATGTCATATAACAACTATACGCAGAGATACGCATCCTACTTCTGCTACGTATTCCTCTCAAGGTAAGAATTTTATTTATGATTTTTCCTCAGAAGCTGTTGATTAGTTGAATTGTATTACAAAGGTTAAAGTTCAGTACAAATATACATGGAGTGTGTTTTATGTATCGGAGAGATCGGAGCGATAAAATAAACTTTGTAATTCAATAGTCGTTCGGCATTTCAACATTATTAACCTTTAGGATCCCTCGTTCGGGTAGCGAAAATCCGAAATTCTACGTCCACGCCGTGCTACCTGGGTAACGCTAACAGAATTAGGTTGGTGTAGTTGAGAGGGGCAGAGTAAATACTGCTTATACTCAATGATTCTGCACCATGGCGAGTCATTGGCGCCATAAAACCAATGCAACTCAAGCGTCTGTTCTCCATGTTAGGGGCGGCTTGGAGCGGGCGTCTGTCTTGGATCAAGCGGCTCGCTATATAAATGTGTAGAAAGCGTCTGTTCTCCATGTTAGGGGCGGCTTTCAGCGGGCGTCTGTCTTGGATCAAGCGGCTCGCTATATAAACGTGTAAAAAGGTTGTTTCTGGTGACCTTAAGATGCAGAACGAACCCATTCACGAAAATTTGGGTTGGGCGAAGGGCTAACACCCCATTTCCGTAAAAAAATTACTGTCATGAATTCTGTACACAGGCCTCGGAATATCTCGGATTTATTATTGGAACGACCTCGGAAACTGTACCCGGACTACGATTTAAAAATAGGAACCTGGAACGTGCTAAGCCTTAGAAGACCAGGAGATCTCCTAAAACTAACCCAACAAGTCGAGAGCTACACACTGGATATAGTGGCATTACAAGAACTAAGATGGCCAGGCAGTGGAATCCATGAAACAGCGAAAGGATACACTCTGTATTATTGCGGTCATCAAAACGGAGGAGAATTTGGAGTTGGCTTTCTTATACACCGTCGCGTGAATCAGCATGTTATCGACTTCTGCCCAATTAGAGAGAATCCGCACGAAAAAATTCAATGTAACGATCGTCAATGTTCATGCACCTACTGAAGATAAAGCAGATGATATTAAAGACCTGTTCTTCCTAGAACTCGAGGAAGTCATCAATAACATCCCGCGGCACGATATAAAAATCGTGGTAGGTGACTTTAATGCTCAAATCGGTAGGATTGCAGAACTTAAAACACATATCGGCCCTAACAGCTTGCATCATACAAGCAACAATAACGGTTTTCGCGCAGCCGAGCTGGCTATGATGTATGATCTAGTAATTTCCAGCACTTTCTTCCCTCACAAGAGAATTCACAAGGCAACGTGGAAATCAAATGACGGAAGAACGGAAAATCAAATCGATCACGTCATGATCTCTAAGAGACACTCTACAAGTATAACTGACGTTCGATCATACAGAGGTGCTGATATGGACACCGATCATATGCTTGTCATCTTTAAGTACAAGTGCAAGTTGTCATCTACATTTAACAGACAAGCAAAAAAGACCGTGCGCTGGAATGTCGAAGCATTTAAACATCCGGAAACGCTGAATAGATATCAGGAAATAATAACACAAAACATAGAAGAGCATGACATCTCTTCTGAGATGCCATTAAACATACAAGAAGAATGGCAAACGCTTCAATCAACCATTATAGCCGCAGCACAAACTACAATCGGAAAACGACCACCGAAATCACACAACGAATGGTTTGACGACGAGTGCCGCCAATCCGTTGAAAATAAACAAAAACTGCGAGAAAAATGGTTAACAAGGAACACCCGAAGCTCCCAAACTGATTATCTATGCGCCAGGAAAGCCTCAGCAAAACTTCTACGTAAAAAGAAACGCGAACACATGAAGAGTTGCATCGAAAACATCAACCAACATGCTGCCAACGGAAATTCAAAAGAGTGCTTTGCCAATGCACGGAATCTGACAAAAGATTTCCACCCAAGATCTACAGCCATCAAAAATGAAAATAATGAACTTACAACAAGTGAACGTGATGTGCTGGCAGTGTGGCGATCCCACTTTCAAGACCTACTCAATAGGACAAACGAAGCTCATCCTATTCGAGCAATTGCTCCATCAACTGAGGAGATTTTTGTCCCTTACCCAACAATAGAAGAAGTGGAAGCTGCCATTAAAAAACTGAAAAATGGCAAATCACCAGGTTTCGATGGAATTCCCGCAGAACTTCTGAAAAATGGAGGAGCAGCTCTGGTCTCAAGTATATACGATCTGATTCTTGCAATCTGGGACCAAGAAGAACTACCTGCTGAATGGAAAACAGCTCTCATTGTTCCGCTACACAAGAAAGGTGACCGTCTAAAGTGTGAAAATTATCGTGGCATCGCACTGTTGAACACTGCATATAAAATACTAGCTAATGTTGTACTTGCTCGACTCATCCCGTTCGCCGAATCTATCATCGGTGACTATCAGTGTGGTTTTCGTCCCAACCGCTCAACCACAGATCAATGTTTTACATTAAGGATGATTCTGGAAAAATGTTGGGAGTACAACATCAGCATTCACCAGCTCTACGTTGATTTCAGGCAAGCATATGACAGTATCATCCGCGACAACCTCTGGTCCGCACTCATATGCCTTGGTATTCCAGAGAAACTTGTTTCTCTATGCAAGCTCACAACATCGGGATCAAATTGTAGAATAGTAATCGAAGGGTCTGTTTCTGATCCTTTCGATATAACATCAGGTGTTCGACAAGGTGATGCACTCGCGCCCATACTATTTAATTTGGCGCTGGAGTACGCGATAAGAAAAAGCCGAATTGAGACACAAAACTGCATATATAACAAATCTAGTCAGGTTCTTGGCTATGCAGATGATATTGTGCTTCTCGGACGTAGAACAAGCGATATCAAGGATAGTCTCTCTCAGCTTGAAAGAAATGCTAAACGACTTGGATTATGCATTAACACCGGCAAGACTAAACTTTTAACAACATCCAGGAATATACCTCCCGGCAATCTGAATACTGGCGACTATGAAGTGGAACGTGTAGAAAACTTCAAATACCTCGGGTCTGTGATAACATCGTCAAATGACATGCAGGCAGATATTAAAGCCCGTGTCTCAGCCGCATACAGAGTTTTCTACGCATACTCAAAACTTTTGCGATCCAAACATCTTTCGCAGTCGTGCAAACTCACACTTTACAAAGCATTAATCTGACCTGTGCTCACATTTGGAAGTGAAAGCTGGACACTGACTTCCTCCGATTGTAGAATTCTATCAACATTCGAGAGGAAAGTCATACGAACAATTTATGGTCCATGTAAAGTTGCTGAAAATCAGTATAGAATCCGAATGAATCATGAAATCAGACAGCTTCTTGGAGGCTGCGATGTAATCGGATTCATTAAATCCAACCGGATTAGATGGTTTGGTCATGTAGAAAGGGCTCCATTGGAAAGAATGATAAAAAAAGCGTCCCAACAACAACCAGCTGGTGTTCGTCGAAGAGGAAGACCTAGACAACGCTGGCGTGACGACATCATCCAAGACCTTCATGATATAGGATGTCGAAACTGGGGTCAACTAGTCATGGAACGAGATGATTGGAAGCTGGTGGCACAGACGGCAAAATCCCTTCATGGGATGTAAACGCCAGAGAGAGAGAGAGATCCCTCGTTCAAAATCGAAGATTAATCCCTTCGTCTTCATGAGTCCGTCCCCTAAACAATTCATCCATAATGTCTGCCATTAGCTCTTGTTGATAGCAGTTGTTCGTTAATTTTATTTCAGCGATTCTTTTACCAACTACTTCAGCGCATTCTCCAGTTACTGTTTGGAGTTTCAATTCATCTGATGGTTCCAAAACGCCGTCAATCAAACCTTTGCTGAACTTTTACCTTCAATTTGTCCTTCGATACCTAAACTTTTACCATTTACTGCCATTCTCGAAATTGGGATGTGGACAACATTCTCCCACTTCTTGGTATTACAGTTTTACCTTCATCGGGACGAAGGTCTGTTACACTTCCTGTTTCAGCAGACCTGTGAGATATAACCCGATCTTCTACATATCCAACAACAAAACTGTAACTGTGACCTATAATTTTTTTTTTTTTATATTTTACTATAAGATATAGCAACAATTGTGAAAATTCCAATATTGTTATTTTGTTTAGAATGCAATTAAGCGTATGGTTGTGAAAAATGCTTAATATACGAATTAAAATATATCTAAAAAGAATATAGCATAGCACAAATATAATAAACTGAATTGTTTTAGACTTTTTATTTTCTGTAAGCTAAAGTTTGGAGTGTCTGAATTAGACTGCTTTGCTTTCCAAATAAATGAGGTAAGCATTCTAAACACATGAATTCTTTTGTGTTACGTTAGTCACGTTACGTTAGTCACACATCATTTAAATCAAAAGCGTCAATTTATGAAAAACTAACATATTTCTTAAAAACTTATTGGCTTTTTTAAAAAATACATTAATTACATTGAAGAAACTTATCAATAAATTTTATGTACATTTTCAACATTAGAGAATTTCGGTTCATAATTTAGGTGTTAATTTCATGGTATAAAAAATGTTACGTTAGTCACATTTAATTTTTTATTTAAAAATATCTAAAAATTTTAATTTAAATAAAAAAGCTTTCTGATTTAGATAAATAAACTCGATTTACATTTTTAAAAGTCAACAAGTGCTTAAAATAATCTTTACTATTTTAGTTATAAGGAAACAAAGTTGTGAATTTCACTTAGTCTCTTTGGAATGACCCTATTCTATACAAAGAAATATCCAGAACAGAACCTCCGTAATAATTTTCTTTATATTTTATTTTTTGTTTTGACCCTTGTTCTAAGAACTGAATGTGACCTTGATTTTATTTTTGAAACACATATTCTATATCGAAAAATATGGAGGGGCTGAAAGCTCAAACTCTGAGATATCAAGACTTCGGTTTTGGTTAAGGATTTTGATATAGTTTTCGGCATAAAACTTTTATGAGGACATTGTTTTTAGTTTTGGGCAGCGATGTATATCAAACATAACCCTTTGTTAAAGTACATGTCTTTTTTATCTCTGTTTAGAAATTTATTAAAAAACTAACACAAAACATCAATACATTGCTGGCAATGGCAAACCATAGCAGATCATAAATTAACATAATTTAGTGAAAAGATGATGAGTGAATTATACCAAAATCAAAAATTGAAACATTTTTCAAAATACCAAAAATATTCCAAAAATTAGAATAAAATCAAATATTTAAACTTTTCCTAGATCCTCTAAAAAATTCAAAACATCAAACCTTTTCCAAAATTCTAAAAATATTGCAAAAATTATAACAATATCAAAAATTGAAACTTTTTTCAAGATTCCAATAATTTTTTTTTTTTTAATAAAAAGTGTTGTGTAGTAGGAATTACCAAAATGTGTCACAACAACACATAGATACCTTTTAAGACCCAGGTCCCACAACAACATGCGTCTGGAGGTATAGGTGGACGCTTTTTTAAAATCTTTGTGGATTGAAGGCACTCGAGACTATTGATTCGAGCAAAACATTCCATTTCTACGATGTACGTACAAAGAAATCCCTTTGCATTCTATTACTATGACAGTGAGTAATCTCGACAGTCCGACCACCTGCACAAACCGATTGACGAGTCAAATGGGGAAAAACATATGTCTGAGGCATTATGGACCTGATTTCATCCGAGCACTGCTGGTGACGATATTTATAAAAAACAACGAGATCAGCAACAGTGCGACAATGTTGTAGGGAATCAAGATCTAATGTTAAATCTCGATCACCAACAATTCGTATAGAACGCTTTTGAACAGAGTCCAAAAGAGCTAGGATAGTAACAGATGCAGCGCCCCAAACTTGACAAAAATACTCCATACAGGGACGAATATAGAGCTTATAAATGTGGAGTAATTGATGCGAAGTAAAATATTTTTTGCATCTATTGAGGAGGCCGAGTTTTCTTGACGCGCTCTTTGCCATGGCCATTATATGATCGTTCCAGAGTAAGTTATTGGATATTGTGACTCCCAATAAACGAATGCTTTCACTTTCGTCTATTTGGTCGTCACACATATCAATTGAAATATCGTTGGGAAACTCGGTCTTTGATCTGGAAACAATCAATAGCTGTGTTTTGGTGGAATTAAAATTGACCAAATTTTTGTCACCCCAATCGGCGACTTTTTTTAGATCCTTGTTTACATTTATGGCAGCGTATCTCCGGGCGGGATTTATTCGTTCATGCATTTTACCCTTTGAAGATAGGGGGACGAATGACTTGTGCAGTGTACTATCATCTGCAAAACTATTTATTGGGTTACTGGTGATTTGTAACAGTTCGTTGATATAAATTAGGAATAAAGTGGGAGATAAAACTGGACTCAGAAGAGAAGCCATCTATAGATACCGAGATGTATCGGTTAGACAGAAAATTTTGAATCAACTTCGCGACTGCGGGATGAAAACCGTACGCAACGAGCTTGTTGATCAAGTTGGCATGCCAGATTCGATCAAATGCTTTTGAGATGTCTAATGCGATTACGTACGTTTCACCACCTTTCTCAAGTATGCTATTCCAAAGATGTGCTACATAGTTCAATAGATCGGTCGTTGATCTTTTGTTTCTAAAACCGTATTGGCTGTCAGATATCAAATGGTTGGCCTCCAGAAATTTGGATATGTGTGAATTAATATATTGCTCGTATATTTTAGACAGGACTGGGAGGGCTAGGAAGGCTATTGGTCTATAATTTGAAATATCACATTTCGTTCCTTTTTTGGGACAGGCTGGACATTGGCCAACTTCCAGCAGGATGGAAAAATACCAGATTTATAGGATTTATAAAATATTTTGGTGAGAGTTGGTGCAAGTTCTTTTGAAAATGTTTTTAGAATAACAGGAGGAATGTTATCCAGACCGGAGGCTTTGTTATTGTTTAACCCCCTTAAGAGTTTTTCGACAATTTTGGGTTTGAAATGTAATTGTTTCATATTGACTCCTGAAGAATGGATTTGGGGAATTTCTTTAGGAGTTTCTAAAACTGTCGAATTTGAAGCAAAGCGTTCCGCGAACAATGTAGCTTTCCTTGCAGGGTCAGTAACGATTGAGTCACCATCGATGATAGGGGGGATAGAAGATTTAGTACCAGAATTTAAAGAATTAATGGCACTGTAAAAACTTTTGTCAGAAATTGACATACTCGAAAGTTTTGCCGCTTTCGCTCTGTCAATCTCTGCCTTTTCGTTTTCAATTATCTGGTTTGATATTTTGTTGGCCTTTAAATATTGGGATCGATTAACAGAATTCTTTTTATGAATCTATATATTAAATAGTCTACGTTTCTTTCTAAGAGCCAAATTGGCTGCCTTCGAAAACAAATATTTTTGTTGGGGTTTCATTATTGAAAAGGGAACGAATTTGTTAATACCAAATTGAATGGTTTCAGTAAAGTTTTGAGCAGAAACATTTACATCGTCAGTATAAAAACAATGACGATCAAAAGGGAAACCTTGAAAAAAACTTCGGAGGCCAATCGTGTCCATTTCGAAAAGTGAAATATTTTACGGGGTTTGGTAACTCTAGTTTGTAGTAAATCAGTTTTGATAACTGATGTGATTAGATAATGGTCAGAACTTCCAATACTACCTTTATCGACATCGACACTCGTAATATCTGGCATAGATGTGAGATAGAGGTCCAGGAGAAAACTATTGTCACCGCCATTACGAGGAGTAAAAGTTGGGTTTTTTACAATCTGCGTCAGATCGTGCGATGCGGCAAATATTTCTGCCTGCCTTCCATTGTTGTCGTCGACGGTCGTTTTGGAGAATTCTAACCACGATTTGTTGTGGACGTTGAAGTCACCGGTAACGATAACCTCACAATTTTGAAATTGTGCTCTAATTTCGTCCACAACATTAGTCAAGTAATTAAAAAAATTGGGACTATGTTTGTTTGGGGACCGGTATAGAGCTATTGTGAAAAAAGAGATTGCAGGTAGACAAACCTTTAATACTACTGTGTTGTAGCCATCACCACGTAGTTCAAAATTTAGAAAGCGTTTATACGCAACACTCTCATGAATGTACGCACATACACCTTGTGAAGTTTAAAAGCTGATTCAAGCCTATATTTGGGTTTTAGTGTTACGTCATAAGGATAGTTTTCAGAAACTTGTGTTTCTGTAAGAAAAAGAATATGTGGCTTATCGTGCTCAAGATGATGTTGCACGGCGTCTCGGTTGGCATTCAATCCACAAATATTTTGGATGTGTATTTTGAATTGTTTATCAAATGTAATCATTTGATCAAAATATAATTTTATAAATGGGTAACTAAACAATAAATCCTATCATATAACAAAATATTACATAGGCCATTATTTTATGATAGGATGTAAGAAATAATAATGGGAAAACAAAATTTTAAATTTTAAAAATATTCCAAAAATTCTTACAAAATCAAAAATTGAAAGTATTTTCAAAATTCTAAAAATATATATATAAAATTCACAAATTCAAAAATTCTATTTTTTTTTTCAAAATTCTAAAAATATTGCAAAAATTAAAACTTTTTCCAAAATTCTAAGAAATTGGCTAAAAAAATAAATGAAATCATTTTTTTGACATACTTGACAATATTTTTTGACAAACATATAATGCAATAAAATTCTCAATAATAATAATTTCATTTTCATTTCATACAAATAACTAATTTTATTATTTTCTAACAAAATAAATGAAAATCATTTTTGCCATAATTTTCTATAAAAATAATAAAATTTCATGTAAAAAATAAATAAACCGAAGTAAAATCTATCTTTTGACATACTTGACAACATTTTTTGACAAACTTTTAATGCAATAATCTAGTTTTTGGTCTCACATACCAATCCCGACCATCGAGATTTCTTCAAATTCAGAGTTTCTATTTGTAATCACGTTTTTTCAGCAAAAAATATTCAAATTTCCTTGTTTTGACACACTTGACGATTTTTTTGACACACTTCCGGGACAGCTATCGAACACATCTTCCTTTCGGCTCTTACCATTGAGTATACCTATTTATAGAAACAAAAATTTTTGAAATCCCTCCAGCCGTTTTCTAGATTTCGTCGGTTATGACGGCCGGCCGACAGACAGACATACATTTTTTTCTTGCTTTTTTAGAATCAGTAGGTCCTAAAACGTCGAGAAATTCCAAAAAACAGAGGGGGTAAGAATTTCACTTTTGCCTCATGAATGCAATACTAAGGTTTTTTCAAAACCGAAGTAATTGAGGTTTTGTATTTCATTGTAGAATCGTAACAATATGATCTGATATATATATCCGGGAATGAAAAAAACACGGAACAGCCGATGTAGCCGAGAATTACTATGTTTCCATGACCGTGTTAACCGGGATTATCTCGGATTATCTCGTCAAGGAAACGGAGTTTTCGTTAAATTTCTAACTCACCTTAACTCAACGAAAGTAGCGCGATTAGAGAAGGTTTACAAAAAACAAACACAAAACAAAAACAAAACAAAAAAGGAAAAATGGCGTCGCGAGTGTTTTGGAGTGAAGCATGGTATAACGAATATAAGGTATTCTTGACAGCTAATCGAAAATTTTGTGTGACGTCATCCGGCGTAAATATAAAGAAACAAAAAATGTTTTAATTTGAAAATTAGAGAAAACATAATTTTTACGTTATGGTTTTCCTTATTTTTTTCATTAACAATTTGTTTATTAAGTTTTCTAACTCTAAAGAACATTTTACAGGGTAGGAAATTCGACGTCCACGCCATGCTGCAGGGGTAATGCAGACAGAATTAGGTTGGTGTATCGGAGACAAGCAGAGAAAAACTGCTTAGTCTATTACGCTACATCACGGCGAATTGGCGCCTTAAAACTTCTTATAACCTTAACATCATAACAGGACCATTAACGAAAATCTGGGTTGGGATGGGACTGAGGTTAATACCATCACTCCGAAAAAAAAAGCTTTGTTAAATTTGATAGCCAAATAAAGAATACCAGACACTAACAAAACAACAGAAGTTTTACCTGGACGTGAGAAAGAACCAAACTACCGAATCGGAACGTGAAACGCGTGCTGCCTGATCGCTCATGATGCTTTAATAAGCCTAGAAACAGAGGCTGAGAGGCATAGGATGGATATCATTTCTCTGCAAGAAATTAGACAGTCAATAATCGGAAAGCAAAACTCGAATAGTAACTCTTTATGCAGTAGTGGTCATTCTTCTCGAAATGAATTTAGTACTGATTTCCTTGTTGGTGCACGCATACAAGAAGCCGTGTTGAAATTCATCCTGGTCAATGAGAGGATTTGCTACTTAGGGGTACGCGGTACATAAAACAATATTTCTCTTATTGCCTTGCATGCACCTACTGAAGCTAAGACCGTCAATATTTTCTACATAGCACTGGAGGAGGTTATGAAATCAACACCAACAATGATAATGGTGAGAGAATGACTGAGTTTGCATTATCAAATAATTTGAGAATTGCCAGTACTTTCTTTTCGCATCGATCGATTCATAAGCAGACTTATGTTTTTAAACCGAATGGAAACTTTTGAAGTCAAATTGATCAAGTACTAGCAATAGCACGTTTCTTTTCGAGCGATTTGGATGTGCGTTCCTTTAGATGTCCAAATATTGGAAGTAACCACTTCCTTCTTAGAACAGATAAGGTTTCACTTTCAACGATCAATTCAACGATCTTTTACTCATTAGAGTATTTAAAAGTTTGTCTTTTAAAGTCCAATCATTTTCAGTGAAGTGTAAGGAACAAACTATCTTATAATAAATACGAACATTTTCTTTTTCCACATGATTCTATCCACTACAAATTGATTTATTTTTCTGGAAATTAAAAAACATTATGTTTTGAGTATGATTTTTCACATTTGTTGAAAACTTTTGCAGGTTTTAACGTAGTTCGGCATTTAAATTTGTATATGTTTTAATAGTAAAACAAATACTAAAGTTCATTAATTAATTTCAATCATTTCATTAACTAATAAATTAACTTATAAATCATACTAAATATATTTTTAATTTGAAAACAATAGCTTTTCTCATTGATAATAACAACAAACGTATTATATAAAACTCCGAATGACGTCAATCAAAATCAAAATGGCATCGCTGTCACTCTAGTGAGAATACCTTATTTTCATTTTACCATGGGAGTGAAGAGGAAAATAAAATTTTAATTGAAATTATTCAAGAAAAAAACTAGTAAAGTAATAATAAACAACATTAGTAAAATATCCAATTTTTCCGTCGTAACCAAATCTCTTTTTGTATTTTTCACTTAATGTCATCACTTAATGTATTTTAATACACAATTTTTGCTAACTCCAAGAAGTTTTATATTATCATGGAAACGATACGGATTAGCGCCGTCATATTTTTAACTCAACGAAACTCTTAATTCGAGTTAACTCTGTCATGGGAACGTAGTAAATGAAAAAACAATTTCTTGATATAGAAAAAACACATTATAATTCGATGTTTATCTCAAACGGTAGCGATTTGAGTGAAATCAAAATCGAGTCACGACTCACGAGTGGAAAACAAAATCGCATCAGGTAATACGTTTTCGTTAAGTTGACATTTTATCGTCGTTTATAATTTTTATAAATTACAAGCATCCATTTTTCTCTATATATCAGAGTAATGTGGTGTTGAAATTTAAATTAATTTTTTATAATTTTAAAGAGAAAAGTAAAATATAAAAATGAGTGATCGTAAGTACTAGAATCTTAAAAAATTATAAATTAAATTTATTAATGATTTATTGTGGTATTTATAAATAAGAATATGGATCTTATGGTGGGTCGGGCAATGGCGGTGAGAGTAATTTTATGATGCCAAATCAATTTAATGTTCCGCCACCACCAATTGGAGGAAATTTTCCTAATCCAGGTGCTTATAATAGTTATCAACAAGGAAATGGTGGTGGTGGAAATATGGGTGTTGGAGGACCAACTAATTGGAATCAATCGGCACCAAATTATGGAATGCCAAATCAACAAGGCGGCAACAAAGATGGCGGTATGTATTGATAAGAAATTTTTAAATGTTTATTTTTTGGTGTATTCTTTTTACCAAAAAAGTTATCAGACCTAACTAATGAGCTTAACTAGTAATTTCAACACTTTTTGGTAAACGCAATTCACCATTATTAATAGTTAAATATGTCTTTCAATATACAAGTCGACCTTGATAATATTTTTGTATGGATCAAAGGTGTTGTGTACTCCATGGTGGTTATTTTGTAGTGTTATCTCACTAGGTGAGATAAAAAAATTATGATTGATTTCTTTTATCTAATATAATCGATCAAAGAAAAATATTTTCTCACTTTTTATCTCACCTAGTGAGATAACACTACAAAATAACCACCCATAATGATATAAGTGATATAACTCTGATCTTCTAAATACTAGTTATGACTTCGTCTTTCGAAGACAAATCACTTAACATTTGTTCTTCGATGAACTAATTCTGACAGTCTATTCTGTTTTTATCGGAATGTGTTATTAAAATAGAACAGTAGCTACGATTTAATGGTCCAAATGGTTCTGATAGCGGTCTTTACAAAAAAATCTACTTCTAATAAAAGCTAGCGTTTTTCCTTAAGATTAAGGGAAGAAAAAAATAATCTCATCTCGCATGCTCTTTCTTTGTGGCGATGGATTTGTCATTTCTGCGTCGATTTTTTTTTTCCTTTTTCCCACCACCTCCCTCTTTCCTTCCTAGCCTAACTCCCATTCCTTCCTTTCTGTTAATGTTTATGTCCTAGTATGTTATGTTTTGATTTCTTTTTTTTTTTTTTTTGAAAACTGCCAAACCAGTAAGCCTACTATCGTTGGCTAGTAATATATAGCGGGTGTATGGAGGGTTAATCTGGTCTCTGGTAGTTTGCTGTTGTTGCTATGAATTTAATTTAAATTTTTTTTTATATAATTATTTTTGGTTATAGTTTATATGTATATATTCATTTAGTTTTATGTCTTATCTATAAAGTTTAAGTATACTTTCTTTTTTTGCTGTATGGCTCCTGCCATATTTTTTTTTTATTATTTTTTTTTCTACTGTAAACTGTATATTATATTGGGCAATGTATTGGGCCTCGGCCTGTTTGCCATCATGTAAAGTAATAAATAAATAAATAATCTGTGACACTGAAACTATTGCTCCGGTGTGACAAGTTTCTGAAAAATTGTAACAGTTTACATTGTCTAAATGTCACTATAGAAGGAAGCGAAGCTTTTTATTCTAGTCTTAACTTGTTTAACAATATTGATGGTGTCACATTAAATAGGACCAATCTGCATTTGTCTTCTAAGGCCATTCTAATTTTGTATACCATATCACAAGTCAAAAGAGCCAAACTGTAGAACCTATCTGCAACAACATGTGTTGTTTCAGATAGGTCAGAAGCAGTTGGGCGCTTTTGACTTGTGCACACAAAAGTATATTGGTCTTAGAAAAAAATTGCAGATTGGTCCTTCTATGCAACACCATCAATATGTCTATCCGACATAATATATTAAATTAAGCAAATACCTGTCTTTTTATAAGTAACCACAATAATCATAGTTCTTTTAATTAAAATTAAAAGAGATTTGGATATTTTTTATTTACAATTAATTTTTACAGGTTATTCGAGTGGAGGCGGTGTAAACAACTACGTCAGTGAGTATCCAAGTAACTTCAGCAGCGGTGATGGTTACCAAAACAAAAGTCGCGACAGTGGTGGCTATCAAGGTAATATTGAAATTTGGAAGTATTCTAAGCATTTGAAATTTCTAAGAGTCAATTGTTTCAGGTGGGAACCAAGATTATGGCAGTGATCGTCGTGGAAATGGCGGCGGTGCCAAATTCAATAACAGTTTCAGGTAATATTCTATTGCATTTGTATTTGTTTTAAATCGTCCGCCCTTTAATTTATAAATAGCGTAATGTGTTTAAAGAGTTTGTATAAATATACTTCGAGGTTTGTGTACATTTTTTTAGAATACTGTTTATTATTCTACAATCTTTAAATCATAATTGAACTAATGTTTGATATATTGAAATGATAATAAATCATAATTTTGGTATCTTTGTTAATAGAAAAAATATATATACATAACATTACATAATTAATTTTAATATGTTGTAAACTACATTTATCTTATATATAATAAAAAAAAAAACATTTTTTATTTATAACATTAATTATGTAAATGTTTAGTATTTTTGATTTTCAAAGTTTAAACAGTTTTTCTGGATTTATTCATTTTAGATGTAGCTATATGAAAATGGATCAATTTTGTCAAATGAAATTATATTCTAGAATTCTAAATGCTGATAATATAATAGAAGTTTTTATTGTTTTTTTATTGGAATCAGTTAAGTTGAAATCATAACTGTAATGTACTAAGGAATTGGGATTTCTATAGTTCTTGAAATAACAATACCGTCATCAAAACAATGTTTGTCTGATGTTAGCATAAACTAGTTTTTATTTGCCACTTAATTACAAACATTCGTAAATATTAGCTTTAAGTCTTAACGCACCACAAAAGCAAAATTAAGTTGTAATAATTCAAAAATAAATTAGGGTTACAGTTTAGAGTTTAGACGAATCATTAATTTACCAAAACTATCTTTCCGTCAAAAATTGATCCATTTCAATATAATACAATATATATGAATATTTGAAATATTTTGATTACATTTATTTATAATATGAAAAGTTTGTTATTAATCATCATTTGCAAAGTGTGTTTACATATATAAAGTGTCTTCCAATTAAAGCGTTTTCATATCTACAGAGAGTTCAATAGAAGAAACCCAACATATATAACGCGGAAAGTGATATCATATTTTTTAAACATCGTTAGAGTGTTGATTTACATCGTTTGTTGGTTTAATATAAAAGTGTGTAATTCAACCTTTAACATGTATTCTAAATTTGTTATTACTTCTGAATTATAACTAAACAGAATCAAATATTTAATGGTTTCTCATATTTCATATGCAGTGGAGGAGGCAACAAAGGGGGTTTTAATAAAGGTAAACACCGAATTATTATTCGGTGCACATTGTTATTTTTAATATTTATATAAATTAAATTATTTGAAAACCGGACGAATTTTTAAACAAACAAAATGGATATGTAAATATGTTCATGATTCATAATGTTGGTAAACCAATTAAGAACATACATAAATTAATTATAAAGGTTTAAATAACTTATTTTAATTCGTAATGCTCCCCTAAGTGTGAATACAATGAACCTGTATTTAACTTTTCTTAAAAATTAGATTTTTATTCCCTCCTAAGCTGAACATTTTTACAGTTGGTATAAATGACAAATTATTTAAATATAAGAATACATCTAATTTGTTTATCGATTATTGTAAGAAAGTTTTATATATATGGGGCATTTCACTTGAACAGGAACAAACAAAATTTAATTTTCTCCAAATTTTAGGGATTGATTGTACTCTATCAGAAAACAATTTTGAAATTGTTTTAGATTTGTTTGCCAACCCCTCTGAATATTTTTCTTGGACGACAAACGTCTTCATTTTTAGGTAATTTAATGCGTATAAAAAATTTTAAAAACTATGTTTAAAAATTTTGTTGGTCGTTTTCTCCCTTATCTTGGAGCTTTAAAATTTAAAATCAATTTTTCGAAATGTATGATATGTTTTTCTTTTTTTAAAGTTAGTTTAAAATGTACACTATCAAATAATTCTTGTCGTGTGATGGAAGTGGAGGTTGAAAACCACAGTTTTCACGTTAAATCTTGTTCTGTAAAATGGAATTTAAAGATCAAATAACGTATTATAACATAAACGTGGTTATTGAATCCAAATCCGGATAGTCAAAAATGTCACATGCGTGTTTTTTTTAACCTTCAGCACCCTCTACCACTCATCGAGACTACTTTCATCACTTGACAAGAATTATTTGAAAGTGCATCTTTTAAATTAACTACATACTACTTTTACTTTCATTAAATTGGGTAAAAAATAAAGTTTTGTCTTCCAATCCAAGAAAACATTTCAAATTTGTGACCGTCACTGACGGGGCGGGGGTTGGCTCAAAAATCTAAAATAAAATCCAAAATAGTTTTCTGTTTATTTGTTTCCGTTCACGCCCCATATATGAATTCAATAAGCACGTTTAACGCCATAAACTAATGTTATCATGTACAGATCAATTATGCATTTACTATTTCATCGCTTTGATATAAAAGCTTTGTTTTATTCTCAGTTAGCATGGTATAATTGGATATTCAAAAACGTCAATTTATAATTTATAGTAAATTGCTTTAATTATGGTTTACTTATAAAGATAAAAAATTTTTAATACAGTAAAATTTAGGAGTTTTAATTTAAAGATAATTTAAATGGTAAACTAACCAAGACTTGTTGTAAAATAATTTAACAATAATGTGTTATGATTGCGATAAATTAATCTAGATATATTTAATTAATATTTAAATTATTATATAATCTATTTCTCAAAACCACTGTTTACCTAATAATATTTGTTAGAGTTGAATGGAAACATTATTGTTGATATCTTATTTTAATGAGAAAATTAAACGAGAAACAAAATTGTTGGTTGAATAATTCTCTTAACAGGCTTACTTCACTAGTTTACTCTTGAACTGTTTATTTTAAGTTTAATTCAATACTTAGTTAAAATAAGCAATTATAGAAAGAATTACAATCATAGTGCGCTTGTATTTTCGTATTGTATTGTGCGCTGTCGCTGATTCCATTTATATTCGCTATACCAAGCAATAACTGAAATAGTTAAAATTATAAGTCGGGAAGATAGATATGTACAATTAAAATTTTAACTTAAAATAAACTTATGGGTAAGAATATTCAAATTAATCCAGTTGATATACCGAAGAAATCCACAAGGAATCAACCTGTCGGTTGATCGCGGATGTATTTTAAGGAAGAAAACATTCGTGTTCATTGTTTGTCGAAGAATGTAATGTTTATGAATTCTTGCCATTTAAAAGAGGTTTATGTAAGATTTCAACTCTTTTTTTAAAATGTACAAACATACAGTTCTCTTTATTTCTCAGTTTAATTTTATAAATATTTGAAAGTTTTGTTTTTATAAATGAAGGGGGGTAAAGGGGAAAAACAACGTAAGTCCATATTTTTCGAAATCGAATCAATGCTGCTATCTATTGAACAAATACAAAAGCTTTCAGTTGGTATATTCAATTTTGATGTTGATATTCACCCAGCCCATATAAATCAATTAAAAAGAATTCGCAACATTTTTTTATACCCAATTTCAGGGTAAAATCAACTTAATTCACCATTTTTTACCAACACATGCCTCTGGTGGCCCCGGTTCAAAACACTTTTAAGAACCATGTCTATTCATTGTTTAATCCGAATTCACAAATTTTCTTGCATTTTAAAGACTTCAATCACAAAACTTTAATTTTCTCGAAATTTGATTTTATGGACTTACGTTGTTTTTCCCCTGTGCCCTTCAAATATTTTAGAGCTTTGCGATATAGAAAGTATTGAACTCTTGATGTTTATCAATATTTGTTTGGGTAAAATGTTTCAGCTGCTATTAAGAATTTTATCGAGATTATATCCCTGGATCATATAGAAAATAAATTATCTCTAAAATAGTTCGTAACATATATTTTAGCTGTAGTTCCAACCAAACATTGGTTAGGTTAAATCTTTTTTTATCACGAAAAAAGTTATTTATAAGAGCCAAATTTATGAAATATTGAAGTCACGAAAGTGATCATTTTTGAAACCCATGACCTATTATGGAAGCATGAAATGTTGGGGACTAAACGATTACGCCATTATATTTTATAGAAAAAAACTATTGAAAGTACTTATATTTGAAATTTAGAGCTGAACTTTTCAGAGTTAGTTTTTGATCATTCTAATCAAAACTTTGAAGTAAAACTTCTAAAAGTCATGTGTTTCAAACCAAGCGGTCGAATGTAAAATAAACTATTTATAAAAATCGCAAAAACAATTTAAGCTTTGTATTTAAAACAAATTTAACAAACGTTAATTCGAAACATATAGATATATAAATTAAAGTAAATAGAAATGCTAACACAGAACGTAACATGAAATCTAAGAAGATTTGAATATTTGCATATAGTTATCTACAGTTATTAAGTGTTGTTAGATAACATTTGAGTATTCGAATAATGTATAAGTATACTCGTTATTGTGTCAAATTGGTTCATTTTGTAAATGTAGTGTTGATAAACTCTTACATTATGAAAGACAAAACATTTATTTAGGGTCTATAAATAAATTTATATTCAATAAAATCTTGGTATTACGAATTACATTTAAGTATTTAGTTCTTTTACCTTAATAATTAATAACTTAATGTTTCAAATTATTAATTTGGTAAAATTCAACCTACGAAAATTTGAATTTTTGTTTTTTTTTTGCAATTAGTCTTCGATTTCTTATTCAAAGATGTGTATGTTTCAACGACGTATTGTATAAATTATTCGTGTGTTTAAATTTTAACAAAAAGTAACTTCAACCAAGAAATTTTTGTGTTTTTTTAAAGGAATGCAGGAGACAGTTTTGTATTTATTGCTTCTAGCAATATAAAATACAAAACACAAAAAATGTTTTCATAGTTAATTCATCAATCAATGAATGTAAAGTGTTTGTTTTCTCTTAAATTTGAAATGTTTTGCTTATTGAAATTTAAATGTAAATAGTTATAATCTGCGGTGCTCACTCAACACAAAAACTGAATTTCTGGTAACGTCCAACAACATTCTGATTTCTAATTGTGCAAATAAAATGTTTGCAATAATAAATCAATTTATCGGTAGAAAGTATTTAAGTAATATGGATTGTATCAACATAGGGTATTGAAGTATTGAAATTATAAAAAGTTGTACCACAAATCTGTCCCTTATCCTATGATAACACAATAAAATGTTTAATATATGTTAATTTATTGGAATTTTTATCGATGGCAGTTATGATTTAAATGGGTTTAGCTTTTTTTTTCATTTATTAAAAGTTGTGTCAAGTGGGTACTTTGATATATATTTTAAAAGTAATTTGAAGCAATGTTTATCTTGATATCACAGTTTGTGTGTGAACATCTTGGTTAATAGGAAAGAGCTTTTTATTGTTTTATATCTTATATTGTCATCAAAATAAAAGAGTGAAAAATTAATAAATTTGGAAATGTTAAAAGTCACATCGGTTTTGGGGTAATTTCTAAAAAAAACACATTAAGATTTTTTAGAATATCAGACGAAGCGGTGGTGTGCAAACTGTTTAAATGGAAGAGTATGATTTTTCAATTTTATTGGCACCCTTTACGACTAGTTACGTCACGTACTACTCTATTTGAATTTAAAAAAAATCCCATCCTCTGCCGAATCTTATTTATTTCCTTTTGGGTTTTGTAAAAAAGCTGCAAATCGAATATCATTTTCGAACATAATTATGTCATACTGAATGTGGCAACATTTTCTGTTGTCTTTTTAAATGAGAAAGAGGATAAGGTTTTTTTTAATAATAATTCATAAACAAGTTAAAGCGTCGTCATCGATAGCGTATGGAATGGTCAGCATTTTCATTGAAAATAATAACCATTAATCCGGCATAAATATAGTTGCATTAATACAAGAAATATATATATAAATAAAAACTTTAGTATGAATAAAGAATCGTTTCTAATAAACATGATTTTTAGGCTCAGACAGCAGCAATGGTGATATGATAACTCAAGAAGATACAATATTTGTATCCGGAATGCACACTGAGACAACCGAAGAAGAAATAAACAAACACTTTGGTGCAATTGGAGTTATAAAAGTAAATATGACTTAAAATTATAAATTACAAATGTTTTAAATTATTTTATTTAATACTGATATCTAAAACGACATTTTTCGGATTATTTATGGTACAAAAAGTTGAACTTTAACGTCCTAGGACTTTATAAAATTGTATAAAGTCCTAGGACGTTTAAGTTCAACTTTTTGTACCATAAACGTTGAACTTTAACGTCCTAGGACTTCATCAAATTTTATAAGGTCCTAGGACGTTAAAGTTCAACTTTTTGAGCAAAATTTAAAACTCATTTTCATTTTAATAAATTTCCAGTATGAAATAAAATTTTGTATTTACCTCAAAGTCTCAAACGAAAAGTGTTTTTAAAGGTACTCACTAGTAATTTCGGCCTCGGCTACACGTCTCGGTCGTAAACAACTAGCTCGTACTTTAAAGTTTCACTTTTCGTTCTAGATAAATAAATAACTATAAATGGATCCTCATTGTTTTTATACATGAAAATTTTATTTTTATAGAAAGATAAAAAAACGATGAAACCGAAAATTTGGGTCTACAAAAATAAAGAAACTGGAATGTCAAAAGGTGAAGCAACTGTTACTTACGACGATGCAAACGCTGCTAAATCAGCCATATCATGGTTTGATGGGAAAGATTTCAAAGGAAATAAGATTAAGGTATCTTTAGCCCAACGTCAAAATACTTGGCAAAGTAAAGGTGGAAGCCGTGGTGGTGGTGGTGGAGGCAGTGGCGGTGGTAGTTATAACAAAGGAGGTAGCGATGGTGGAAGAAGTAGAGACGGAGGAGGTGGTTATAGCAGCGGAGGCGAAAGACGCGGAGGAGGCGGAAGTAGTGATCGTGGGGGAAGAGATAGAGATACCCGTGATGATAGTAGAGGACGAGGAGGTGGTGGAGGAGATCGAGGAGGAAGTGGAGGAAATAACATACAAGAACGAGAAGGTGACTGGACATGTGGACAGTGTAATAACAAGAATTTTTCATGGCGAAACGAATGCAATCGGTAAGTTTTTTGAATCCATCATTTATTGACAGTTATTATATTATATAATTCTTTCGCAAAATCTTCATAAATTATTTCTAATTTTAAAAAGATTAATCTTAATTCCCAACTTAAAAAACTCAAATACTTTCTCAAAATAAACAAGCACATAAATAATTTGGCTATATATTTTGCAGTTGTAAAGCACCAAAAAGTGAAGGTAGTTCGGGCGATGGCGGATCAAACAGATACGGCGGAGGTGGTGGCGGCGGTGGTGGTGGTGGTGGTGGTTATCGAGGTGGAGACCGTGGAAATAACAGGGATGGTGGTAATCGTGGCGGCAGTCGCTATAGTGGTGGTGGTGGTGGAAGCGGTGGTCGAGGTGGTGGAGGTGGAGGATATGGAGGAGGTGGCGGTGGAAATAGAGATCGAGGAGGAGCCATGCGTGGTGGAGACCGTGACAGAGATCGTCAACGGCCATACTAGTTTAATTTTAAAATGCATAAATCTTTTGTTTAATTTTATAAAAATTAATATTTGTTCATTATTTTTTGTTTGTGTTTTTATCGGTACGACAAAAAATTTTGAATCGACGGTGTACAGATAAAAAGACGTACCTCCCATAAATATTGTTATCAAATGGAGACAAACGACATATTTTTAATCAATCATATTTTTAGAAAGTATTAGAAGTTAGATTCTTATCGTCAAGTCACACAAACGAGATTTGTATTTTAGTGTGCTACAATAATTTCATTTATTAATTATGAAGAATTGCGGACTTTTCTCTGTATACCATCGAAAATATTTATATATGCATATATATAAATTTATCCATATACAATTTTAAAGATTTGTTTTATTGAAAACAGTATAGACAACACATAAAAAATAAAAATTACAAATTTTTAAACAAAATAAGTGTTTTATTCCTTCAACAATTTTTTTGTTTTTTTAGTGGTACAATGATTAATATTAACTCTAATATAAGAATAATAACTCATACTGCGAATGGAATAATAGACTTAAAACTTAACATAACAATTTAGAGCATTTAGATTGTTTTTTCCTTTTAGCTCGATTGAAAAAGTTTAATACTTTATTTACTATATAATACAGTGGCGTACGCTGGGGGTTCGACCCCCCCCCCCATGTATCAAATCGGCTAAAAAATGATTGTAATATACTTACATGGAATTAACATTTCAATTTACCATAGTAAAAACCTAATTGTCTCCATCAGATCCCTTATTTCATAATAACAGCAGTTATTTTGTGTATGTACATATTATTTAATCTTGAATTCAATTTTAATTATAACTCAAAACCATATATTTATTTGATATTTAAATACCGATTTTTTATTTTTTAACCTTTTCAATATAAAAAAAAGTCTCAAGTGCGAATAAAATTTGCTCGTCTAGGGTTCCGCGAATCCTAGAAGAACTAACTGACAAAAATAATTTAAATGAAGTTGTGTTGTAGACTTTTGATATCGCCATACCTTAGGCGCATAAAAATGATTTTTTCCCCGTAAAAGTCAATAGCAATGTCAATTGAAAATTGATCCAAATTATACACAAAATGTTGAATCTCGTTAAATATTAGCAAAAGCAGTTTAGGATAACTAAGGAGAGATGCAATTATACCAACTTGTAAATGGTTTAAATTGGAAAATATACATTATTAATTCAATAATAATTCACCGATAATACTTCGCAAAATTCGAAAAATACTTACAATGTTTCTTAAATTTAGTGAAAATTTAATGTAAATTTCTTTTCTATGACACCCCACACTTGTTAAGATCAAAAACGATTTTTTCACCCTTTCCCAATCGCAACCCCTCAAAATATAGAAAAATAATTATGTGTCACTTCGCTATAGTTTTCGTTCAGAATTTATTAAACTTCCTTTCTCTGTGAATTTTTTCAAATTTTTCTGTCAATTAAGCTCGAAACCCGAAGCTCGAAGTTTTTTTTATTAAATAGGTTCGAAACTAAGTGGGGTAAAAAAACATGAAAAAAACGCTATTATTCAAAGAACTGTATAGTAAAAAATTCTAAAACACATTTTTAAGGGATACTGAATCCAAGCCCTTTCATATAATACCCTACTTGACTCTTAAAAAAAGGTACTTCCTTAAAGGTCTTACTTCGCAGCCCCGTAAAACAAACGGAAACAACTTATTTTTTTTTTGTTTTTTTTTCATCTTAAATTTCAGGTCAATAGGATTTATAGTTTATGAGATAACCGACTTTAACACAAAAACAGATCGTAATCTCACCAGTAGTGATCCGTATAAAAACGGAACCCTAAAAACATAATCAAATTAAATTTTTTATCAACGGGTTGTCGGACTAGACAATAACGGACAAATTTTGGTCGGACAAGGTTACCCTCGTGTTCTAAAACAAATTTCCAACCCTCACAGTTAAAAAAAAAGTACAAGATCCCGGGCAATCGGCATTTTTCGGAGCTTGCCGAACGAAAATGCGGCCGAATCGAGAAAAATGGCAGAACAAAAGTTTTCGGACTCGTCAAGGACAGGCGCCTCACGAAGTATAAAATATGTGGTAATCATCCCATGAAATCGGCGCCGGCCCAGGGACTATAAGGAGTAAGAACGATATTTTTTTTATTTTCAATCGATATTTTTTTGTATTGGAGAACGTTATATTTTATTAAGTTACACTTAATGAAAAAATGACATCGAGTACGAATTTTTCAGAAACCAATTAAAATCGTTATAAACAGGTCAACCTGCAGAATGAAGACAATTGTATTCGGAACGTGATAAAGTGAAAAATAAGTAAGTACAATAATTGTAGTAAATTTAGATAACTGTTTTAGTTTGGGAATGGCGAGGGAGAGCACGTAATTCCATAGGTAACTGTGTTCAAATTGAACGCTTGAAGCTTCTCAGATGATTGTTTCGCCCCTATATTCGTTAAAGGTCCATTGGATCATCACGAGTACGAATATGACTATATATTTTCGCTATATCACCGCTGGACGCAACATGTTTCCTGAATCGAAGCAATACAAAGAACAAATCCAATTGTATAGTCGGCTCAACCAAGAGATAATCAATCAAAGACAACTGTGACGAGGTTTTGAAAACTATGTTAGTATGGACCTTTCGTACAAAATAATATTAATAATATTGCTACGGGATAGCGTTTATCCCCACAGAATCCTAAATTTGGGAATCTCTTATTATCTGAAAAAAATCTAGCCTATCATTCCAAAGGGGAACGAGGAATAAATAAAAAAATTAATATATTTACTGTAAGTACCTTAACTTATAACTGTTGATTGAAGATTTGGTCTATGTGTTCCAATTCCCTTGACTAATCAACCAACTGTATTGGATGAACTAATTTGTGAACATCAGTTGCTGCTGCTGAATTACACCTTCGTTGTTCGAAATGCCCAATTGAACATTGCCTTTAATCCTTTAACTTTCCACTTCATATTTTGCTTTAAATCCATACGGTTTCTACAACCGGAAAATCCACCATACACTCGACTGTTTCTAACTGTGGTAATATGCTTCGATCACTGTTATCCTTACTACTCATACTTTCGATAACATCATTGGATACTTTATTTTTCATGTACTGCCACTTTTATAAAGCAATCTTTTTCCTTTATGATAAATTAAGTATAAACTTAATGAAAACAGAATGAAACACTTTTAAAAAAATATATATATATTTCATCCAAATCACACACTAGTGAAAACAAAGTTAACCTTTTTTCTGTATAAATTAAAACAATTTCTTTTTAAACTCAAAATAAAATGGATTTAGTATTTTTTCTTTAATACGTTTTATTGAGTGTTTAATAACAATCTCAATTCAACATTTTGGTTGAAGACCCAAAAACGGAAAAACAATATTTTCAAACAAAAATGTGTTTTTGTTGATTCTTTTTGACATCTTATCATGTCAAAATAGCTCGGGTAATACTAAAAAGAAATTCAATAAAGATTAATAACGACATCTGTTTGTTAGAATTGGAAATAAAAATTTAGTACGTTCGTTTGTTTTTTATAGTACAATTGAAATTCAACCAGCAGTTAAGTATTAGAAAATTTTAAATTATTGTTAATGTGAAAATGAATGGAAACTAATGAAATACATTTTTATTGAATTGAAAACGAAGATGAATTTGGTTTTATTATTGTTTTGCGATTATTGCGATCGTTACACCATGAATTCAAGGTAGAAACCAAGATTTTTACTCTTGAAATCACAAAAACGTCGCCATCCCCTCCATGACAGAAAACCACCGAACTACTTCCACCTATTAAACTGTATCTGGGATCGAGATACCAATGGTAACCAGCGTCAGGGTCGATGATCAATTTCAATACTCATGAAGTTCCTAGGAACTATCAGTGAGTACCGAAATCGATCATCCATCCATCTAACGTCAGCACCATTGAAACCTCGATACAACCAGTAATATATGATGCTGAAGATGTGAACCCCAGAGACGACAACCAGCCAGAGGAACGACCCTACCTAACGAACAGACATCATTCTCTGATGTCTTTCGCGTGATGGACTCCAAGACTCTTACCGCTCATATCTATGCACTCATAGAGTACATTTCCAATCTTAGTCTTAATCATTGCAGGTAAGAACTTTGGAGCCAATTTTGCCGAGAACTTTTTGGTAGCGTCACTCAAATGATGTTGCCGTACAAACACACGTTGTTGTGGTTGAAAAGTCCGTAGTTTAGATCGCAGGTTGTACTGATGTTGCGATTTCTTGAAAGCTGCTTTCAAATTCTGTTGAACTCGATTCCTGAGCAGAGTCAAATGGTCAGCGCGTTCTATTTCCTCACCAGCATCTTCACCAAGCTTGTATAGTGATCTCAACAATTGGTAAGTATTTCCATCCGATATTGGATGTTGACCAAATAATAGATAGTAAGGTGAGTACTTGGTAGCTGAATGTACTGCAGCCCGCAGTGCATAAGCGATTTCACCAATTAATGAATCCCACTTGGTATGTTGACCTTTTATGAACGCTCGAATTGCTGCTAGAACTGACCTATTGACCCGCTCTGACGCGTTGCTTTGAGGACTATAGACACCGGTCCTAATGTGTTTAATGCCGAAATCTGACAAAAGACTTTGAAAGTTCCTACTAGTGAACTGTCTGCCATTGTCACTGTGCAGAAACTCTGGTACCCCATATGTAAGAAACACTTCGTTCTTCAGAAAAGCATTCACCTTCGGTGAAGTTGCGTTCCTAAGTGGTTTCAGTAGTACAAACTTCGTAGCATGATCCAGAACTACCAATAACACCGTATTCCCAAGTGTTGAACGAGGGTACGGTCCCAAAAAATCTATATAGACTCTCTGCCATGGACGTGCTGTTTCGAATTGATATTGCATCGGAGGACGCAATATCTGATTCGTGGCTTTTGTTTGTTTACATGTGTCGCAGGACACAACATAGTTGTGTACCTGTGACGCCATGCCCGGCCAATAGTAAAGACGTCGAAGTAATTCTAAAGTCTTTTTAACACCCCCATGAGCAGCAGTACTATCATCATGATGTTTCTGAATCATGTTGGAAGTCATCGGTTTTGGTACCCAGAGTTTCCACACAGGAACATCGTTGGGTATTGCACCAGGTTTTGGCTCAATACGAATGTATAGCTTATCATCCACGACTTTAACTGAGGGAAAGTCCTTTGGTGATGATTGAACTTTAGCTATCATATCCGTATATTCCTTGTGCCGATAACCCTCATTGTCGATTTTAATCTCATTAATGTGATGTACTAATGCTTCCGTCAATTCTTCGTGTGTATCGTCATAAAGACGAGATAGAGCATCAGGGACTATATTTTGGGTACCTTTTTGGTGGACAATGGTAAAATCCATATGTTGGAGTTTTAGGCTCCACCTAGCCAGACGACCACTCAAGTCTTTCTGTGACATAAGCCACTTCAGACTTGAGTGATCAGTCACAATTGTAAATCGGTGACCTTCAACATAGCCCCTGAATTTCTTCACACTCAGAATTGCCGCAAGACATTCAAGCTCAGAAACAGAATAGTTTCGTTGAGCTTTATTAAGTTTTTTCGACATGAAGGCTATCGGACACTCTTGTCCGTCTTCGTCGATCTGATACAGTACACTACCTATCCCTGTCAGACTCGCATCGCATCTAATAAAGAACTCTTTATTATAATCAGGGTTTACTAATACCGGTGCTGTAGTCAGCAATCGTTTTAAATTTTCGAAAGCAGCTTGCGCTTCCAATGTCCATTTCAATTTCCCAGAACTTTTCTTTAATAAATCTGTAATCGGTGATACCACGCTTGCATAATTTGGTATGAAACGTTGGTACCAACCAGCCATTCCCAGTAAACGTCGTATTTGTTTAACTGTAGATGGAGCTGGATACTCTGCTACAGCTCTTACCTTGTCAGGGTCTGTTCGAAGACCATCTTCACCAACCAAAAATCCCAAGTATTTCACCTCTCTCAGAACAAATTTGCTTTTCTTGAGGTTTATTGTTAACCCAGCCGCTCTTAACAATGAAGAGACCTTGGACAGCAATTCCATATGTTCCTGGAACGTGGAAGAGACTACCAATAGATCATCTAAATAAACAAAGACATTTTCGTGATATTGATGTGGTATCACTTTGTGCATTAGCCGACACATTGTCTGGGGAGCATTGCACAATCCAAAGGGCATAACCCGGAATTGATACAATGGACGACCAGGCACTGTGAAGGCTGTCTTGTCTCTAGATGCTTCTGCCAGAGGAATCTGCCAGAAGGCATCTTTGAGATCAATACTAGAAATGTACTTGGTACTATTTAGACGACCTAGTAAGCCATCAATCAAGGGAAGTGGGTATGCGTCCTTTTTAGTTAGTGAATTGACACGACGGCTATCAATACATAATCTGTTTTTACCAGATTCTTTTTGTACCAGCACCACTGGTGAGCACCAAGAACTGTTACTCTCTTCGATCACGCCCATTTGAAGCATCCGGTCGAGTTCGGCATAAACCTTTAGTTGAACAGCCGGCGATGTGGGGTAATGCCTCTGTTTAACAGGTGCATTATCCCCAACATCGATGACATGTTCAACCAAAGAAGTCTTTCCGAGCCCAGACACTTCAAATGACGGGAAAGAATCCTTGATCCTATCCAGTTCATGTTGCTGATCAGTGGTGAGGTTGTGTGTATTTAAAGTTGTTGGCTCTGTACGAGTCAGTTCACTAACAAAAGAAGGAACAATACCGAATTTCTCCCAGAAATCTATGCCCAGGTAGAGCTCTTCTCGTAGTCCAGGGACAATATGAAACCGCATTGGTTTAGTGGAGCCATTCACAGTTATTGGAACTTCTATGTAACCCAAAATTTTATTTGCAGTACCATCTGCCGTACGAATACACGAAGTGTACTTACGGTAAGTTGTACCTGCTGACTCTGTAACGATCGCAATAATCGCAAAACAATAGTAAAACCAAATTCCTCTTTGTTTTCAATTCAATAAAAATGTATTTCATTAGTTTCCATTCATTTTTCACATTAACAATAATTTAAAATTTTCTAATACTCAACTGCTAGTTAAATTTCGAATATACTATAAAGAACAAACGAACGTACTAAATTTTTATTTCCAATTCTAATAAACAGATGTCGTTATTGATCTTTCTTGAATTTTGGAGTATTGCACGATTTGTTTTTTTCTGGTATGAAGATGTAAAAAACAAGAAAAAAATCACTCTTCTCATGGATGTCAAAGATTCAACTAATTTTGCATTCATGCTTTTGCTCTTAAAATTAAGTTAATATTAAGTAGTGAAATTTTTACTTAAATTAAATTTATCCTTAAATAGTTCAATTAGTGCAATTTTTTTTAAATGTATCCGTCCAACTAGTTTCAATTTAGAAAAAAATTTATATGTTTGTGCCGATAAGATGTCAAAAAGAATTAACAAAAACACATTTTTGTTTGAAAATAGGTCATTCTGTTTTTGAATCTTAAAATAAAATGTTCAATTGAGTTTGTGAAAACATTACATAAAACTAGATTCATTAATGTGTTAAGATATATGTGGGCTTTTTTTAAGTTAATTGCTAATTAATGTGATGTGAAATAATACAAGTCCATCAATTACAAAATATTATAAGTCAAATTTACAATGAAATTATTATTGTGTTATGGTTGTAAACATTAATAAGAATACAATAAAAAAGTTATTATGGCCAATTGTGACTTGTAATTGTCCATTTTATAAGAAGTTAACATTAATGAAAATGTTTCATCCTGTGACACCAGATGTTCTTTGTTTTCGATATATATAATACAAATCTGGATTATCAAAAAGATGTCAAGGTTTTTGATTAATAATAGCAACAATAGTAGTGGTGCGTAGTTCCAAATGGATATTCTATATTTCAAATCAGGAATTAAACAAATATTGGCTTAAAGGAATTCACTGGGTACCCGAAATAATATCTCTGCTCATTCAGAACGATATATTCAACAACTTTGGAGCATGGTATTGCAACTGGTGGAAACAGCATCAACAACAGAATATAAAATAAGGTTTTTATTATTTATATTATTATGATTACTATTTTTTCGTTAGATTTTTGTACTTATTAATTTTTTTTGATGGAAAAATAAATTCCAGCTATAAGAGATTTCCAAAGTTAAGTTTCGTTTGGGGATAAACGGCATCCCGGGTAAATTAATTTAGTTACCAAAGGTCCAATTGTTATACGTGGCTCCGTATCAGGGCCTAAAATGTTATACGTGGCACCGTAACAGGGCCAACAATGCAATTGTTATACGTGGCGCTTGAAACAAAGACTTTGGTTTTTGTGGTTATTTTTTATATGGGTTTAGTGATATTTTTTGATGAGTCATATTTTTTTTTAGGCGCAAAAATAGATATTTTTATTTTTGGCGCAATATTATTATGGAAATTTTTGAAAAAAACAGTTTTTTTGGTTTTTGTGTTTTATAGATTTTTGATAAACCAGTTTTGGATTTATTATAGGTAACCGTTTATATTTTGTGTAAAACCAGTATTGGGTTTTTTTCTATATTAAATATTAAATAAATAAATATTTTACAACTATTTTTGATGATGATGCAATTATAATGCAATTAATTGTGATATCGTCGAATTGTAATTGTTATACGTGACGCCGAACCAAACAGGACCCGTTAGGTTTTTGTTTTGTGGGTGTTGCCAGCGTAGCAAAACAAAAACGTGTTTTGATAGTAGAAACCGTAATAACGGTTAATTTTTCATATTTACCAGATTGGTTTAAATATATTTTAGCGAGAGATATTTTTACCAAACACTTTTTGGATAACCAGTTATTGGTTTTTTTTATTTTTAGGAAAGAAATTAATTATTATTATACAATTATTAATAATAATATATAATTAATTACTATTATATGAATTTTTGGGGAAAAACCAGTGTTGGTTTTACGACGTACGGATTTTTGTTTATTTTTTTTTAATAAACCAGTTATTGTATAAACTGGGCGTTGTAGACCAGGTTGGTTTACGTGTTAATTTTTTTTTTTTCGTAATACTACGGTATAATACAAACCAGTTTATGGTTTTGGTTTTTTTATTGTAAAAATATTTTATATACATTGGGAAGTTGAATATTTTATATAAAATTTGCAATAACCTTTGTTATTGGATTTCGTATTATATATTTTGAATTTTGTTAAGAATGTATACAATTATGAGGGGTCAGGGGTTGTTAAGGAGGTGTCGGCCAGGTGGGTTTGAGCCCTGGATGAATGAAGTGGATGGGAGAGCGAATGAAGAGAGGAAAGAGAGAATGGTTGAGGCGAGGAATGTGGTGGATGAAATGATAAATGTGATTTTGGATGGAGTAAGGCATAAAATATTTTTGGAATTAATGGATGATATTTATGAAGAAAAATATGATGAGGTTCTGGATAAATTGATTTGTGAGATTGTAAATGAGGAAGTGAATGAGTTGGTAGGAGAAGTGGTAGTTGATGAAGTGAATGAGTGTGTGGATGAAGTGATGGATGCGCGAGAGAGATATCGATTGAGGAGGCTTGAAAGGGATAGGAAAAGGTGGAGGGAGAAAAAGAGTAGGAGGAAGAAGCAGAAGGCAGCGTGGTTGGCCGAGGAGGTAGAGTTCTCGTCAGTCATGCACGCTTATGCGGAGATATTGGCTGAAGAGAACGCTATCTCTGAGTCCAATCACAGGGGAGAGAACCCTCGACGGTGGTTGGGACCGCAAGTGGCCCCGGGAAATTGTGTGCATCTTTGAAATGTATTTTGTTCTGAATTTGGAAAAAAAACCGTTTTGGGGCAGTAATTTTTTTCGGAGACTGTTTTTTTATACTGTCATTGTACATAGTGTATATAGTAGGTTAATTGTTGTATAATTGTACATATTTGTACATATTTTGGTATATAGGAAGCGGATGTAGTGGTTTGTGTGGAGTGTTATGTTACAATAGCACCAACGAGATGAAATTAAGAAACCAAACCGATGAAACGATTTAGCCATTTGAACTTTTTGTGAGTAGCTTTGGCAAATATTATACATTGATAGGAATTGGATAGTAGATCATATTTAAATATTTATACATTAATAAATTAGATCTGGAATCTGATGCTCGTTTTAACGGTGCATTTTGGCCTGCGTGAAACAAATACATGATTTTAATTTCTTTACCACTAATGGTTATAATCGGTGAAAATCCTGTTTTGGTTGTGGTAGATTCGAACTATTTTTAATTTCGCGATGAAAATATTGTACATTCCACTACAGTTGAGCGTTTGTTAGAATTAATTGATTTTTTTTTGGGTGTTAATTTTTTTATTGTTGTGTAATGATTACAAGTGTGTAATTGATAATTTCTCTCAGCGGTACCTCTAACAAAGGATCCATGGGGCTTATCTCCTTAACATAATTATGTTCTTAGATCGCCTCTGTCCATTATGGACATGCGATCGAAGTTCATTGGTTTCTTCTCTTCATTTCAGAAGGAGTTTTCTGGTGATAAGGGAGTGACTACTGCTGGTCTGTACTTAGGTACAAACCAGTAGTACCATTCCCTGCACAGAAGCTTCTTTAACGAAATGAAGAGGAGAACCAATCATTTTTTTTTATCAGGATCGAGGCTTCACCTCACACAACTTCAACATTTTTCCACTCTTACATTTAGCTTGCAATAGACAGTTTTCATTAAGTTTAGGATTTGAAGTCTGGTGTTCGGGAGCGTTCTTCGACTATGGCATTAGTTTAATGGTAATTTATTTTTAGGTAGAACAACCGCAGCTGGGTCAGTAGAAATGGGCCTAGAGTCTAATCGTGACAGTTGCGATTGTTTTTGTTAGGTTGGGGAGATACTGTTCTGTAGAATCTGGTCGTTAGGGGCTTTTCTAGTCGGTTCTCACATGCATTGTTGGAGTGGGCTCGCGAACGCGATAATTCAAATACTAAATAAAATGGATATTGTAGCCATACTTACTTTTATGTGTCTCCAGACGAATCTAGATTTTGGGAATCTCTTATTATATTAAATAAAAATAAAATAAATCAAACAATTTTTCAAAAAATTAAATAAATAATTTTTATTAAATAAAATAAATTTTCGTAAATTAAATTTTAGGTAACTAAATAATTTTTTTTAAATTTAAATAATTTTAGGTAATTAAATAAAATAAATTTTTTATTAATTAAGCAATACTTCAAGAGATAAATAAATATTTTTTATTTTTTAAAAAAATAAATCAATATTTTGAGCTAGGACGTTGCATCCAATAAATAAACATCCTTTTTGAATATTTTTTATTTTTTAATTTTTTTTTAAAAATAAATAAATATATTTTAGGGGTGCTATCGTCAATAACTAGTTTTAGGTATATATAATTATTTCAGTAGATCTGAAATTAAATAAATAAATCATATCTCTACATGTATAATATTTTAGGAATTTCTGTAAAAGATTCAACAAAGATTAGCTACGACGGTGGTCTTTCCTTTTTGTTCCTCTACAAGTTTGTTTTTGCAAAGTTTTTTTGGGGCGTTCGTTGTTTTTTTCGTTTTTCATTATTTTTTTCATTTACAGCGCACTAACTACATTTTTTTTTGTTAATTGGTTTTACTATTGTTGGTGATTGCGAGTTTATGATTTTGCGGGTTTTACCATCGAAATCTCTAGCGTCTGTTTTCTATACACCAAGCCTAAGTTTTTCAATATATTTTTTTTATAAAATTAAATTTAGTTGTTAGAATTATTAGTTCTCATAAATTAAACATCTATTCTTAGTTATTAGTTATTATAGTTATAGATTTAATTTTCGGTTTTTAGAATTTAAATAGGTGTTTAATTTAGGATTACTATAGTTATTATAATTTTTTTTTACTAGTAATGCACTCATACGCGATCCCCATATTCGTCATTGGTTTAATGTGAGTTACAATTTCGAGGTATTGATTTGGGTATTATTCACACTATAGAGTGAGGCGGATCCAAATCATTACCTCCACATTTATCATCATATTGATCTGCTGACGTACGTGTACATATCTCGTATGAGTCCATTTTAGTTACCACCATTTTTAAAATTATTTTTTTTTATTGCGATTAATTTAAAAAAATAGGATAAATATAGAAATAGTTATTAGAATTTCTATTATTAGTTTAAGTTTAATAGTGCTTTGGTGGTTTCTGACGTAGAGGGGATGGCGACGTTTTTGTGATTTCAAGAGTAAAAATCTTGGTTTTTACCTTGAATTCATGTTGTAACGATCGCAATAATCGCAAAACAATAGTAAAACCAAATTCCTCTTTGTTTTCAATTCAATAAAAATGTATTTCATTAGTTTCCATTCATTTTTCACATTAACAATAATTTAAAATTTTCTAATACTCAACTGCTAGTTAAATTTCGAATATACTATAAAGAACAAACGAACGTACTAAATTTTTATTTCCAATTCTAATAAACAGATGTCGTTATTGATCTTTCTTGAATTTTGGAGTATTGCACGATTTGTTTTTTTCTGGTATGAAGATGTAAAAAACAAGAAAAAAATCACTCTTCTCATGGATGTCAAAGATTCAACTAATTTTGCATTCATGCTTTTGCTCTTAAAATTAAGTTAATATTAAGTAGTGAAATTTTTACTTAAATTAAATTTATCCTTAAATAGTTCAATTAGTGCAATTTTTTTTAAATGTATCCGTCCAACTAGTTTCAATTTAGAAAAAAATTTATATGTTTGTGCCGATAAGATGTCAAAAAGAATTAACAAAAACACATTTTTGTTTGAAAATAGGTCATTCTGTTTTTGAATCTTAAAATAAAATGTTCAATTGAGTTTGTGAAAACATTACATAAAACTAGATTCATTAATGTGTTAAGATATATGTGGGCTTTTTTTAAGTTAATTGCTAATTAATGTGATGTGAAATAATACAAGTCCATCAATTACAAAATATTATAAGTCAAATTTACAATGAAATTATTATTGTGTTATGGTTGTAAACATTAATAAGAATACAATAAAAAAGTTATTATGGCCAATTGTGACTTGTAATTGTCCATTTTATAAGAAGTTAACATTAATGAAAATGTTTCATCCTGTGACACCAGATGTTCTTTGTTTTCGATATATATAATACAAATCTGGATTATCAAAAAGATGTCAAGGTTTTTGATTAATAATAGCAACAATAGTAGTGGTGCGTAGTTCCAAATGGATATTCTATATTTCAAATCAGGAATTAAACAAATATTGGCTTAAAGGAATTCACTGGGTACCCGAAATAATATCTCTGCTCATTCAGAACGATATATTCAACAACTTTGGAGCATGGTATTGCAACTGGTGGAAACAGCATCAACAACAGAATATAAAATAAGGTTTTTATTATTTATATTATTATGATTACTATTTTTTCGTTAGATTTTTGTACTTATTAATTTTTTTTGATGGAAAAATAAATTCCAGCTATAAGAGATTTCCAAAGTTAAGTTTCGTTTGGGGATAAACGGCATCCCGGGTAAATTAATTTAGTTACCAAAGGTCCAATTGTTATACGTGGCTCCGTATCAGGGCCTAAAATGTTATAACTCCAATAATTCCAAGGAATTTCTTCCAAGTATTGTGATTGACGCTCCACTATCCAATAGTCCTGAAATGTGTTTGTCCAAAATCCTTATTGTTAATCGCGGCCGAGGATCCTTTGTTTCTGAAAGGATAGATGAAATACAAGCTTTACGAAATAATTTCCTCATCCTCCAATATCTAATATTACGTTCTAGACGTCTAAAATACGTTCGATGTAATGATGGGAAATTAAATGTACTAGGTGATTTTATTCTGGTTTCCTGAGTGGTGATCGATCGTCCTGCGTTGCTACATCTCTCGTCGTTTTCTTCGGGCTCATTGGATGTTGAACCGAGGGTACCATCCCCGAAGCATGTACTCTCGGACGGTAGTTTAACGACGGGTGACAATATGAACAATTTGCATATATAACATCCGGCTTGTTACATTTCCAACAATATAGTTTAATTCTATTCTTAGAGCACTCAGGAGCTCGATGACCGTTTACTCCACATCTGAAACACACTATTGGTTGTCTGGATATTGATGGACCAGGTTGACTGTTGTCAGAGGTTATGCTAGGTCGCTGCAATATCCGTCTCTGTGTTGAATCCACCGCATCAATATATCCATGTTGTTCTGGTTCAGCATCCACCTCATAATCATCCATTTGCTGTACCTCGCTAATTCTTAAATTTGATGTTCTGGTTGGAACTGGTGTGGACCACAAACCTTCAAACTTCTGACATAAAGTCCGAAGTTCATCCATTGAGTGTATTGTTGCTGCTAATGTAGCATTTTTGAGATCCACACTCAGTCCCTCCCGAGCAATCTCTAGCATTTCACGATCAGCAAATGGACGTGCTAAGCGACGGTTTAACGAACCAATCTCCACCAGATATTCGTATACGCTCTCCTTGGATTTTTGTTTACGGTTCAGAAGAACGCGCAAGATCGCCTTATCATCAGTTAGCGTACCGAAGGTCTGTAGGAGTCCCTCCCTTAGCACTGGGTAGGTCACCACCTCATATTCATGAGTTAAATTCAAATAGTATCTGTCGGCCGCTGCTTTCAGATACCGTGGTATGATAGACCTAAGGTCGTCCCATGACACACGGTCTCTTCTGGCAGCCGCCTCCACTCTATGAATGAACTCATGAATATCAGGAGAGTGACCATCCCCTGTGAAGGTTGGAACCCAATTTGAGTCATAACGACTCAAATTGTTCCCACGAACCCCTCGGTACTCCACTGGTGCTAACGCTGGAGCCGCGTCACGCCATACCTGAGGAGGTTGGTTGTATAGTGGTGGTGCTGTTAGTGGAGCTGGTGGATATATTGGTGGTAGTTGTACCTGTGGTACTGGTGGATAATTTAATTGTGGTTGTGGTTGTACCAATGCTGGATTGTTATGTGTATGTTCAGACTGGAGTGATGGACCCAATTGTGGTATTGCAAAGTCCTCGGCTCTCAACCCAGATTGCTGGAAATAAGCCGGTGGTAATTGATCTGACCGTCTCTGATGTTGCTGGTTTGGACGATTCAGACTATTTATTGTTTCCGATATTGGCCGTACTGGGATCGGTGTGGATCTCTCATCTGGTTGAAAAGCAGGTGAAGCAGGTGGAGCAGATGATACTCCTGGTTTACTCTGCATAATTGGACGTGTTGATAATGATCCTATTATACTCCAAGCGCGTGACAATTGTGAGATAGCGTAGGTGCGGGCTTCTTGCAAGTCATTGCGAGGACCCAACCTATTCATCCTACCCGTATAATGTAACACTCGATTCGCCAAACCATCCAAGAGGGTCTGATCAATCGGTGACTGAAGTCGACGTACTTGATTTAAAATAAGTTGTGCTGCCTGCACCACCATTTGAGATTCCTCAATCAAATCTCTCGCATGAGACACTGTTATTGGAACTGACCCATGATCTGCATGGTTTCGCAGTTCCTCTGCCCAATCGGCCCCCCCGAAATTCACACCCCGAACCAAACATTCGACCAGCAGTTCGCTGGGTTCTAGACCATAGAACGGATGGTCAACGTCTATTTGGTTTGACATTTTGATGGTAAAATTTATCAAATCCAGAATTCACAAAATCAAACAACAATAATAAAACCAATTCTCAACAACCAAAAAAAAAATGTAGAGTTAGTACGACGGAAATGTAAAAGTGAAAACAATAAAAACCGCAAAACGGAAAAAAACAACGAACGCCCCAAAAAAACAGAAAATTTTTGTAAAAACCAAACTTGTAAAGGAACAAAAAAACTGTCGTAGCTAATCTTTGCTGAATCTTTACAGAAATTCCTAAGATATTGTATATTAAAATATAATTTATTTATTTAATTTCAGATATACTGAAATATATATATATACCTAAAATTAGTTATTGACGATAGCACCCCTAAAATATATTTATTTATTTTAAAAAAATTGAAAAATAAAAAATATTCAAAAAGGATGTTTATTTATTGGATGCAACGCCCTAGCTCAAAATATTGATTTATTTTTTAAAAAAAATAAAAAATATTTATTTATTTCTTGACGTATTGCTTAATTAATAAAAAATTTATTTTATTTAATTACCTAAAATTATTTAAATTTAAAAAAAATTATTTAGTTACCTAAAATTTAATTTACGAAAATTTATTTTATTTAATAAAAATTATTTATTTAATTTTTTGAAAAATTTGTTTGATTTATTTTATTTTTATTTAATATAATAAGAGATTCCCAAAATCTAGATTCGTCTGGAGACACATAAAAGTAAGTATGGCTACAATATCCATTTCATTCAGTATTTGAATTATCGCGTTCGCGAGCCCACTCCAACAATGCATGTGAGAACCGACTAGAAAAGCCCCTAACGACCAGATTCTACAGAACAGTATCTCCCCAACCTAACAAAAACAATCGCAACTGTCACGATTAGACTCTAGGCCCATTTCTACTGACCCAGCTGCGGTTGTTCTACCTAAAAATAAATTACCATTAAACTAATGCCATAGTCGAAGAACGCTCCCGAACACCAGACTTCAAATCCTAAACTTAATGAAAACTGTCTATTGCAAGCTAAATGTAAGAGTGGAAAAATGTTGAAGTTGTGTGAGGTGAAGCCTCGATCCTGATAAAAAAAATGATTGGTTCTCCTCTTCATTTCGTTAAAGAAGCTTCTGTGCAGGGAATGGTACTACTGGTTTGTACCTAAGTACAGACCAGCAGTAGTCACTCCCTTATCACCAGAAAACTCCTTCTGAAATGAAGAGAAGAAACCAATGAACTTCGATCGCATGTCCATAATGGGCAGAGGCGATCTAAGAACATAATTATGTTAAGGAGATAAGCCCCATGGATCCTTTGTTAGAGGTACCGCTGAGAGAAATTATCAATTACACACTTGTAATCATTACACAACAATAAAAAAATTAACACCCAAAAAAAAAATCAATTAATTCTAACAAACGCTCAACTGTAGTGGAATGTACAATATTTTCATCGCGAAATTAAAAATAGTTCGAATCTACCACAACCAAAACAGGATTTTCACCGATTATAACCATTAGTGGTAAAGAAATTAAAATCATGTATTTATTTCACGCAGGCCAAAATGCACCGTTAAAACGAGCATCAGATTCCAGATCTAATTTATTAATGTATAAATATTTAAATATGATCTACTATCCAATTCCTATCAATGTATAATATTTGCCAAAGCTACTCACAAAAAGTTCAAATGGCTAAATCGTTTCATCGGTTTGGTTTCTTAATTTCATCTCGTTGGTGCTATTGTAACATAACACTCCACACAAACCACTACATCCGCTTCCTATATACCAAAAATATGTACAAATATGTACAATTATACAACAATTAACCTACTATATACACTATGTACAATGACAGTATAAAAAAACAGTCTCCGAAAAAAATTACTGCCCCAAAACGGTTTTTTTTCCAAATTCAGAACAAAATACATTTCAAAGATGCACACAATTTCCCGGGGCCACTTGCGGTCCCAACCACCGTCGAGGGTTCTCTCCCCTGTGATTGGACTCAGAGATAGCGTTCTCTTCAGCCAATATCTCCGCATAAGCGTGCATGACTGACGAGAACTCTACCTCCTCGGCCAACCACGCTGCCTTCTGCTTCTTCCTCCTACTCTTTTTCTCCCTCCACCTTTTCCTATCCCTTTCTAGCCTCCTCAATCGATATCTCTCTCGCGCATCCATCACTTCATCCACACACTCATTCACTTCATCAACTACCACTTCTCCTACCAACTCCTCATTCATCTCATCCACTTCCTCCACTCCATGCACTACCTCATCTGCCCACTCATTTATCTCCTTATTCATCACTCCATCCGCCAACTCATTCACTTCCTCATTTACAATCTCACTTATCACTACATCCAACCATTCATCATACTGCTCATTCGCTATGTCATCCATCAATTCTAAATATAGTTGATTCCTTTTCTCATCCAGTTCTGCATTCATTTTTACCTGTTCCCTCTCATTCACCACATTCATCACTTCACTCACAATCTCATGCATTACTTCATCTACCTCATTCACACCCGGCTTAACCGCTGCCTGACCCAACTCTCCTGGCCCCGGCCGACGCTTGCTCCTAAACGAGCCAAAATTTCTGACTGTGTGCATTTTTGAGTGTAAGAAATATAGTGTTAATCCAAATACAATTCTACACTATTGTAAAAACCAAATTAAATGTTAGAATTAGAATTTAATCTTTAGAATATTATATTTAATTAGAGAAAAACAAATAATGGTATTTTTAACACTGGCTCTACCAAGAACTCAAAGACCAAAAGGTTAATGCGAAAGCAGAATACAATTTCCTTTCAAATTCTAATAAGTCTTAGAATTGCTTATTATTTGTCTTCTTCAAGTAAATATTTATATATCCCAAAATTAAATGTACCTGTGCAGCATTTAATAGTCATTTGAATTCGTTATTGCAACTACCGCTGAATTCAATTCTCAAAAATTCCTTTTAAATTTATCAAATTGTGAAATTCTTAAAAATTATTAAAAAAATGAAAAAAAAGAAAAATATACATATAAAAAAAAACCCAACTGGTTCTTATCCAAACAAGTTCGAAGTCAACCAAACCGGTTGACACCGCCCAAATACATGAAAAAAAATGAAAAAAAAAATATTTTTCGCGCCGAAAATAGCTCTAAATAACACAACAAATTCGTACCTAACGGTAACAAAACTCCACCGTAATCACGGTGTTATATTACCAAAATATTCCCCCGGTCCGTTTTTGGTTCGGCGACAGATTGTTATTATGGACCTTTCGTACAAAATAATATTAATAATATTGCTACGGGATAGCGTTTATCCCCACAGAATCCTAAATTTGGGAATCTCTTATTATCTGAAAAAAATCTAGCCTATCATTCCAAAGGGGAACGAGGAATAAATAAAAAAATTAATATATTTACTGTAAGTACCTTAACTTATAACTGTTGATTGAAGATTTGGTCTATGTGTTCCAATTCCCTTGACTAATCAACCAACTGTATTGGATGAACTAATTTGTGAACATCAGTTGCTGCTGCTGAATTACACCTTCGTTGTTCGAAATGCCCAATTGAACATTGCCTTTAATCCTTTAACTTTCCACTTCATATTTTGCTTTAAATCCATACGGTTTCTACAACCGGAAAATCCACCATACACTCGACTGTTTCTAACTGTGGTAATATGCTTCGATCACTGTTATCCTTACTACTCATACTTTCGATAACATCATTGGATACTTTATTTTTCATGTACTGCCACTTTTATAAAGCAATCTTTTTCCTTTATGATAAATTAAGTATAAACTTAATGAAAACAGAATGAAACACTTTTAAAAAAATATATATATATTTCATCCAAATCACACACTAGTGAAAACAAAGTTAACCTTTTTTCTGTATAAATTAAAACAATTTCTTTTTAAACTCAAAATAAAATGGATTTAGTATTTTTTCTTTAATACGTTTTATTGAGTGTTTAATAACAATCTCAATTCAACATTTTGGTTGAAGACCCAAAAACGGAAAAACAATATTTTCAAACAAAAATGTGTTTTTGTTGATTCTTTTTGACATCTTATCATGTCAAAATAGCTCGGGTAATACTAAAAAGAAATTCAATAAAGATTAATAACGACATCTGTTTGTTAGAATTGGAAATAAAAATTTAGTACGTTCGTTTGTTTTTTATAGTACAATTGAAATTCAACCAGCAGTTAAGTATTAGAAAATTTTAAATTATTGTTAATGTGAAAATGAATGGAAACTAATGAAATACATTTTTATTGAATTGAAAACGAAGATGAATTTGGTTTTATTATTGTTTTGCGATTATTGCGATCGTTACAACTACTCGCAATTTAGTAGTGGTGCTGTGATCCTTATACACGCAGTGATTTGGCAAAAAATCACAGGATTTTCGTGTTTTAGCTTGCACAGATGAACCTTTAAAAGTCGAAGGTAAAAATCATCACCCAAATATAAGTAAATGCAACCAGGAATGATGAATTCTGGATCCGACAACTATATTATATCAGTCGGCAGAGAACATGAAGGAACAATGATCTCTACAGAAGTTACAGGCGTAGTAATTTTCGGAATAACCTAAAGTTTCAGATCAACACGAACGTTCGAGATACTAGACAAAACAGACAAACATGTTGGTGCTCACCTCATATGTCAGGATCAATGCATTGGATCTATTTTACTTCGTCATACATCACTGTCTTTGGTTTGAATTTTTTGTCGTCTATTACTTCCATTTCGTCCATTACGAAAGCCAGCATCATACTGTTAACACACCTAAATTCATGTAATGGATATACATCGATCTTAAGTGATTCAAAACCAGCGTCTATTTTGGTCACTAATATTCATTTTCAAAATAGTATACAACAATAAAAAATTATTGACAGTTATATTTTCTTCAAGTCATCACTTCAGGGGAGTGTGTTAACGCCAAATTATTATTCCTAAAAAGTAAAACATTTCCATTAGAATGTTAAATATTTCGATTTTTTATTCCGCCGTTGTTGGTTGTATCCATAACCGGATCTGTAAGAAGTGTCATTATAGTTGGTTTTTAAATTGTTGAACTTCTTCGTTTTTGAGCTCGTGCTAGGGTGTAATTATCTTTGTTTAAAGAACATAGTTGTTGCGGTCATTTTGACTAATAATATTCACCGGGCCCTCGCGTTTCATTTGATGAGTACCATATTTATATTTTATGCTTCGTGAAGCACCTGTCCTTGACGAGTCCAATAACTTTTTTATCTGCCATTTTTCTCGATTCGGTCGCTTTTTCGTTCGGCAAACGTCAAAACTTTGCGATTTCCCGAGGATCTTGTTACTTTACCACCACAATTTTTTTTATTAATGGGGGGGTGGAAATTTGTTTTAGAAAATGAGGCTGTCAGACAACCCAAACATGCCAAAATGTCAATTGTCGAACTCGACAATAAGAGACAAATGTTTGTCGGACCAGGTTACTCTCGTTTTCTAAAACAAATTTCCACCCCCCATAATAAAAAAAGTTGTGATAGTAAATTTACAAATCCTGGGGCAATCGTAATGTTTCGGCATTTGCCAAACGAAGAAGCGGCCGAATCGAGAAAAATTGCAGATACAAAAGTTGTCGGACTCGTCAAGAAAAGGCGCCTCACGAAGTATAAAATATGTGGTAATCATCAAATGAAACCGGCGATGACCTGGTGACTATAATGTTAAATTATCTGAAAATGAGAGTCATTTCTAATGTAAATGTAATACATATTTAAATTCGTGTGTATTTAATTTTGTCTTTAATAAATTGAAACCTTATAATTGGTTATTTGATCTGAGAATTGCCTATGTGACCATCGTGAGGTTTTTTCATTGGTGGCAAGTTACTTAAGTGATTGTGGTTTTATAATTGTGACATGATGTTATAAAGCAAAAATCAACCAGTTTCTCCTTACATAATTGACCGATGATATTATGTTTCGAAGGAATGATGATTTTTGTGTCGCTTGATATATGTACATCAAACATGGTGACCAGGCAAATTAAATACATGGATAAGTTGTGTAATCAATGTCGGCCACATCACTTATAATCACAGATTATGTTTACTGCAGTCTCAGCTATGTGTATGTACGTAAACTACAACTACTTATGCGTTCAAACTTCAACCTCCATCGCTTTCAAGTTTCAACTACATATATATGTAATATACAAATAAATGTATATTTAATTACAACTATTATCATTATAAAGACTAATCATCTTCAAATAATTATTTATGTATTTAATTGCAAACATTACTTCTTCAACTATAGACATTAGAAAACCATAATCATCAGTATAGTTGTTGACTATTCGTCGTCGACCGCCGTTCAACCGTAATAAGAATTGTTTACCAGTTTTCAAAAGTTCAAGTGAGCACACTATATTCATCGTCATCAATTATAAATAGAATTATTGTAATTACATCATAATCATCAGTTGTATAATACAATAAAGTTGTTATCACATGATGCGAATGCATTTTTCCATTCGATAACGAAGATACACTCCACTAACTTTTGAACCAGCCTGAACAGTTGGTCCTTTTGAGCCGGATTTGGTAGCACCCTCAATCTTAGTTACGGAATATTTGTTGACGATGCCACGCATTGCTTGCTTGAGGAATCTACATAAATCTATATCTGGGCTGTAATCTAGACTACCATTCTACTGGATTATTGGCAAGCTAGTTTAAGTAATGTTTTTTAAAATTTACATTTTACCTTTTTATTTTATTTGTATTTCCTCGAGCCTATCATGTTTTTTATGTGATAGAGATTAATTTTTTATGTAGCAATTCATTAAAAAATTATAAAAAAACAAAATTACGTCCATCAACACCTTAGTACGCAATTTGTTGTGGGACGTTGGTCTTAAAAGATTTTTACGTGTTTTTGTTACACATTTTAATTTCTACTACACAACATATTTTATTTAAAAAAATCAGACTTAATCAGATGTAAATTTTTCTTCGATGTTCCATAATTTGGGGAAATAATTCAACAATTTCTACTACATCAACATACAAAATCTAAATTTAATGTTATCTTGGGCTTTTGGTTTTATTCTGCTTCAAATTGTATTTTCAGTACAAAGAAATGACTTTTTAAATTATTTAATTAAATTTTACAATCCACAAACTAACATTAATTTATTTTTATAAATAACTTAAGATTTTGATTTTTGACATTAAAAACTATAATTTAGATTTTAAATTTCATGCTTTAATTCCGACAGCAATTTTACCAGTAATTAATTCTTCATTCTAAAATTTAACTTTTTATAAATAATATAACAAAATAACATAATTTTATTTTAGTGATACATGAATATCATTATTTCGTTATTTTAAAAACACATAATTTATGTTATAATGCAATTTTAAAAATTAAATACATAATTACAATGAGCACAGTTATTAATCTACAACTTTATTACACTTCTGTTTTTAACTAAAAATAAAATATTAAGCAAATTTAAATTGTTTATAATTTATATTTAATTATTAAATAATTTATATTTATTTATATAGATTTATAATTTTTATCTTATTTAATTTAACAAATTGAATTAGGAGTTGGTTGATTATTTTCGTAAGGAGGTGGCCAATCGATATTTTCTCCACGATGAATACCTGAAATATGCCTCCTCAAATATAAATCTGTGTTGAAATATTTTTGACAGATAGGACAACAAACGTATGTGGGATTATGAATTAATCTCATATGCTGCCGTAAATTTGAAACACTGGAGTATATACGAGAGCAAACGGGACAAGCTCGAGACGATTCTTGAAATTTTGTCAACTTTGGCGTAGCTTCACGTTTTGATTTAAATTTCACATCTTCTTCTGAATTATTAACTGTTTGATTATTTTCAGAAATTTGTTCATAATCCGGTTTTAGAGGTGCATGTTGAGTCCCGCCAGTTGAATGTGTACTAGTACCGGGTCTATCATAATTTTCAGGAATCATATTTGGGCCTTGATTCGATCCTCCAATTACAAGATGTTGTTGTGTTGGTGGTGGAGGAGGTGGTTGTTGTTGTGTCTGTAAGGGAATTTTAGTCTGATGAGCATGATGGTGATGATGTTGCGATTGTTGAACATGTTGTGTTTGAACTTGCTGCTGTTGTTGAACTGGTTGTTGCTGGTGCTGATGAAGATGTTGTTGCTGTTGTTGTTCTATTTGTCTTGGGTGATTACAGTAATCCGGCATATCTGTAGTTTCGTCCATTTCAAGTTTTGGTTCAACTTGACCTTCTTCATGATAAGGATTTCTCTTTTCAATTGGCTTAGGCATAAGAATATCAGGTTTTTGTACAGAACCAATATTACCCTGCCCTACTCCAACCCCATCGTTGGTAATATCAACAGGAATTGGGTCATGATGTGAAATATACATCTGATGGTGATTATCTACTACATTTTCTTCGTTCATACGCATTCGTTTTCCACCTACACGTTGTTTAGCAATACGTTTTGTTGAGCTGTCAAAATGATCATCTCCACCACCACAGATTAAATCAGTTGGAGTTACCTCCATAACGGGTTTAGGTATTTTTATTGCTTCATCTTTTGTTAAACCTCTTATTTGTAATGATTCCGCTGTTTGAATAAACTCTTTCAAATTTTCGTTACTTATGTGCACTTCTCCTAAATACATATATTGAATTATGGCCTTTAATATTTCATATCGAACACCATACATAAAAAATACTGAATGTGAACCATTTGCCTACAACAACAAAATATAAATTATACAACAAATATAAAAAATTTCAAATTATTAAGGACTTACCATTAACAGTTCTTTGAAATAAGGACTGCAAGCAAATAAAATTAATTTATGAGCTCCGATTTTTTTACCTTCACAAGCAAAGGTTATATCAACTAGATCTTCATTTTCTCGTAATCTTTCAAATTGATTATTTATGTTTGGTTGAAAGTTACTCCATTTAAGGTAAAAAATGTCGTCGTCCACCATGGTTTGTTTGATTTGTTGTTTATATTTATTCTGTAATTTAGATATGAAATTTGATTTTTTGGAACATTTTCTTTTTTTAATGGTTCCGTTTTTTAACAGGAACACTTAGCGACAAGTTTTCTCCATTATATCGAAGATTTTTTAAACTATAAATCCAATGGACTCAAAATTTGAGATGGGTATGAAACTAACTTGTACACACAAGATAGCGGGATAAAATAGTAATAAATAAAGTCGTTTTCCTTTGGTTTGCGGAGCTGCGATATGAGACCTTAAAGCAAATGAACTTTTTACCGTATCAACTAGGGTATCATATGAAAGGGCAGGGCTATTTCAGTATTTTGAACTGCAGTTTTTTGTATAATTAAGCATAATAATTTTAAATAATAGTGTTTTTCCATGTTTTGTTTCCCCGTTCAATTCCGAACCAAATTGATCGAAAAATTTAAAAAGTGTTTGATCATAGATAAATTAGTAATCCAACACCGAATTATCGAATCTTATATTCTTTTGGAATGAATTTCAATTCAAAAAAAATAATTCGGTGTTGGAACTGTACTGAAATTTGTTCGGTACAGCCGAAAAGAATACACTATAAGTTTTTACTAAAATATATAGCTATGTTGATTTCAAACAAAGTTATATTTATTAAGAATTTTGCAGTGCAGAGTTTTCGAATTATAAGTTTCAAATATGTACCAAAACCTCATGACCCAATTTCTAATGATATCTGTAATGTGTCTCTTTTTAATCGTTTAGGATTGGTATATCACATTTTGCTATATAGGCATTCATGGACATACAAAAAACAATTTTAAGATCGAGGGCCAGTTGAATAGAGCAACCAAACGAACAAAACTACTGTATAAAGAATTGATCGATGGCAAACATGTTGCTTTGCTACATTAAAAAAAATTGCAAGACATATTCAGACTGTAACGACGGACTATTTCAAATTTTACTCTAAAATAAGAATATCCATATTTAAAGAGATTCGCTAATGATTTGCTGATTTGTTTCGGTTCCGGCCTTTTAATTAAAACAAACATAAAAGCATTTATGTGTGCTACAAATCAATCAATCTAACAATTTACATGGAGATCAAGTTATTGAAAAAGATCATCATCTATAGCTATAATGTAAGCTTCCTTTTTTTGGTTTATTTAACTTTTGTTAGTCTTTTTGATGTTAAATTAATTTTTTTTTGTATTCAACATTAATCTTTTATTTTGATGAAAATTTTTGGTTATAAATAAAAGATTTCTCAGTCAGGATTCCCGTTTGCTTTTATAAGGGGGAACGGTCTAAAAGTTGCTCTTTTATATGAAACGCCATTCATTTGGGTCAGAAATGTATTTTTTTTACCCTCCCTACACCCATCCTTTAAACACACAGAAATATAATTATTTGAGATTTAGCTATGATTTTCGTTCAAAATTTACCAATTGTCCTATCTGTGATTTTTTTTCAAATTTTTCTATCAATCAATGTCGAAACGTAGGAGGGGGACAGTCTGAAAGTTGCACTCTTTTGAGAATAAATCAAAACCTGTGCACCGCAAAATTCTAAAAAAAATTGCATTGTTTCTTAAATTAGGTGCTCTTTCAAATGACACCCCACCCCACTCATTTGGGCCAAAAAGAGTTTGTGAGACTTCGGTGTCCGAATTTCTACATAATCGATTTTCTCACAAACTAAAGTGCACGCCTACTAAAAACAAAAAATTTGCAAATATTTTTTTTTATCTGTATTTTATAGACATTGATAAGGAGATAGTAAAACAAATTTTTTTATGAAATCGAGTTTGATTTAAAAAAATCTAAAAAGATTGAAATATTTCAAAATAAAAAATTCAATAAATTATCCATATTAGAAATATTAGTCGAATCAGCACTTTTGAATAGATGAACTATCGCGACTGTTTCGATTTCAGAAGGAAAAATTCCTGAACTAAAGCTCATATTAAATATAAAGGAAAGTGGCGAACTTATGTAATGTGAAATAGTTTTAATCAAACAGTTCGAAATATTATCATGACCAGCAGAATAAGAGGTCTAAGCTATTTATAATAGTTTCAATTTTAGAAGCAGAAATCGAAGATTAAAAGTAAGTTGGAGAATTATAGTTATATCAATAAACCACATTGAATTATGAACTGATGTAATATTTTCTTTTTTGAGTTTATCAGGTCTATCAATAAAAAAATTATTAAACAAATCACAAATAAATTTCATCATAATTTCGGAAACTTTCTTTGTAAAGAATAGACTTACCTAAAATATTTAAGAAATTTAGAAAAATTGTGTATAAAGAATTCCGTTTGCAAAATTAAAATTAGTTGTGAGATATTAAAATTGTAGAATACTTAATAAGCTTGGTGTTTTTGCTTACTAATCAGTGATCGAATCCAGAAGGAGATTTGGAGGAGGAATTGCGTTTATATAATTGAGAGTAATGCCAATTCAAACTAAGATTGAACAACATAACATTGGTGACAGCAGCGGGATTGGTAATCTGTGAATACCGGTTTTCTTAAGAGAAAAAAAGGTTCCTGAGTTAAAGAAGGAACTAGAACAGTGGGCGGAAGAGAAGCTATGGAAGCCAGTACACTAGTAGTAAAAAGTTACCAGTTCGGAATAGTAACACAACAAAAAGTGATTTAGTGACCTTTATTACCATTTGCCAATTTCGATTTTACGCAATAAATGACAATGATGCAACAAATACATTTTAATATAAGTCAGACAAAACAAGAAATCAGCAGCAACATCAATCAACAAATGACCGCTACTAAGGAATCAACATTAGTCAATAATTAGTTGTTGATCGTTAAGAAGTCAAACAAGTAATAGACGTGAAACTTCTCGAAATATCTACCACGTTACACGAGAAAGTAACCAGAGGTCATCAAGAAGTAGATGATTTCGAGAAACGGTTGAAAGATGTTGAAACGGTTAAGGTTACTTCAAATGTGGTACAACAAATAGCAAATATTAAATTAAAACCACCATCATATGATGGTACCACATCTTTCGGCATCTTCAAGTTTCAGCTCGAGACCGCAGCAAATCAAAATTTTTGGAACGCCAAAAGTCGTCTTGCTGCATTGATAGTTGTACTTAGGGGGAAGCAGCTGCATGAAGCATTACAGACGGTGCCGAAATATGACCGCAAAAGTTATGCAGAAATGAACGCATTAGAACTAAAAAGTTATACAGGAACGAGTTAAAAGGTCGTTTGTAACGGAATTGAGAAAACCTACAGCAATATTCCACGGCAGTGGAACGGCTTGTTCATTTGGCATTGGCACACTCAAATACTCCACCGTATGTTATGAAGAAGGTGAAGATCGAGGTGTTCATTGACGGCATCCAAGGTCTAGAAACCAGAGTGTGGTGACCAACCCACCTTTTCACTTTACTTATCTTTACAGTTTACTTAACCAGTATACTTTACGTATCCAGTGTACGTTTGCTTTAAACATTATTGCATTAATATCAAATATGTATATCTAATTTCACAATTTAAAGCATTATGGTTAAAATTAATTAGTAAACAAAATTTTATAAAAATAATTTTCTTATTAAATAAAAAGTACAGAAGTTCTATTTTTCATCGTATAACGTTTAACAAAAGTGCAAGAAGACATTTTTAATCACGTACGCCAGAGTTATCGAGGTTCGGAATAAACGTAAAATAAAATCAGTTGTTGTGTGGTATCAAATGTGAGCTGTAAGCTCCTAACTAAAATAAATAAAATATTCTTGGTGAATAAACTATACAATAAATAACAAATAATTTACTTATTGTTTATTAATAATAATCATAAAAGTTATTACAAAAATATTGTTGGTCATTAAATAATACAATAAATAATAAATAATTTTTGGTTGTGAAAAGAAAATAGACTTTGTGTTATTACTCATTGGCTACGGTGAAGGAAATTACTGTTTTAATTAAGTCTATTATAATTACAATCTGGTTACACAAAGCCTTGGGGCACAACAAGAGTAACAGTAATGGTAAAACCTAAGGCGACTTTCTATAAAACATACGCAATGCATTGTGAGATGCTACAGAGCATCTTTATACCATATGTTGGATGCAGAAAAAAGGGGATGTGGAACGGAACATGAGAGGTGAAGTATTAGCACACAGTGGTAGAAGCAACATCAGATGCTGGGTATGTGATGAAATAGGTCACATGGCACGGGAGTGTAAGAAAAATGGAGACTCTTTGCTTCGTCGTCTTCTGTGAATATCTCACAGGACTGCTGGAACAGGAAGCGTGGAAGATCTTCATCTTCTATTCAATGGGAGTTAGTTGAAGGTAGAGCTGTGAACCCAAGAAGTGAAGAGAATGTATCATACATTCTATTTTCAACAATGGCGGCAAATGGTGAAAATTTGGGTATCGAAGGGCGAATTGAAAGGTAAAAGTTGCTTCATGACAATTGATACAGGTTCAACTCGAACATTTGTTCGCAAAGGTTTGATTGGCGGCGTTTTTAAATCATCAGATGGATTAAAACTCTAAAGAATAACTGGAGAATGCGCTGAAGTAGCGGGTGAAAGGATGGTTCAAAAAATGGGGAATAACTGCTATCAACAAGAGTCAAGAGGTGCTAGCGGCAAACATTATGCATGAAGTAATTTTGCGAATGAGAATTAAAAGGGAAACCAGTTCGGGCGGGTGCATAACAAAGTGAGCAACTTAAATGAAGTGGTTCAAAGGGCTTCAAACTGGAACGATTTGCAGTTGCAAATACGAAAAATTGAAACGGTTCAGAGTTACGGGTGAAAAACTTGAAAAACTCAAGGAACAAAGAAAAGGAGAATGTCCAAAGTAGTGAGAATCGAGACTCAACAAGGTAGGCCAACATAGAACAAAGTGATGGCCAAGAACGCAAAAAGAGACAGAATGTAATTTTTAACAGCATGAGAAATAAGAAAAGTTTAGATTCAACAATTGGAGAAGAGATTTAAAACCTGTTCGGGACGAACAGGCTTAGGGGGAGGGTAATCACAATGATATACAAAACAAAATTGTATTCAACCTCAATTTCCACAATATAATATTTCAAGTCCAAAATCAAGGTCACAAGAAAAAGGGACAAAGCTGCAAAGAAAATAATAAAAACATCATGAAATAAATTTCGTCAGAATTTCAAGAGCTTTCTTTGTAAAGAATATTACCTGGAATATTTGAGCAATTAGAAAAATTGTATATAAGAAATTCATTTTGCGGAATTAGAATTAGTTATTATTAGACTGCGATGATGTAAAGTTATAATTTAAATTAGACTGCGAGTTTAAGTGGAAAGTGATTATGTCAAATTTAATTGTGAATAAAGTTTAAGCGTTATTTAAGAGAAATTTTGCACGCTGTGTTTATACTGGAAATTTCTACAAATTCACGGGATGAAGATATTTCTATTTAGTCATCATCCTAAGTCGAGAATGTAGAGTTATGACATATAATCAATCGTTGAAGTATATAGACAGAAATATGGAGTTTTTGTAATCAATTAAACTGGAAACAATTTATATTGACTTCATTCATGACTTAGGATTGTAACAAAATCGAAATACGCCAATGTTATGAATTGGATAGATTTAGCCAGGGTGGTAAATGTCAAGCGTGGTCTGTTTGTTCCTGCGTTCGTTCATTTAACCTTGAAAATGAAAGCATCTTTAAAGTAAGAAAGCAAAAAAATAATAAAACCCGAAAACCAAAACAAAATTTTATCTGGACATGGGAAAATCGAATTGTAATTATACCGGTGTTGCGAACTACCGCATTAAATATTTGTGGATGGCTCGGCAACGATTTATGGAGCATAAACACCTAAAAAACGGAAATTATTGCAACAATAACACAATCGCCGTTGACTATAATTCTACTTAATTTAATTTTTTTTTATCTTTTGATCTACGGATGTGACAACCGCAACCCCATGTACTCCGGTCCCTGCTACTTACATATGAGGTATCGTGAGATATTACATACCTCTGGCAATAGCAGTGAGGTGAGATATGATTATCAAGGAGTAATATTCTGGGTGCTGGCGGATGAATTTTATTCAGATAACGATAGCTCTCTAAATCTTAGTTATGGAATATTCCTTGACGATCGCACGCTATTGTTTGCTCGAAAAACGAGCCCTATTCTCTACTCTATCATGAATATTGATTGACCTATATCATATTTTATTATGTGATAGGATTTATTGCAACAAATTTTAAAAAAAAGCCAATAAAGTATAGGTTTTAATTTATCAAAAATAAAAATAGGGGATATTGCTTTTACTTAGGCGCCAGGAATTTTTTTTATTTGATAGAGAATCACTCACTCACTGAAACCAAAACGAGTTGTATCGGAGCCCCGGGGTCTAAGATACAGGTCTTTGAAAAAAGCAAAATCCATACAAAATTGCACTGGTTTTGACAAAAAATTTTTATTTTTTACTTATTTTTGATTTATTTCCAATGTGCTTATAAGATAAACGATCAAAACTGTCCCTTTTACTAAATTTTCTTAATTTACGATAAAAATAATAAAAAAAAATCCACTCGCGCCTAAGATAAAGTAATCTTGCCTAAAAATACTTCAGCATCCCTTCTGTGGCTACAAGGATTTGAACAAGAGCTACTGATGAGCTTCTCTTTAACGTCCACACAATTTTTAAAAGCTTATCTAAATTTGAGTGTGAAACTAAATAATGAACCCATAGCGTATTATGACACTGTTCGTGATCTAGGACTTATTATTGATCCTTCCTTGTCATGGAATGATCATGTGAATAACTTATGTAGTAAGGTGTATATTACTCTTCGTTCCCTGTGGAACGTTACATCTTTTGCAAGTGTTGGACTGAGGCATAAATTGTTCATGTCTTACCTTCTGCCGCATTTCCGTTATTGTGACATTGTATGGTATGGTATGCAGGAACAATTTATGCACAAAGTAAAAATGGCCTTTAATGCATGTGTCCGTTACATATATTCGCTCCGAAAATTTGATCATATATCGCTGTTTGCAAACAAGTTGCTTGGCTGTAGTATAGGAAAGTATTTCGAGTTAAGAAGCTGCTCGTATGTCCATAAGATCCTGTTAACCGGGTGTCCACCGTATCTTTCTGACAAGCTTGAGCTGGTGAGCTCTCGAAGGGTGCGTCATTTGAGACTACCTAATAACAGGTTTAAAATTTTTAGCTCTTCTTTTTTCGTTTTGGGGCTACGAAAATATAATGAATTGCCATTAAATGTGAGAGATAGTACCTCTATGAGTAGTTTTGTCGCGTCCTATAAGCGACATTTTGGTTTTTCAGACCGAGTATGGTGATTGTTCACATGGTCATAATTATAAACTAGCTGTTGGCAAACTAGCTTAAAAGGAATTAAAATTTAATTAATTTTAATGTAAATATGGATGGATTTTTCTTAGTTTTCGAGCTTGTATTTTTATTTTTATTTTTGCTTTTTTTTTTAATTTTGTTACCTGATAGGTGTATTGTATTGTATTATATATAGTTTTAGTTTTAATTTTATTTTGTTGAATGTAATATTTTCTAGTCTGCATATTATGTATTATAAGCTGTTGCAGCTTAATTACAGATAAATAAATAATAATAATTTTATTACTCACAAAAACTCCATATTAATAATATATTATGTATATCCGTTTTTCGGTGAAATTGAATTTTTTCATATTTCGTAATTAACATAATTAGTAAGGAGCAAAAGGATATTTTCTATTATCTGCGTTTTAAATATTTCTAAATTACAAACCTAGGTAATAGACAATATAACGATAATTGGCAAAAATTTGTATTTTTCGCGGGAGAAAAAATATCATTACATCAGATAAACTTCTTGAAATTTTCCTACTTTATCGTTTCTAATCATTACATATGAATTTTTGATTTTTTTTTTTTGGGATAATTTTAGTTAAATAATATTCAAATATAATTGAAACTATTTCCAAATTTCCCATGAAATATTCAAATTTTAGCAATAATAATCAAAATAAATATTTTTGTAAACTTAGTTTTTGATAATTATTTTTAATACATACATTTTTGTAAAGTAATTAATCAATGTCAGAAATGAGAAGAAAACATTAATCCAGAACTTTTTTTATTCACTGTGGTTAACTTAATAATATTTCACAATAAAGCACGATTATAATGTTATAAAATTGTTATTTAAATAAATAATTACAACTTTAAATGATTTTTATTGAAATTATTGTAAACAAAAACGAAAAATTTTAGAGAAGAAAAAAATAATGACAATGATTAAAATGATCAATCATCACAAAACGCAGCGCAACGTACAGTAAAAGAAGATTTAACGAAAGAAAAAAATTAATTGAACGATTATTTGATGAGTATGTTTAAACATTTTCAAAATATCAATAATGTAGTAATGATGGTTTTCTTAAATTTGTATTTTAATACATTTTAATTTAATAATAACAATTATTTTACATTAGAAATAGTTGAAATTTTAATTTTTATTTATTTGAAATAGATACTATGAATAAAAATAATTAAATTGTCATTAGTAGTGATTTCGAGTATTAAACTAACCTTTACCAAAAAGGTGATGACATTTTACAGCTGATAGTCATTTAATTTTGACATCTGTGATGATTGAATGTTTTGTTTTGGTTCATAATGGATATTTTACTAAAAGTTTATTTACCTAATAATTTGTATAAAAGCAAAGAAAATCAAAAATTGTATGGTCGTTTTATTGACGATAATAATGAGATTGTGTTTTATATAATAGAGACAAGTGACAAGTATGATTCATGTTTAAATTTTATAGGAATTATCACCGATGAAAATGAAATAATCAAACAATCAATGCACGTGAATAACAATTTCATTCACTTAACTTACGATTCATATTCTAAAAATTTAATGATAAATAGTGTAAAATTCAGCAGCAATAATAATAATGTCAAAAGTGAAATTTGTTTAATTTTATATGATAAGCAGAAATATGAGTTTTTATCTAAAAATATAGATGAGCAATTACTGATCGATAAAAACAATGAATTTATTTATTTAGGAAAATTGATAAATGATAAGAATAATATCTATAACAAGAAACTAAATTTTCCGATTTGTTTTAAATTTATTGTTAAATTATATTTGATATTTATTTTACCTTTTCTAAAACCGTTTGGATTTTTGTTAAGGGATACAGCTTTATCCACCCATTTTCATGAGTGGAATCTCTGTTTGAAGCAATATGATTTCTTTCGGTAAGATAACTAAAATTACAAATAAAATCAATTATTCATTCATTTTTTTAGAGGAAAACTATGGACAATATTATTTGATATGCTATCTGGATGCTTAATTTTATTAATTCTTTGGTACTATGGCAATCCGGGTGAATATTTTATCAAATTTACAATATTAATTGTAAAAAATGTAAGAAAGCTGCTAGACGATTTAAAAGGTAGTCCAGCCGGTCTAAAACTTAATTCTCAATTAAACGAATTTTTATTAAAATGTTTTAAATATCATATAGATTTATGGGCGACGTTTCTTCGTAAGCATTAACTAAATCTATAAAATATAATTGAAAATTACTAATAAAAATTCAATTTTTAGAAATAGTTCTGCCAGCAATTCACTATCTGTTCATTCCATTGGGCATAGTTGGAATTTTTGGGTTATCATTTCAATTAGCAGTTCTCTCTGATTTATTGATTCTGGTTACATTGCACGCTCACTGTTTCTATATTTACGCCGCATTGTAGGGTATTTCAAGTCCCAACCGTATTCTAGTTTTTGATAAAATTTTTTGCTATAGATTATACAGAATTGAAATTATTGGACTAAAAGCATTATGGCGAGTGATGTTAGGCAGAAGGTTTAATGTATTAAAAAATCGTGTTGAATCATATGAATATCAGCATAGGCAGCTTTATTTAGCCACTATGTTTTTTGCTGGATTATTGTTTTTGTTACCAACAATTGCGGTTTATTACGTAGTCTTCGCATCAGTAAGAAAATTTTCTTTTCTTTTTTAAGTACCGAACTAATTTTCTATTATTTTGTTTCAGCTAAGATTAATAATATATTGCATAACATATATGATTATGAAATTGAGAAGAAAAATACTAATTTTACCAATTTACTCATATTACCATTGGCTCAGAGGAACCTATGCAACCATTGACAACATACAATTTAAAGTCTTAAATATCGAAAGTAAAAGAAGTGAATCATTAAATTATTCTACTTTAGTGATAGAACTAATCCCTAAACTTTCGTTTCCATGTAATAGTATTTCGGATTCCAAAATATTTAATGAAAATCCTGAAAAAAATATTTTAGCATTCAATGAATTTTTTATGTGTCTAGTAAGAGGAGAAATGATGGGATTTATAACGCCAAAACAAAGCAATGTTAATAAATCTTAATTAACTAACAAAAATTTAAATATTTTTAGAAGTGTGCTTTGATAAAGGGCTGTCAACCGAGGTTCAAGGGCGATAAACATCCAATTGGATTGCACTGAGGTTAACGGATTCCAAATTAAATCCTTGAATATAAAATGCTATTGAAACCAGTCAATAAAAATTCATTACTATTAAACATCGTTAACATATTTAGCTCGTGTTTTACAAAAAAGTGTCAAAACATTGGATTTAAAACTAAAAATTTAATTTCTCATTTAAATTTTACATTGCAAATTATTTCTATGCGTTTAAATCTTTTTCACAATTTGTGTATGCTACTCCAAATCCGAATCCAGTTCCGAGAACCAGTGGCCATGCTCTCCGTTTTAAAAACAAGAGAGATAAAACACCACCAATTACTAATCCTCCAGCTAAAATATTAAATATATTTATTATACGGAGATATTATGTAATAAAAATTCTAACCAAAGAATTAACGTAACTTACATGATTTTATCAAAGTATCTGTTAAACACCGGTCAATTTTTTTTCCTATTTCATCTTCGGCAAAAGATGTAGTTTCTACTTTTAAATTTGCCATCCTTTTATCGTATTCGATTTATAAACAAATGAGCTTATCGAAATCTATATTAAATATTTAAGGTTAAAGTTAGCTAATAAATACTTATTTATAATAGAAAACAATGATAAAAATAATTATTGAATTTAATTTTACAAAATTATGTCATCATAAATAAATAAATATTAATAAATAATACAAAAATTATAATAACTCACTTGTATTCAAATTTCTTTTCATGACAGATGTATACAGTGCAAACTAACAAACCATTAAAACTCTAACGAGCAATTATGTTATTTCCCAATCACATAATCCGATTATGAATATATACCTATACAAATATTTTATGCTTTTAAGTTTGTTTAAGTGCACAATTAAATTATACAATATTAACAAATTCCAACTACACCATAAATTGTTCTTTGTTCCGCTATTATATAATTATTAAAATTCAATTTCAAGAAAATTTTAATCTATTGTGAATTGTTCAAAACTGAAAATTTTTCAAATCCGATTGGTACAGTAGAATTTTGAAATAATTCTTTTTATCGAAGGCAGCGTGTGTTTACATGTTTTAAAGTTAAACTATGCGATGCAAGCTACTGGCAAGTGGCGTGCCAGTAGACAGTTTTGTTTATTTAAAAGAATTATGGCAAACGGTCGAGACCCAATTCTTGCCCAGAAAGAATAGTGCGATTTTTCTTTTCTGGTGTTTGCCGCAATGGCGTTGCAAATGGAGGATAAGAGAAAAATCAGAAAAATTTTATATGGGATTCCATACAAAACACAACTTGAATAATTTTAAAAGTTTTCTATGAAATTTCTCATTTTACGACAATCGAACAATTTTAATTTGATTATAAAGTATTATTGATTTGTTTACAATCTTGTTAAATTAAAGATAAGAAGCGGCAAGTTCGTAATATACAGTTAGAGCTACTTAAATAATTAATAAAAGTAAAATGAATTTTTATTTCACTATATAAAGGAAATAATAAATGAGGGATGGCAGGAGAGATCTATCTACCTTTTCAAACGCCTTTCTTAGTTATAAAAACACTTACACCAAACGATTTTCTACAACCCATTCTTAGTGTACTTTTACTATGCGTTTTAGCTTCCGTTACCTTCTTTATGAGCACAATGATTGATTCCTTCCATTTTTTTAAAAATATTATAGTCTTCAAAAAGCAATTATTAACTGCATGTTAAATATCTATCCGAAGAGCTTCACAAATGACTATAAGTGGCTTTGCTCCCAGATAGTCCAAACTTGTCGTGTTAAGTAAAACTCCACTTAACACTTCCAATGCATTTGCTTCAACTGTCTCAAACCGTACTAGAACACTAATCGATATAACTTCAAAAGTTCATTCCACCTCTGACACAACCGACATTAAATAATGGAACGTTTGTTAAGCAAATATCAGTTATTAAAAGTCCTTCATCAATTCCTTTCCACGCAACTGTTATTACACTATTCACCTGTTCAATATTTCGACTTTATCGATCTTCTTCATCGTTATTTTGGTCCTTTTAGCTGGGTTTTGCCACTCTTCAAATCTCTGCAATTACGCGTTGTTAATTCTTTTGCATCAAGGTCACAAAAATTTCATATTTACTTTTTCACTATATGCTTAATTTTATTTAATAAAATAATAATTTAGTGTAGTAATAAATAATTTTAAAACAATTGAATTCGAGGTTAATAATTTACAAGTTACATATGCTAAATAATTGGAATATATTGATACAGCGTAAATCAAATAACCAATTAATTTCAAGTTGGTTCATTAGTCCTTCTTCACAATGCCAACCGTTGTAGCAACCAACTTGTGGTGATTACTTTGTTGTTCGGCAGACTGATATACTCTATATATCATTAATCTTCTCAATCCACTTTTGAAAATAATTCCATTTTCCGGTTTCAATATTTATTTATATTTTTGTATAGATACAGTAAGACAATTCATTAGACTAATTATACTCTAATCACAATTGACAATTGATTAAGAGTACAATTACCTTAACGCGGAGTGTGATCAGCCTAAATCCACCGATCACAAAAACATATTTTTTATGTACCTAATGTAATTTGTACGTTGATTAATATTCAATGAGTACTCTAATGAGTTGCGCCGAGATTCAAATAATCGTTGCATTATCCATCAACCAAAACCTTGATCCTTTGTCTGAGGAACTTCATGACCTTAAACTGCAAAATACAAGATTACTTTGGGAACACAGGCGACGTGACATCTTAGTCTCCGGCTTTCCCTCGACATGCTAGCATCATGCATCTATTGCATTTATTTCTTCTTCCTAATAAGAATAAATTCATTATTCGACTTCAATTCTCTTTCATTAAAGCCCTTGATTCTGTCATGAAGGTCTATTTCAACAAGAAGGGAATTTATATTGCTGAGATTCTTCCTTCAATCTTGCTAATCGTACACATTTCAAGGACAATCTTCCTCCAGTTCTATCTTTTTGGCTAAATATGCTCGAACTCTAAAAAACTCTAAACCTGGCTTCAATATTGGGCCTTCGAGCATCGAGCATCCTAATCTTTCCACTGGACTTAACATGTTTTCCATTACCTCTTGTCTCCTCCCTATTATCATCATTCCTCAATAATCTTATTTTCCTGTCTTTTCCTCTCCCTTTCTCTTTCCATTCTCATCCTCTACCTCGCTTCTCTTTACGACTCTTCTACTTTCCGTCCATATTTCGCGTGATGTTTCCAACGTGGTTAGTGACAACACTTACCTATCTTAAACCCTTAACAAATTTCGTAGTTCTCTCAATGTAGGTCACTTTAATGCACAAAGTCTTGAACCTTGTGCCTCCTTCTCCAAGCTTGAAGAAGTTAGATCGATTCTTGCTTGTTTCATTCTTGATTTGGATGGTGTCTCTGAGATTTGGTTTAAAGCCTATGTTACAAATGCTGCCTTTGAAGTAGCAGGTTATCGTATCCATCGTGTAGTAAAATGAGGTGGTAGGGTTGCTCTATACGTGAACAAAATGCTCAAATCAAAAAAAAATTTACTTATACTAATTTTGACGCTGAAGCGGTAGTTTTTCAGGTCAACCTTGGGGGCTTATGGGATTTGGTTGTTGGTACCTACCTTTGAAAAGGTATTTTGTTCTAATTGAAGACATTATTGTCACGTATTATAATCAGTTCCAATATATTATCCTCCTCGGCGACTTCAACACCAATATTCTTAATCCCCCCACTTTATCTAATGCATTAGATATCGGTTTTCGTCTTAGCCTCCACATTTTGCACAATAGCCCCCCTACCCATCATGCCCACAACTCTTCTTCAGGTTCCGGCAGTGATTTCTTTTTGGTTAATCTATTATCTATCTATATATTATATATACAGGGTGAGTTTTATAACAAATGCCAGGCTTTTATCTCGAGAACGATGCTAGATGGGACAAAATAGCCCATGGTGATATTTGTTAAGGGTCAAGGGGGATGTCTAGTGGTAATATTGAATGACCTTGAAACTCATAAGTATTGGAATTATATGCCAAAGTAGGGTTTTTTTAAATTAGAACCTATACATTTAAGGTTTTTTTTTAATTATGTAAATCAAACTACACACTTTTTGCTTACAAAATTTTTTTGTAAAGTGTACGATTTAGTAGATATTATTAACATTGATTTGCACTAAAGCAAACGTGTCTTCGCTAAGGTCTTCAGAAAAAAAATAAAATTTCGATAAATTAAAAAAAAACAATGAAAATCATTCATTAATTTAAATAATATTGTATCGTGGTCTACTGCCAATTCACGGTTTTCGTTGTTTTTTTTTAATTTATTGAAATATTATTTTTTTTACTGAAGAACTTAGCGAAGACACGTTTGCTTTAGTGCAAATCAATATTTATCATATCTACAAAATCGTACACTTTACAAAAAAATTTTGTAAGCAAAAAGTGTGTAGTTTGATTTACATAATTTAAAAAAAACCTTAAATATATGGGTTCTAATTTAAAAAATCCCTACTTTAGCATATATCTCCAATACTTACGAGTTTCAAGGTCATTCAATATTACCACTAGACGTCCCTCTCGACCCTTAACAAATATTACCATGGGCTATTTTGTCCCATCTAGCATGGTTCTCGAGATAAAAGCCTGACATTTTTAAAAAAAACTCACCCTGTATCTGAAATATAAATTCTCATCGGGAATTCGTAGCGAACAGACGTGTTTCATTTTTCTCTGTGTTTTTATTTACAAAGTAAATTCTTTATTTTTTTGGATCAATAAGTTTTAAGTTGGATCCTTGAATTTTTAATTCAAATAATGTCTAATAAACTATAAAAAACAATCTGATAATAATTGTGTTAATTTTTGTGTTGGATTTTAAAGTGTTATAGTTTGTGGCTTAAATCATGTTAACTTTTGTTCGTTTTCTATAATCAATACGTTGTTTTTTGCTACATCAAGAAAAATAATAATAAATCTTGTTTTTACCGTATTTTTACAAAACAAATAAACATAACAAAATTAATTTTTGCAATAATTTCAAATTACAAACTGTTAATATAAAATTAAAATTGGTCTATTGTGAAACAGTTTTCATATCAAATTTACTTATACTAAGCAAGATGAGTCTAGGTAATCTCTCACCAACTAGGCAACTACGAAGTAAGAGTACTGCAGTTGTATCGGATGCTGAACCAGGTAATTCTGGATCAACTCTAGTCTCACTTGAGGGATTATCTGAGGGAATGTCGTCTAAGATTACTTTGGGCATGATCTTTAAGGAGTTGAGGGAATTAAAAGAATCCTCTAAAATGCCTTTCCTGAATCTTGAGGCGAAAGTGGACTTCTTCATTAAAGAAAATTCTGCTTTGAAAGCTCAAATTGCTGAGCTGCAATATCACCTAAATGAAGCTGAATTATATTGGGTTTACACCAGAATCAAACACATACTATACACTTATTAGGTCGACTATGGTCGATGTAAACAGTTATCAAAAAAATACGTACCAAATATTTGGTAGGATGATTTGCTACGTATTGAATTAGGTACATAGCAAATAGGTATTATTTTTACAGTGTGAACACTAAAATTTGGTATGACATATAAAATTAAAAAAATTCAACTCATTTTATACATATATATTTAAGTTTCATGTGATTAGTGATTTGTCTCTAAATTAAAAGAAAAAGAATTTTAGCAAGAATATAATAAATGTTTACAGTTTTTTATAAAAAAATATAGGGAAATAATTTTTTTCTACCAAAAAACTAGCAATGAAAAAGACGCGCTAAAAATTAATATGTCATACCTAATCAATAAGAATTTACATAACAGTATCAAATTTAAAAAGTCCAAGCGGCACGTAAATCCGCTAGAAATAGGTAGATTTCGAGATCAGACAGTTTTGTGTGCCAGTAGAATCTGATGTATCAGATTAGTTTGAACAACACAAACTAATTTCAAACAGATATCGAACAAATTTAAAAAAAAAAATTAGCTACATATAAGCAAAACTATATCTATCCAATTTTGCCACAAACAAACATCAAATCCAGGGTTGTTCCTTTACTTGTAATCTAAAATAGATTACATTCCATGTAATCTATGTAATGTAATCTATGTCATCTATGTAAATTTGGCGTAATCTATTAATTTTGATTTAAGAAGAAATATGTGGAAATATTGTATTATCCCTGCTGAAAATTTTTTCGCAAAAGACATGATCAATAATATTGTCCAAAACAAGATCGCAATTTTGAAAAAAGTTAATTTATTGCTAAAAAATTTAAGAGGTCACATATCAATTAAATAGATTACATAATAGTTTACATTATAGATTACACGAAAATATCTCGCGTAATTTACACGTAATCTATGCGTAATCTATACATGTAAAGTAATCTATTTTGTCTACGGCACAACCCTGATCAAATCTACCACAGAATATGTGTGTGACAATTTATAACATAAACCAACGCTATATCATATGTCGTCCAATTACTGCAAAATATCAGAATAGTTTATTTCTAAGAAAAAAAATTAATTTCTTCTATTCAAACCTTTTTATTTTTTTTCATTGACTGTTATAAGGTTTTTGGAAAGTGTAGTTATGGATTGTTGCAAACTTTTTTGTTGAAGCCAACAAGTCAAAAACCTCTAACTGCAGAGGTTTATATTTATAAGAAACGGATTAAAATGTTTCCACGGATTGTAAATTTATGAATTTTTTAAAAGTATTAGTGTCCAAACGGCCGTTATAACGGATTAAAAAAACGAATTTTTTTTCTAGTATAAAGCCTCTAGTTATTTAACCATGTGTCAGATTTTTCTGATTTACGAACTTGTCCAAGAAAATAAAATTAATAAAACACACATATTTAGGGAAAGTTTTTTGATCTAGCTCTACAAACGCGACCGTGAGAGTACCGGTTGATTCAAACGCATTTTGTGTTTTACAAGCTTTTTTGTTGGAGCCGCTCACTCAGAAACCTCGCACTTGGTCTTTTTTTTGAAAGAAAATGATTAAAAAGGTTTCAAAGATTCTAAATTTATGAAGTTTTTAAAAATATTAGAATCTAAACGGCCGTTATAACGGATCTAAAAACATAGTTTTTTTCTAGTATAAAGCCTCTAGTTTCTTAACCCTGTGTCGGATTTGGCTGATTTACGAATTTGTCCAAGATATTAATAAAACGCACGTTTTTAGAAAAGGTTTTTTTAACTGGCCTTACAAAAGCGACCATGAGAGTGCCGGTTGTTAAAAAAAAAAATTTTTTTTGCAAACTTTTTTGTTGGAGCCACTCACTCAGGAGCCTCTAACTGCAGAGGTCTATTTTTAAAACAAATTGATAAAAAAGATTCCAAAAAATTGTTAACTTTTTAAAAATATTAGTATCCAAACGGCCGTTATAACGGTTTTAAAATATCAATTTTTTATCAATTTTTTTTTTAGAAAAAAGGCTCTAGTTCCTTAACCACGTGTCGGATTTTGCTGATTCACGAACTTGTCCGAGATATTAATAAAACACACATGTACAGAAAATTTTTTTGATCTACCTCAACAAATGCGACCGTGAGAGTGCCGGTCGTTTTCGTTATTTCTCATCTCATATATATATATATATATATATATATATATATATATATATATATATATATATATATATATATATATATATATATATATATATATATATATATATATATATATATATATATATATATATATATATATATATATATATATATATATATATATATATATATATATATATATATATATATATATATATATATATATATATATATATATATATATATATATATATATATATATATATATATATATATATATATATGTATATATATATATATATATATATATATATATATATATATATATATATATATATATATATATATATATATATATATATATATATATATATATATATATATATATATATAGATATATATATATATATATATATATATATATATATATATATATATATATATATATATATATATATATATATATATATATATATATATATATATATATATATATATATATATATATATATATATATATAAGATATATATATATATATATATATATATATATATATATATATATATATATATATATATATATATATATATATATATATATATATATATATATCAGTGGCGGATTTAGAGTTCAGGGGGCCCTGGTGCGCGTAAATTTTTGGGGGCCCTTTATCCTCATTTTCCAAAATTGATTACTAAATAAAACGGTCATTAGCTTCGAAAAAAACCCTAGTAAATTAAAGTATTTTCAAAAATTCATTTTTGATGGCTAAAAAACAGAACTGATTTTTTGATGATTTAAAACTGCATGTCTGAAATCAGAACTGCGAAAAACGATAACAATTACACCCTTAAAAAATCTCTGAAATAGAGTATATACAATGTGTATCATGAATTGATTCTCTAGTTCAAACGATACTCTTGCAGCAGTTTTTAACTATGGGTTCCATTGTTTTCTCAGATTCTCAAATAAATAATTCCAAATAAAATTTTCGATTTCTCTATTTTGCAATCTAAAAGCAATAATCTATTCGAATATTTTAAATAAAGATATATAATTTATAAAGAAAATAAATTAAAAACAAAAGTTTTAATTCCGAACTTCCGAGAGTGATGAAACTCTGGGCTCGAATCACAATGGCAACTTTCTTGGAGCTCTTGAACTTTTGGCTGAATTTGATCCTTTCTTAAAAGAGCATAGTGATAAATTTGGCAACAAAGGAAAAGGTATGCGACATCTGAAGCAAACTTAATGAAATGATAAAAGTGATTGTTATTGGGATATTTTTATGAAGAACGTCGTACCTCTCAAGCACAATATGTGACGAATTTATTACCACCATGGGGCAAGAAATCAAAAATCGTATTGCAGCCGACGTCATTGACGCAGTTTATTATTCGATTAGTGTTGACTCCACTCTGGATGTAAGTCATTCGGATTAATTGGCTTTTTGCATTCGATATGTAAAAGATGGTAACATCAATGAACGATTAGTTGCTTTTATTCCAATTGAGGGTCAAACATAAGAGTATCTTTTTGGCATCGTTTAAAAATTCCTCGAAGAAAACAAAATTGACATACAAAATTGCAGAGACAGTCATATCATATGACAACGCAAACAATATGGCCGGAATTAGTGGCGGTTTTCAAGCGTTGATTCGATTGTTGTAAGGATTTTTGTAAAGATTGTTTGTAAAGATTTTTGATTATTTTTTTTATTTCTACGAAATTAGGCTCGATGTTAATACTGTTACCGTTACCGTTCCCAGCTGAACGATAACTTTTCAAAATGAATGTAATCAATAACATATTTACATCGAGAGTAGCGCTTCCAAAATTTCCGTTTTGCCAATACTGACAAAGTTTCTCACGTTACCGGTGTAGTACCGATACTCTAGAAAATAGAATAACTAAAACACTTTTTTTAGAAAAGTTATTGAAATAAATATAAACAAAATATTTAAATTAGACTTTAGTCAGATTTATTTTATTTCAATTAGTAAAAAGAATACTTTTAATTATTATTTTCAGTAAAAAAACACACAAATAATTTTATAAAGATTAGTGTTGCAATAAACTTTTAATAGAATTTCAATAAATATTCTTCTATCTATCTTCTTCTATATAAATAAAAATGTAAATGTTCGTTTGTTCAAAATAGGTAGTCTCCTTAAGTACTGGATCGATTCCTTTGAAATTTGATCGATTAGTTTTGTAAGTGATCAGCCCATAGATTATTTTGTGTCCTCTTTTTGGTAGGACTGTCCTCCTTTGGAGCAAGGTCCTTTGTCCTCATTTACTATAAAGATGTCCTCTTCATTCGTTTTATTTATTTTATCAATGAATTTTATTTTTAAATTAAAACATGTTCTCTGTCGGAAGAGTAAAACGTCGTATTGCTTTCGTGTTTAATGAATTTTATTTTCTCCCAAATTTGCAATGCTCATTGCTCGCTCGCATTGTAAACTTTTGATCGAAAATAAACTAGTTCATTAAACATCTCAACAATAAAGTACTATTATACAGTTAGTTTCTTAGGTGCCTTTGCGTGTCAAAACATAGATGCAATGAAAAATGCTAGAAAATATGGTCGAAAATTCAGTGAGTTTCATTTTTATAGAAAACTTACAAATACAACAAAAATTAAATGAGATTGGCTAATCTATTCACCGTCAGCCGAAGCAGTTTTTTGTTTTGTATGCCGTTTATTTGGTGATTTGAATGGAAAATCGCAAGCATTTTCATTAAAAAGATTCAATAATTGGAATAATTCATCACATTTCAAAGCATGAAGAGTCTAAGTATCACATGACCAATAATTTTACATATAAAATGCGTATCAAAAATGAACTTACTTTCGAGAAATCTTTTAATAATACAACTAAAATTGCATCACGAGGAGTTGTTTTCGTGGTCACGATGAAATTTTAGGATCAAAACACAATGGACACTTTCTTGGATCTCTTGAATTATTGGCTAAATTTGATCCCTTTTTACAAGAACATATTTCTCGTTTTGGCACTAAAGGAAAAGGTACACTCGTTTCATGTAACATTGACAAATGATTTTTTTTTATTATTCGGAATATTTTTAGGAAAAGCATCGTATCTTTCAAGCACAATTTGTGAAGAATTCATCTCTATCATGGCAAAACATGTTGTAACGTCCGCTATATTCGCCTAAAACAACAATAAAACCAATTCATCTTCTTTTTCTAATTCAATAAAAATGTATTTCAATAGTTTCAGTTCACTTTTACATTAATAATAATTTTAAAATTTGCTAATACTTAACGGCTAGTTAAATTTCGAATATACTATAAAAAACAAACGAACGTACTCAATTTTATTTCCAATTCTAACGAACAGATGTCGTTACTAATTTTTGCTGAATCTTTGGTGTTACACGATGCTCATTATAAAAATAAAAAGACGATCAGATTTTTTGCATATAAAATGGTGTGTAACTCTCACAAAAGAGGATATAAAAAGTTTCATTTTGATAATTCGATGTTTAGTTTTTAAAACAAATAAAAATATATTTTTTTATTTTTAAATTCGGTCTTCGGTTTTTTTTAATGTTTGACGTTAAAGAAAACCTGTAAGTAAAAAGGAAAAAAAGATTTTGTTAGTTGTGTACTGTTAAGATTGAATTAAAATTCTAAAATTACATTAAAACAAAATGGCAAATTTGAGTTTTCTTTAAATGTCTATAAAACAAAAATATATATATATTGTTTTTTTTTGCCTTCATTGAAAGGGAATTTATTTAATATTTTGGGGCAAAAGCAGTGCTATTACTATTGTGTGCGATATCGACAATTAAATAAAAACAGTATTCAACGAAGTTAAGGAAGGAAAAAACCATTTAACTTGATAATTTTCCTTTGGAATGCCAAGTATGATTTTCAAACAACAAAGTGTTTTAACATTACTCCAATATTGAAGTGACAAAAAGGGAAATGATAAATCCGAAATTATCGCATATTAATATTTACATTTGCACACTGGAAATTAAATATACAAACAAATGAAATTGCATTATTCGAGAACAATGGTTGACTTTCATATATCGTGTTTCTGACAAGAAGATAACTAAACGAAACAAGTGGGCCGACATTTTAAATATTTTTATTTTGATGCTGGGAATTTTTGTGAATGAAAACAACGTTCGGCATCAGTGTGATAACTCAGCTAAGGATAAATGAAGTAAAGAACAAATCAACAGTTTAAGATAAGGTATTTTTCTAATTTTATATTAGCATTGAATTTATATCTTTTTATGTGTTTCAACTTAGTTTCTTTTGATGATAGGCTAATAGTATAAAACTTAAGAGATTCCCAAAATTTTTTTAGATTCGTGTGGGGATAATTCCGTCCATCCCGCAAATTTTTTTTTAGGAATATATATTTATTCGCATTAGATAAAAAGGTCCAAGCCACGATATAGTGGCGAAGTAATACATGGCGCTTGAAACAAAGACCTTGGTTTTTGTAGATTTTTTTTATAAATGAGTTTAGTGATATTTGTTTTGATGAGTCATATTTTTTTTAGCGCAAAAATAGATAATTTTTATTTATGGCGCAATTATTTCTAGAAAACCAGTTTAGGTTTTGTCATATTTTTTTTTTGAATTTGTAACGCAAATGGGGCGTTGTCAACCAGTTTGGTTTGAGTTGAAGATTTTTTTTGGATAAACCAATTTTGGTTCTTTTTTGGGTAAACCAGTTGTGGTTTAATTATTTTTATGTACAGTATTTGTACAGGTTTTTGTAAATTATTTTTTTTGATAGTGTATGACTTTGGTAAATTAATTAATAAGGTAAATTAATAACTTTCTTAGCGGTAGGCCTAAAAAGCCATCCATAGAGCTTCACTCTTTAACATTGATGTCGTTCTTAGATCGCCTATGGCCATCGGGGTTATGCGATCGAAGAACATTGGTTTCTTCTCTTCATTCGGCGAGGAAGTCCTCAGGGACGAGGAGTGGTGTTGCTGTGTTTGTACTTAGGTGCAAACCAGTAGTACCATTCTTTGCTCAGAGGCTTCTTCGGTGTAATGAAGAGAAGGACCAATTATACTTTGCTTTCAGGATCAGAGGCTTCACCTCATACAAATTCAAAAACTTTTCCATTTTTCCATTTAGCTTTACAATAGACAGTTTTTCATGGAGTTTAGGTTTTGAAGTCTGGTGCTCGGGAGCGTTCTTCAACTTTCGCATTAGGTTTAGTTGTAATTTATTTGTAGGTTAAACAAGCACAACTGGGTCAGTAGAAATGGACCTGAGGTCTAATCGTGACAGTTGTGATTGTTTTATTAGGTTGGGGAGAATCTGCTCTGTAGAATCTGGTCGTTAGGGGCTTTTCTAGTCAGTTCTCACATGCATTGTTGGAGTGGGCTCGCGAGCGCGGGAATTCAAATTTAAACAAAATGGATGTTGTACCATACTTACTTTTTAAATTGTCTCCAGACGAATCTTGATTTTGGGAATCTCTTATCTTATTAAATAAAAATAAAATAAATAAAACAAATTTTTTGAAAATTAAATAAATAAAATTTTTATGAAATAAAATAATTTTTTTTTAGAATTAAATAATTTTAGGTAGCTAAATAAATAAATTTTCTTAATTAAGCAAATAACATCAAGATATAAATAAATATTTTTTTGTTTTTTTTAAAAAATTAAATAAATATTTTGAGTTAAGAGGACCACCCAATAAATAAACATCTTTAAATATTTTTTCAAATTTTAAGATAAATAAATATTTTTTTCATAGGGGTGTGTCGTCAATAAATAGTGATAGATATATATATTTCAGTATATCTGAAATTAAATAAATAAATAAATTATATTTTTATATACAATATTTTAGGAATTTTTGTGAAAGGTAAAGCAAAGATTAGGTACGACCGTGGTCTTTTTGTTCTTTTACGGGGTTCGGTTTTTACAAAAATTTTTTGTGTTTTCGAATTGGGCGTTCGTTGTGTTTTTCGTTTTTGCGTTTTTCATTTTTCCATCGTACTAACTACATTTTTTGTTGGGAATTGGTTTTAGTATTGTTGTTGTTTGCGAGTTCATAATTTTTCGGGTTTTACCATCAAAATGTCAAACCAACTAGACGTTGACCATCCGTTCTATGGTTTGGAACCCACCGAACTACAGATCGAATGTCTGGTTCGGGGTGTGAACTTCAGGGGGAACAATTGGGCAGAGGACTTTGCAATACCACAATTGGGTCCATCACTCCAAGCTGAACACATACACAATAGTCCAGCATTAGTACAACCGCGATTATCATTAAATTATCCATCAGTACCACAGGTACAACCACCACCAATATATCCACCAGCTCCACTAACAGCACCACCACCATACAACCAACCTCCTCAGGTATGGCGTGATGCGGCTCCAGCGTTAGCACCAGTGGAGTACCGAGGGGTTCGTGGGAACAATTTGAGTCGTTATGACTCAAATTGGGTTCCAACCTTCACAGGAGATGGTCACTCTCCTGATGTTCATGAGTTTGTTCACAGAGTTGAGGCGGCTGCCAGGAGGGACCGTGTGAATTGGGACGACCTTAGGTCTATCGTTCCGCGGTATCTCAAGGGGGCTGCCGATCGATACTATTTGAACTTAACTCATGAATATGAGGTGGTGACCTATCCAGTGCTCAGGGAGGGACTCCTACAAACCTTAGGTACGCTCACTGATGATAAGGCGATCTTGCGAGTTCTTCTGAACCGCAAACAAAAGTCAAAGGAGAGCGTGTACGAGTATCTGGTGGAGATTGGTTCGTTGAACCGTCGTTTAGCACGTCCATTTGCTGACCGTGAAATGCTAGAGATTGCTCGGGAGGGACTGAGTGTGGAGCTCAAAAATGCTACACTTGCAGCAACAATACATTCAATGGATGAACTTCGGACTTTATGTCAGAAGTTTGAACGTTTGTGGTCCACACCAGTTCCGACCAGAACATCAAATTTAAGAATTAGCGAGTTACAGCAGATGGATGATTATGAGGTGGAAGTTGAACCAGAACGAGATGGATATATTGAAACGATGGATTCAACACAGTCCGAACAACAGCACGAAGAAAGCGACGAGAGATGTAGGAACGCAGGACGATCTGCCACCACTCAGGAAAACCAAATAAAATCATCTAGCACATTTAATTTCCCATCGTTACATCGAACATATTTCAGACGTCTTGAACGTAACATTAGATATTGGAGGATGAGGAAATTATTTCGTAAAGCATGTATTTCATCTATCCTTTCAGAAACAAAGGATCCTCGGCCGCGACTAACAATAAGGATTTTGGACAAACATATTTCAGGACTGTTGGATAGTGGAGCGTTAATCACAATACTTGGAAGAAATTCCTTGGAATTATTGGAATCATCAGGTACAACCTACCGTAAATACACTTCGTGTATTCGTACGGCGGATGGTACTGCAAATAAAATTTTGGGTTACATCGAAATTCCAATAACTGTGAATGGCTCCACTAAACCAATGCGGTTCCATATAGTCCCTGGTTTACGAGAAGAGCTCTACCTGGGCATAGATTTCTGGGAGAAATTTGGTATTGTTCCTTCTTTTGTTAGTGAACTGACTCGTACAGAGCCAATAACTTTAAATACACACAACCTCACCACTGATCAGCAACATGAACTGGATATGATCAAGGATTCTTTCCCGTCATTTGAAGTGTCTGGGCTCGGAAAGACTTCTTTGGTTGAACATGTCATCGATGTTGGTGATAGTGCACCTGTTAAACAGAGGCACTATCCCACATCGCCGGCTGTTCAACTAAAGGTTTATGCCGAACTCGACCGAATGCTTCAAATGGGCGTGATCGAAGAGAGTAAAAGTTCTTGGTGCTCGCCAGTGGTTTTGGTACAAAAAGAATCTGGTAAAAACAGATTATGTATTGATAGCCGTCGTGTCAATTCACTAACGAAAAAGGACGCTTACCCACTTCCCTTGATTGATGGCTTACTAGGTCGTCTAAATAGCAAAAAGTACATTTCAAGTATTGATCTCAAAGATGCTTTCTGGCAGATTCCTCTGGCAGAAGCATCTAGAGACAAGACAGCCTTCACAGTGCCTGGTCGTCCATTGTATCAATTCCGGGTTATGCCCTTTGGATTGTGCAATGCTCCCCAGACAATGTGTCGGCTAATGCACAAAGTGATACCACATCAATATCACGAAAATGTCTTTGTTTATTTAGATGATCTATTGGTAGTCTCTTCCACGTTCCAGGAACATATGGAATTGCTGTCCAAAGTCTCTTCATTGTTAAGAGCGGCTGGGTTAACCATAAACCTCAAGAAAAGTAAATTTGTTCTGAGAGAGGTGAAATACTTGGGATTTTTGGTTGGTGAAGATGGTCTTCGAACAGACCCTGACAAGGTAAGAGCTGTAGCAGAGTATCCAGCTCCATCTACAGTAAAACAAATACGACGTCTTTTAGGAATGGCTGGTTGGTACCAACGTTTCATACCAAATTATGCAAGCGTGGTATCACCAATTACAGATCTATTGAAGAAGAGTTCGGGGAAATTGAAATGGACATTAGAAGCGCAAGCTGCTTTCGAAAATTTAAAACGATTGCTGACTACAGCACCGGTATTAGTAAACCCTGATTATAATAAAGAGTTCTTTATTAGATGCGATGCGAGTCTGACAGGAATAGGTAGTGTACTGTATCAGATCGACGAAGACGGACAAGAGTGTCCGATAGCCTTCATGTCGAAAAAACTTAATAAAGGGATATCCTGTGTTCTGAAATTAACACTATCAAAAGTGAAATACAGATGGTAAAATCTGAAAATTTACAAATAATAACTAGATTGAATGAAATTGAGAAATATAATGATAATCTACATAAGTCGATTTTGCCGAAAATCAATAACGATATTAGTCGCTTAGAGAACATTAAGAGTAATGAGGTAAATATGAGTATCTTCGGAGCTGAAGTTATGAGAGAGATTAATGAAAAGCTTGTAAGACGTAATAATGTCATAGTTTTTAACCTACCGGATGATAATAGTACCATAAAAGATAATCAACTAGTTAACGTTATTTTCGATAATGAAACTATGAAATCAATTAAAAAACAGTTTAAAATTCATAGGTTAGGCAAGTTCAATGCCCAAGGTAAGCGCCCGTTGAAAATTATCTTGAATTCACAAGAAGAAGCTTTACATGTCTTGAGAAACAATAAAATTCTTGCATCACTATTTCCTGGAGAGAATGTAAGAATTGGTAATGATAAAACAATCGCTGAACAAAAATATCTAAAACAACTGAGATCCGAAATTACAGAACGACAATTGAAAGGTGAAAATAACCTCACAATTTTATAGAAGAATGGTAATCCTGTAATTGTCGACTCAAAAAACTTGATAGGAAAGCCTCAACTGCATCAAAAATAGTCCAATTTAGTATCTACTATCAAAATGTACGAAGCCTCAATAACAAACTAAATGATCTAAATACTAACCTAGTAATTTCGTCCGAAGTGTATGATGTAGTAGCTTTCACTGAAACATGGTTGAATAATAATGTAGATGATTCGTTGTTATTCAATTCTAACTACACAATTTACAGATGTGATCGTAATTTCACACTAGCCAATAAATCCAGAGGTGGTGGTGTACTGCTTGCTATAAATAATAAGTTTGTCAGCTCATTGTTATATAAAGATAGCAATTTTAGTGAACACTTGTACATAGAATTTGTTTCTGAACACATAAAATACTTAATAGGCTTGGTCTACATTCCACCAAATGCATCAGTTGATGTATACATTAAACATATAGAGTTTCTAGAAGATTTAATATGTCACTATAATAATTATAAGATCGTTTTACTAGGTGATTATAATATCCCTGGATTTATATGGAATAGAGAAGGTAGCAGCACAAGTATTCAAGGATCTCATCCTAGTGTGGTTGTACGTGAAATAGCACATTATGTGCACATGAAAATTACACTGTTAAAATTAAATCAATTCAACCACTATAAAAATAAGTTTGGTAATACACTTGACCTGGCATTCTCCAATGAAGAAATTGAAATCAATATAAGCTCTGAGCCTCTTGTTTCTCTTGATGTATGTCATGATGCATTTGTTATCAGAATGTTCATAGAAATAGATAAAAAATTACACTCGAGCAAACAAATTTATGATTTTAACTCAGCTAATTTTAATGTCATTCTTTCAGAGCTAGAAAGTTGTGACTGGACTACACAGTTGGATGATAATATTGATACAGCCACCAGCACATTTTATAAAATACTCCACGATATCATAGATAAAAATGTGCAAAAGAGAATTATTAATCCATCCAGTTTTCCATATTGGTTCAAGAACAAAACAATTGCTGCAGTCATTCTCAAAAAAATTTTACACCGTCGATCAAAAGAAACCAAAAATGTGTATGATGTGTTGAAATTTCAGGAGCAGCGCAGATTATGTCTTAAACTAATTCGCTCTGACTATTCACAAGTTATAGAAGAGGTTGAAGATAAGGTTCTTACTGACAACAGAGTATTCTGGAAGTTTGTTGCAGCCAAGAAAACTAAACCATCCATACCATCTACCATGTTTAAAGATAAAGTTATTGCCCGTGATCAGGATGCTATAGCTAACTTGTTTGCTGATTTTTTTGGTAGTGTCTACAATAATCAAGTTTTACCTGAACCAACAGCTTCGGAAATTGTAGCACCTCACCCTTTTTTGTTCAATGAAATACACATAGAGTATGAAGATGTATATAATGAAATTCAGAAGCTAAAAATAGGGACGTCAGCTGGTCCTGATGGTATAAACCCTTTATTTGTGAGATCAACATCTGCTCAATTGATTCAACCGCTACTTATTCTTTACAATGCGTCATTAGAAAAAGGGGTATACCCTGAGCAATGGAAAGTTGGTTTTATAACACCAGTTTTTAAAGAAGGAAATAAAAATGATGTCTCAAATTACAGACCAATTACAATTCTCAATATCTTTGCCAAGATTTTTGAGAGTATTATATATAAAAAACTACATATCTACTTTCAAAAATTTATAATCGAACAACAGCATGGTGCCGTTCCAATGAAATCAACTATCACTAACTTATTGGAATTCAAAGAAGATTTGGCAGTTGCTTTCATTAATAAAAACATTGTATATACTATTTACTCTGATGTTAGAAAGGCTTTCGATAAAATAAATCACAACAGGCTCTCGTTCAAACTAAGTGCTTATGGCATCATAGGTAATATGTTGGCTTGGATCCAGAACTATTTACATAATCGAAAACAATATGTTAAAATTCATAACTGTGTATCAGATGTAATCTCAGTAACATCTGGTGCGCCTCAAGGATCGCATCTAGCGTCATTACTTTACGTTATTTATGTAAATGACATAAAAAAGGTAATAAAACATTCAAGCTTCAAACTCTACATTGATGATATGAAACTATATAAAGAAATTAAAACTGAAGCTGATTTGATGCTGCTTGATGAGGACTTTATTAGAGTTAATCAATGGAATCGTGAAAACGGATTTGAATTTAATGCTACTAAATGTAAAGTCATGAAATTTTTGCATAAACCTAACGTTAACATGATTAATTACGATTTCAAGGCCAATGATACTGTTATTGGGTACGTTGATAAGATAAAGGATCTAGGAGTAATTTTTGATCCGTTACTAAATTTCAATGATCATATAGAGTACATAATCAACAGAGCCAAAAGATCTGTATAGATGGTTAAGTTCTATTGCAGAGATTTTCACAATACGATTTCTATAATTACAATGTATAACGCCTACGTTAAATCTATACTAATGTATGCCTCGGTGATTTGGTCACCAACGACCAAATATCAGATATATAGGATTGAACAAATCCAACACAGTTTTTTAAGATTTATTGCGTTTAAATCTAATCAGCCGATGCACAGATTTGACCACAACTATTCAAGTATAGCAAGGGAGCTTAATATTCATACGCTTGAATCTGCCAGAAAGATACATGAACTATATCTACTATTTAATATATTCAATGGAAGAGTGGTATCTATGCACCTACTCTCACAATTTTCGTTCATTATACCTGACATCAGACTAAGAAGCAGTGGGTTGATTTTGACGATTCCATTTAAATACCGTGATGTCCGTGAAGTGTCAACCATTTACAAGCTGAGTGCAGCTGCAAATATGCATTCCAAGGCCACTGATTTTTTTGGAGGCTCGTTTTCAAGTTTTAGAAAAATTGTTAATTCTAAAATACGTCAATTCTAGCAGAACTGCTTTTAAAACGAAGTTAAAAATATACAAAGGATAGGTTTTGATAGTGGAAACACAAATTATGTTAGGAGAAATGCTTTTTATGCTAGTCTTTAGTTGACCTTTTTATGAATTTTGTATTAAAATCTTGTGTTTAATTTAGTATTAGGTATATGAAAGTGTATTTTGTTTGATTATATTTTGTTTGATTAATTTTTGTTTACTACACAACCATGTTTGATGCAATAAATTATAACTCTGTATAGTGGGAGTTTTACTCCCGTTGAAATTCTGAAAATAAAATAAATAAAATAAAATAAAGCTCAACGAAACTATTCTGTTTCTGAGCTTGAATGTCTTACGGCAATTCTGAGTGTGAAGAAATTCAGGGGCTATGTTGAAGGTCACCGATTTACAATTGTGACTGATCACTCAAGTCTGAAGTGGCTTATGTCACAGAAAGACTTGAGTGGTCGTCTGGCTAGGTGGAGCCTAAAACTCCAACATATGGATTTTACCATTGTCCACCAAAAAGGTACCCAAAATATAGTCCCTGATGCTCTATCTCGTCTTTATGACGATACACACGAAGAATTGTCGGAAGCATTAGTACATCACATTAATGAAATTAAAATCGACAATGAAGGTTATCGGCACAAGGAATATACGGATATGATAGCTAAAGTTCAATCATCACCAAAGGACTTTCCATCAGTTAAAGTCGTGGATGATAAGCTATACATACGTATTGAGCCAAGACCTGATGCAATACCCAACGATGTTCCTGTGTGGAAACTCTGGGTACCAAAACCGATGACTTCCAACATGATTCAGAAACATCACGATGATAGTACTGCTGCTCATGGAGGTGTTAAAAAGACTTTAGAATTACTTCGACGTCTTTATTATTGGCCGGGCATGGCGTCACAGGTACACAACTATGTTGTGTCCTGCGACACATGTAAACAAACAAAAGCCACGAATCAGATATTGCGTCCTCCGATGCAATATCAATTCGAAACAGCACGTCCATGGCAGAGAGTCTATATAGATTTTTTGGGACCGTACCCTCGTTCTACACTTGGGAATACGGTGTTATTGATAGTTCTGGATCATGCTACGAAGTTTGTACTACTGAAACCACTTAGAAACACAACTTCACCGAAGGTGAATGCTTTTCTAAGGAATGAAGTGTTTCTTACATATGGGGTACCAGAGTTTCTACACAGTGACAATGGCAAGCAGTTCACTAGTAGGAACTTTCAAAGTCTTTTGTCAGATTTCGGCATTAAACACATTAGGACCGGTGTCTATAGTCCTCAAAGTAACGCGTCAGAGCGGTTCAATAGGTCAGTACTAGCAGCAATTCGAGCGTTCATAAAAGGTCAACATACCAAGTGGGACTCACAAATTGGTGAAATCGCATATGCACTGCGGGCGGCAGTACACTCTGCTACCAAGTACTCACCGTACTATCTATTATTTGGTCAACATCCAATATCGGATGGAAATACTAACCATTTGTTGAGATCACTACACCAGCTTGGTGAAGATGCTGGTGAGGAATTAGAACGTTCTGATCATTTGACTCTGCTTCGGAACCGGGTTCAACAAAATTTAAAAGCAGCCTTCAAAAAGTCGCAACATCAGTACAACCTGCGATCTAAACTACGGACTTTTCAACCACAACAACGTGTGTTTGTACGGCAACATCATTTGAGTGACGCTACAAAAAAATTCTCGGCAAAATTGGCTCCAAAGTTCTTACCTGCGATGATTAAGACTAAGATTGGAAATGTACTCTACGAGTGCATAGATATGAGCGGTAAGAGTCTTGGAGTCCATCACGCGAAAGACATCAGGGAATGATGTCTTTTCGTTAGGTAGGGTAGTTCCTCTGTCTGGTTGTTGTCTCTGGGGGTCACACCTCCCGTGTCATACTTACTGGTTGTATCGGGGTGTCCATAGTGCTGACGTTCGGATGGATGGTCGGTCTCAGTACTCAGTGAAGTTCCTAGGGACCTCATGAGTGTAGGAACCGGTCATCGGTCTTGACGCCAGTGACTGTAGGTATCTCGATCCCAGATACAGATTAGTTGTGGGAAGTAGTTTGCTGGTTTCTGACGTAGAGGGGGTGACGACGTTTTTGTGATTTCAAGAGTAAATACCTTGGTTTTTACCTTGAATTCATGGTGTAACGTCCGCTATATTCGCCTAAAACAACAATAAAACCAATTCATCTTCTTTTTCTAATTCAATAAAAATGTATTTCAATAGTTTCAGTTCACTTTTACATTAATAATAATTTTAAAATTTGCTAATACTTAACGGCTAGTTAAATTTCGAATATACTATAAAAAACAAACGAACGTACTCAATTTTATTTCCAATTCTAACGAACAGATGTCGTTACTAATTTTTGCTGAATCTTTGGTGTTACACGATGCTCATTATAAAAATAAAAAGACAATCAGATTTTTTGCATATAAAATGGTGTGTAACTCTCACAAAAGAGGATATAAAAAGTTTCATTTTGATAATTCGATGTTTAGTTTTTAAAACAAATAAAAATATATTTTTTTATTTTTAAATTCGGTCTTCGGTTTTTTTTAATGTTTGACGTTAAAGAAAACCTGTAAGTAAAAAGGAAAAAAAGATTTTGTTAGTTGTGTACTGTTAAGATTGAATTAAAATTCTAAAATTACATTAAAACAAAATGGCAAATTTGAGTTTTCTTTAAATGTCTATAAAACAAAAATATATATATATATTGTTTTTTTTGCCTTCATTGAAAGGGAATTTATTTAATATTTTGGGGCAAAAGCAGTGCTATTACTATTGTGTGCGATATCGACAATTAAATAAAAACAGTATTCAACGAAGTTAAGGAAGGAAAAAACCATTTAACTTGATAATTTTCCTTTGGAATGCCAAGTATGATTTTCAAACAACAAAGTGTTTTAACATTACTCCAATATTGAATTGACAAAAAGGGAAATGATAAATCCGAAATTATCGCATATTAATATTTACATTTGCACACTGGAAATTAAATATACAAACAAATGAAATTGCATTATTCGAGAACAATGGTTGACTTTCATATATCGTGTTTCTGACAAGAAGATAACTAAACGAAACAAGTGGGCCGACATTTTAAATATTTTTATTTTGATGCTGGGAATTTTTGTGAATGAAAACAACGTTCGGCATCAGTGTGATAACTCAGCTAAGGATAAATGAAGTAAAGAACAAATCAACAGTTTAAGATAAGGTATTTTTCTAATTTTATATTAGCATTGAATTTATATCTTTTTATGTGTTTCAACTTAGTTTCTTTTGATGATAGGCTAATAGTATAAAACTTAAGAGATTCCCAAAATTTTTTTAGATTCGTGTGGGGATAATTCCGTCCATCCCGCAAATTTTTTTTTAGGAATATATATTTATTCGCATTAGATAAAAAGGTCCAAGCCACGATATAGTGGCGAAGTAATAATGTTAAAAATCACATTATTTCGGAAATTATAGAATCTCGATATTATTCGTTTAGTGTCGATTCCACTCAGGATGTGAGCCATACAGACCAGTTGTAAATTCTGTTTCATCTAATATTCAAACCGCAAATAATATTCAAACTTGCTCAACGTCACAAACACTTTGTCTAGAGGAACAAAAAGACCACCTTGAAAAATCGTTGTTCAAGCCAATTATAAAGGCTTTTCTTTTCAATCTGAGAGAGCGTGCTAAAGATTATGAAGATCTAGATAGCCAATACTCACTTTTAATACATTTAAATTTGATGAGTGATGAAGAGATTGCTAATTCTTGCAAAGCAATAACCGCAAAATACCCAAAAGATCTCAATGCAAATCAATTGATTGACGAATGTCAATTTGCCAAAAATTATTTCACATTTGATAATTTAAATTATGAATCGATGCACAAAACAATGTTCAATAATAATCTTTCCACCACTTTTCCGAATATCGATATTTTATTACGAATGTTTTTATGCATGTTTGTCGATAATGTTATAGGCGAACGATCATTTTCAAAACTGAAGTTAATCAAAAGTTATCTGCGTAATACTATGAGTAATGATCGTCTGGGGTCCTATTCCTGAACACATAAATGTCATCACAATATTGTAAATTCACACAATATTGTGAGTTTCGTATTATGTAACACCAATTTGGTGAAAATTCAACGCAATATTGTGAATCTGACAAGAACAATATAGTTACTGTCAAAATCACAATTTTGCTTTATGTTTTGTGTGTTGACTTTTTTTATACATATTTTATCGATTGGCGTAAAAGTTAATTTATAACGCAAAATTAAGTCTTTAGTAATATTAAATAATCATATTTTTATATAAATATCATTAAAACATATTTATTTATTAAATATATTTTTATTTTATTTTGCTTGTTTTAAGATTAAAAAAGTTAGTTGTCAAAAGCACGAATCTAGTACCAAAAATCGGCTATAATTTGCTATAATTGGTTTATGTCTAAGGATACACAGATAAGAGTTACAGAATAACAAATTTATACAAAGTTGTTAAGCATTTTGGTGAAATTGACAGTATTGTCGATTGACAAATATTTGTTCGGGAATAGGGCCCCTGAACGATTTATCCATTCTTTCTATTGACAATGAAATTTTGGACGAAATTAAATTCGATGAAATTATAAACACTTAAATACAGAAAAAATGTAATTTTAATAATAAATATATTTCAAACTTGTCTGGTTTTAGTTTCTTTTTTGCTTATGCTTGGGGCCCTGAATCACGGGGCCCTGGTGCGGTTGCCTTAAAACTTGTATGATAATCCGCCACTGATATATATATATATATATATATATATATATATATATATATATATATATATATATATATATATATATATATATATATATATATATATATATATATATATATATATATAAATTTTTTTTTCTTTTTGTTTTTTCGTCTCCGCTTATCATATATAGTCGTTTGGCACAAAAATTTTTCCGAAATTCCGAGATGAAGCCCATTGCAATGGGTAGATTTTTATATGAAATCTACCTAAAAGTATGATGTTGAAAATGGCTAGTAAATTTGATACGTAGCAAATTAGATGCTGGTGTAAGCTTAGTGTTAATTGTTGCGACGCTAGTGCACATCGTTAATAATCACATCGGGGTCACCAATTATATGGATTATCCTCTTTAGCAAACCATATATTTTACTACGTGTTGTATTCAATTCCTTCTTTATTAACAGGAATTCTTTGTGCTCTAATACGGATTAAACTTTATTTAAATAGATTGAATCAAATTTCCTTATTTTTAAATAATAACAGTGATGCGTAGTTATATACAACACTTAATAAAACATTAATCCCATTCTTTGATTAGTTTTTCTAATTGAATTATTCAATGTATATTAATTTTTGGTACATAATTATTTATTGTACATAATTATTGGTTGGACATGATTGTTTAGTATACATAATTATTCCTTGTACATACTTATTTAGAGTTTATAGTTAAACATATAATTATAACAATTTAAACACAGAAAATTATTTTAAATATTTTTCAAAAAAAACTAACAGTCTAATAAAAAGACGATATTGGTAAATCCAAATTTTTAAGGCAAGTCAAGGCAATCTGTTTCTTTTTAAAATTTCAAAAACATTTAAGTTTGAAGCATCAGCACAGAATAATAAGCAACTAGCAAACTGAAAGTATTCAAATGAATTGAACGAAAAATTGCTGTGAAAAGCGAATGATCCTTTACAAAGTCTAATCTCAATTCCAGCTCGGGGATCGAACCAGAATCCTTCTGATCAGAGTCAATGGTTTAAAATTTAATACTTGTCAGCAAAAGAGAAGCTTCTTACTTCTTCATCTTGGCCTGCAGGTATTCTTGTAAAAGAATTTAAACCTAAGCCAAGTTATCGTCCTTTTATAAAGATTCCGGGTTCAAGCTCAACAGCAACATAATTAATACTGCTAAGAATACTTCATCAATGCTGTCTTCATCACCTGTGAAACTTTCTACTGAATTGATTATCTATGTTCAAAATGTACGTGGCATGGCTTCAAAATCATCATCTTTTTGCTGATTTCTTAATTCCACAAATTTTCCAATTTATGTTTTAACTAAAACCTGGTTTATTCTCAAGATTTTTTTACGAATAACTACAATGTTTATCGCTGTGATAGATCATCGTTAAATAGTAATACAAATACTGCAATAAGTTGCAGTTCATTGGTCTCTTCAAAATGAAACTCTCGATATTGAAACCGAATATAATACAACTGAGCTGCTTTGTGTATCAATAACTATTTCACAAGTAAAATGTTTGATAATTGTTGTATATATATACCACCAGGGATGTCATGGTCACTATGTATCCATAGTATTGTTGATAAAAGTAGAATTTGTGATAAAATCATCTTATTTGGTGATTTTAACCTGCCGAATATTAAATTGGAATCTACAGCTGATGGTGATTTTTTATTACCTGTAAATTTAAAAACAGTCATCGATTACACATGTATTTATTCATTATTAGCATGTGATTTGTATCAAAATAATAGTATTTGTAACATTAATGGAAAAATTTTAGATTTAATTTTTACAAATGACTGTAATTTGCTATCATTGGAAGAATCCATTACTCCATTTGTAGTTAATGACAATCACCATAAACCCTATGAAATTGTAATTAAAGATAATGCTTTTTTACCTGTTAATCAATTTGCCAATGAGCTACCTTCTTATAATTTTAATAGAATTGATGGTGAAGGCTTAAATTTGTATCTCAACAATTTTGATTGGGGTTTGATTATTTCTAACAATTCAATCGATTCAGATGTTGAAATATTTGACAAAATACTTATGAATGGTTGTGTCCAATACATTCCCGTCATTAAAAAGGAAAAGAGCAATTTTCCTCCTTGGATTGTCAAAAATCTAATTCATTTGAAGAATCGCAAAAATAAGGCGCGTGAAAAATTTAAGAAAACCAATTCACCTAACGATAAGGATATTGTATGGATTCTGCAAGCCGAGTTTGATAAACAATATTCTATTAACTATGGTAGATATATGTCTAATGTAGAGGTTATTAGGGACAAACCCAAAAAAATTTGGGAATTTGTCAATTTAAAACGTAGAGGTCTTACGGCCTACCAACAACCATGTGTCTAGAGTCGGAAAAAATCTTCTGATACCCAAGGCATTTGTAACTTATTTCAAAAATTCTTTCAAAATGTATACGTAAGTCAAAGTACGACTTTTGATAGCGATTGTGATGACTCATGTAATGTACCATCTTTTTGCTCTCCTTTAATTAGTATGGAGGATATTACGTTTGTCTTGAATTCATTTAAAGAAGGTTCAGGTCCAGATGGCATACCGTCTATAACGTTAAAATTGTGCTCTAGTTCATTTGCACGTCCGCTTTTCATCTTATTTAATAAATCTCTGAATCTTGGTGCATTTTCCTCTAAATGGAAAATGTCACATATGCTTCCCATTTACAAAAATGGTAGTAGATGTCACATTTTTAATTATAGAGGGATTTCAATACTTTCTGCATTACCCAAGCTGTTTGAATCTATTGTTTGTGATTATCTGTTTTTTAAATGCAAAGAATATATAACAGTGATGCCAGATTTTCAAAAATGAATTTCCCGTTGACGGATCGAAAATTCCCGATTTTTCCCGTTTTCTTAAGGAAAAAACCCCTCAGAAATTCCCATCAAGCTTTCAATAAAAATATACATATAAATTCAATTGTTTATTGAAAAACTTCAAAAACCACCACAATTATAACAATATTTATCCTTCCGACAACTATAAATATAGGTTTAGGTTTAGGTTTAGTAGTCTTAATATAGAATAAAACAAACAGCTTTTAATTTTATTCTGTACCGCGAATGTGGCGGAACACAATAAAACAATTTATTTGATTGTATTGAATGCTGAAATAAATTTTGTTTTGTTTTATAAAAATTTGATTGCATGTTATAAAAATCAAAAGTAAACATTTTCGACCATAAAAAACAGTCAATTCAAACTGAAGCGCATGTCCCACTCTCGAATATTAAAAAAGGCAAGACTATGATTAAATTGAATTAAATTTCCAAAAGATTGTTTTTTGGTTTCTTATTAGTATAATCTTATTTGATGTCTTTCATTAGGTAGGGCTTTCATTAGGCTTTTCATAGACTTTTCATTTTCAAAATACCAAACAATTAAATAGATATCGAAATTGAATCAAATTTATTTAATTGTTTGGAATTAATTATTCAAAAAAATGCAATAACATTCATTGTTTTTCTTTATTCGTTTTACTTGTCTTATCAATAAATTTTAAAATAATTCAATTTAAATTAATAAATGTTACTCTATCGGAAGGATAAAACGTTGTTTTGGGTTCGTTTGTAATGAATTTTATTCTCTCGAAAATTTGTAATGCTCGCTTGTGTCTCGCTCACATCGTAAACTTTTCCTTGAAAAATAAAATATTGCATTAAAAACTTACACAATATATTACTATTGTTTCGATTCTCCATACAACTTGTGGAATAAGAAAAAACTGCTATAAAATGGAGCATTAAATCTATTAAAATTGAGAAGGACATTTTTTAAAAGAAGTAAATATGTCTTGATTTCATGATTTTCAAAAAATTTTAAAATTGTAATAGCTCTTTTTCGATACGCAAACAACTGCTCAGAAATAAAATAGTGATGCCAAACATCCCAATTTTTTTAATATGTTTAAAATGGATGGATGCATAGAGAGCCAACTTGTAGTTCCAGGTGATTTCATTTCTCGTTTCGCAGCATCAAAATATTCCTGAAATTCAGATAACATGTTGGTCCGTTGGAGTACTCAAAACGTACCTATCTCCCTAAGAAAGGGTGATCGACAAGATGTCTGAGCCTGGTAAAAAGTTGGTTGGTGCAACCATTTCAAAATAAGTTTTAATTTAAAACGATTCTATTATTAAATGTGAAAAATCCCGCACTTTCCAAGTTTTTTTCCGCTTTCCCGTTTTATATGAAATATCCCGCAAACGGGAAAAAATCCCGCGATCTGGCAACACTGATATATAACCGTTCATCAGCATGGTTTTTTTAAGGGCAGGTCTACTTTAACGAATTTAGTAGAGTTTCTTAACTCTACAGTAAATGTTCTTGAAAATGGAGGTCAAGTTGATGTTATATTCACTGACTACACACAGTTAAAAAAAATTGAGTATGCAATGCAAATTGCTACACATATAGGTCCTACGGAAGTTTCCATTACAAAACAATACAAAGCTTGCTATATAAAGTTAAACTAATGCTCTTTGCATCAATATTTAACAGAGTACTTGAAGTAAAATAAAAAAGCTTGTTGTTTAAAAATGTCTGTTATTTGCATTAAATAAAGTAAGCGCAACATTTTTTTTAGTATAGCATTTTAATGCAAATTGCATCATAATATCGAGATACTTTGATTATTACGCACCTGCCTAAATTAATCAAATTAAAATAAAAAAATTACAACGGAAAAAATTAAAACATACATACCACCTTATTCAGTATTATTATAGACTTTCAGCTCACAGCTGAGAAGCGATAACTAAAACATACATGAATCGATTTTAACTATATATTTCTAAAATGGATAATACTCTAGTGAATTTTAAAATTTCTTTAATGTATTAAATTGTAGCAAGGTGCATTAAAACTTCTAGCTGTTCTATAGAAATAAATTATGATGCAAGAGTTGTTTTAAATTTTATAGAAATGCATTGAAATTAGGTTTACTGCAACATTTACTTTACAATTCAATAATAATCTGCAACGCATAGCTCCTATTGCAAGACTTGCTTTAAATATTGCAGTTACTTTTTCAACTGTGCAAGAAGGCTTTTGATACGATTCAACATAAAATCATCTTATCAAAACTACCTCAATTCGGATTCAATTCCGCAGTGTTAATTAAATGGATGCGTTCCTAATTGACTGGCCGAGTTCAATATATGTTGATTGATGACAAGAAATCGGATTATATATATATGTTCATTCTGGAGTTCCTCAGGGTTCACATTTAGAACCCCTCTTATTCATATTATTTATTAATTGTTTATCTTACATCATTGAGTTTGGTCATTTTCTTTTGTATGCTGATGATTTAAAAATTTATCGGGTCATTGAGACGGCAGCTGATTTTTTTTTCATTTACAATTAGATATTGGTAATATAAGCAAATGGTACAATGAAAATAAGCTATATTCGAATGTTAAGAAATGTAAAATTCTATCACTCTATAAGAAGCTGAATCCTCAGATCTTTGAATATCAAATACTGGGCAATTCGCTAATTAGAGTTTCTGAAGTAATTGATTAAACATTGATTGATTGATTACACATTGATCGTATTACTGTCAAAGCATCATCAATTTTTGGATTTATCAAAAAAGCGGCTAAAGATTTTCATGATATGAAAACAATTTTGCTACTTTATAATCAGTGATCAGATTTTTATTTTTTAAGGGCGCTCGCACTTATTTTAAAAATAAAACCATGTGGTCTTTATTTTTATAATTTATTTTTCGCTCTTGCACTTAGGATAATATGAAAAAATTTACAAAAAAACTCTTTATAGGCAAAATAAAAATTTACGAGAAAAGATTTGGTTGGCAGATAGTTATTTGAAAAAAATAAATATAATGCTCTCAGAGATTTTTTTATAATAATTTTTTTGTTTTTCTTTTCTTTTGGTTTAGTTTGGTTGAAATATGTATGAAAATAAGTGACGTCGATATGAATATAAAATAGCTTAGTTTACAAAAAAAGAACAACAAAGCGATAGTTTTTTCAGATAATACAGTTAATCATTCAAATCGAACGCGACTTATGTTTTTTTACTGTTTTAATAAAAAAAAGAAAAATGTGTATTTGCCCTTATCAGTTGGAATAGATAGAAAAAAATTTATGTAAAATTAATTAAAAATAATAGTGGAAAAAAAATTAATTAATTTATGAATATAAATTAATTAATTTTTTTCGACTATTATTTATTTTAATTTTAACGAAATCCGTTCAATAAATCATTTTAAAGAAATAATTTTATTTACTTCATAATTTAATTCATACATAACATATTAAAAATTATTCATTATTAAATTATTTACCTAAATGGAGATCATTATCTAAAATTACGATTCAAAGATACAAATTTCTAAAATCTTTGCTTATCAAATAACGAAATAGGACGATAAAAAAATAGATTTTATTTTATTCCTCTTTTCTTTGAACGAAATAAATTTAAAAAAAATAAAATCTATAACGTACAAAAATTTATTTCTAAAGTAAAATTAAAATATCTGAGGGCGAAAAATAAGAAAATAAAATTTAGCTCTTTGAGTGCAGATTTTAATTTATGTATATGTCTTTTTTTTGGGAGACAAAAACTTTTTAAGGGCAAAATAAAATAAAAATCGGAAAACTGTTTATAATTCTTTCGTTCGTTCTAACTTAGAATATGCCTCAATGAACTGGTCACCAGTTATGCTGATATCCATATAAATAGAATCGAAGCATTATAAAAGAAATTTTGTATCTATTACGTTAGGAAATTTACAGTCGGTAACGTAAACTTAACGTTAACTTAACGTTAAAGTTCATTTCATTCTATCTTAAACGCCCGATTTATAGTCGGTAAACTTATCCTTAACGTTAACTTTAACTTAACCGTAACGTAAGACACTACCATTGATTAAGTATTATAAGATAATGGGCGAAGTGAATAAAAAGTAGAATATTCTAAATACTTAAATTTTTAAGCATTTTCTGATAAATCAGTGAATAAAATGAATGTACTTGATATTTTCAAGTTGCTATTTGTACAACTTATTTATGAAAATAATGAATGAATTTATCATTTTAAAGATTATTTAAGTTATTTAAATTAAGTTTGTTACGAAATTTGGACCTTTTATACGTAATTATAATATTACTTTACACCGGAAAGCTCAAAAAAATATATGAATACTGTAATATTACACCGGTACACTGAATTTATAACAAACAAACTGATTACACTTGGAGATCTCTTATATTATGAATCACAGAATGAATAATTTAACAAAACTATTAATTAGCTAACATGAAAAATAATTTATTCAAAAACAAATCAAAAATTATATAAATTAAAATTCAATTAAAATCTTACATTAATTTAATTTCTCCAATGTTGTCTTCTTCATGTTTTATTTCACATCTTCGTTTATCTTGATGGTTAATTAAAGGTTTTATTATATCAAAGCAGAAACTAATCCGTTCCTCCACAAAAAAGCAATGCATAATGAAGTCACTGCACGAAAATTTCATAAACGGACTTGATGATTAATTTTTACAAATAGAATTAGAGTTTAGACAATTTTGTGCTTAGCATCTCGTACGGTAATAACATCATGAACTTTTTCAATTAATTTTTGTTTTTCGTCATCATCAAAACTCATATACCCTTTGACCTTCTTCACAAAGTTACAAATTCATTTTCAAAAACTGATAACATAACACTTGCTTGATAAATAACTTTTATTTCTTGAATGTAAAACATATTTCTTTTACATATTTTTATAGATGCAATTGAGGTTTTGACATTTTATTAAATTCTCAACCATAAAAAAACCTTTACAATATTAACACAACAATTGAAATGAAAAGCAAATTTATTTTCTTTTTAGTTTTAAAATAACATTTTTGAAATAATTAACAACATTAAAAACTCTAAAGTAAGCTATATCACGACTCAGTCATCACTGAGTTCAATTTTCAATTTACATAACTTACTGATTGATTAAAAAATTATATACTAACTTGATTTTAAAAATTAAACTAACTCGAGTTTAAAATTATACTAACTAACGATTCAAATATTTTGATCGTTTTATACACATCTCATTAAACTTTCTGTCTCTTTTTCTAATCAATTTTCACTAATACAAACATCAATTCTACTTTTTTTCAAATTAAACAATCAATAATACAACATGTTTTATTAATACGAATGATGTAACTTAAACCGTCAACAGTAGTACAAAAAAATGTAGCTACGTTTACCACAAATAAAGAGAACAAATTAATAAATTTAAAGACTATTATTTCAAAGCAAAAATTGAAAATTGTCCGCCGTTACAAGTTTTAGTAATATTTTACGAATGAATTTTTGTCGGCTATTGATTTCACATTAATTGTCACTTAAAGAATTTCTCTGCGATTCTGAAAGGTTTATTAAGCGAAAGCCAAAAAAACTTCGATCTGAATATATGCTCGCTCAAATAAACCAAAATTTTAAAACAACCACAACTAATTAAAGGAAATCTAAGATTTTTGTGCGATAACATATTTTTGTAAATAAATAAATAAACTTAAATACAGTTTATGACAATTTATGATTCACAGAAGATTGTTTGAGGTTTTTTTTAAATTGAGGAAACGGGACAAAACTTTATAGAGAATGGTTCTCCAATTATTTACACTACGGTTGACGCATTTTTATAATTCCTAGTTATCGGTTAACTAAACATTAACAAAGATTTTCTACTACCCAACTTAAAAAATCTACTTTCGATGTTTGTTCATTGCATCGAAAATTTATTTTTCGTCACCAGTGATAAAAAAACCTATACAAATTACTTTCGTACCTAGTGACGAAAGCAATTTTTTAAAAGCCATCTATTTTCTAATTTCTTAACTAGAATAAATCATCCTAGAACACTCGTTAAGAGAATCAATTGATTGAATGAACTAATTTTGTTAGTGTTAATTAATATTCTTGGGAAGATGACGTTAATTAATTTTAGAATTATTTACGGACAATTTATATTAAAAAATAATATAATAGTTAACTATATAAGATTCACATATTCTTTTTAAAGAGTATGGTAACAAACAATTGATGTTCAGCTATTTAAAAAAAAATTGTTTCACCTATTTATTTAAGAAAAACGAAAAAAAATATTTATTTACATAAAATATTTTACGTTGTTTTAAAATATATCAGGAATTTACGTAACGTCGCCCCCATATAAAAACTAAATCAAAACTGTTGTTTTTATTTTAGAAATCATAATAAAAATTTTTAAACTTGACTTTGTTTATTAGAAAACCGTCTCTAGTTATAAGCCTACTAGACGCGAAATGGAAAAAACAATAAACCTTTAAAGATGTGTTATTTAATGATTTAAGGGACTTTAGAGACCAAATAGAATAAAAATATAGAATTTTGTAGTGTAAATAGAATAAATATATGTATACAGTTGACGATTTTTTTGTACGAAAGGACAATCAGGCTTGTAACTAAAGACGGTTTTTATTTATAGCATAGAAATTGGATAATTTATTCATATTGAATCATCTATATTTTAATAGCAGAAATATAAATTTAAAGATTTTGTTTGGATGTTTATATATTTTAAAATTTGAGTTGTATGTAATTTTAAATGAAAATGCCTAATAATTAATAATAGTTTTTAAAAAAGTAGTAGAAAAAGTACAGTTTTCTACTCGCCGATAATCATATTTTGAATCTCGCGACCATTACCAACCTCGGCTATCGCTTCGGCTTATAAACTGTCCTCTCGCTTCAAAATATGTTGTTTTCGGCATCGTTGAAAAATATGCTATTAAATTTGTATTCAAACCTGAAGAAATCATATCCTGTTCTTCAGACATTTTGAGACTATTTTCAACTTTGACATTTATAATTTTCAGCATATTCTACAATTTTCTAGTAAATACTAAAAAAGATTAGAATATTATTATTCACTTGAAATAAGGAATGTGCTAATGCTTACTAGTTTATACTTTTAGTTTATTCTATAGGGCGATTTTTCTGTTCCTGTGTTTACCGCAATGGCGCTGCAAAAAGGGGATAAGAGAAAAAATCACAAAAATTTTATATGGGATTTCATACAAAACACAACTTGAATAATTTTAAAAATTATCTATGAAATTTCTCATTTTACCACAATTGAACAATTTTAATTTGCTTATGGAGTATTATTGACTATATTTTAAGCGTAATATATAAAATATTATTCTTAAGTCGCTCAAAAAAGAAACATAAAAGTTGTCAAAATTTCCCATACAAAGTTGTATGAAAAATTTAACCTATTTTCATATTTGTTTTACAGACAGAAGAAAAGAAAATATTTTATATATTATGCTTAATATATTGTCAATGATACTTCATAAAGTAATTTAAATTATTTAATTGTAGTAAGATGAGAAATTTCATAGAAAACTTTTAAAATTATTCAAATTGTGTTTTGTATGGAATTCCATATAAAATTTTTGTGATTTTTTCTCTTATCCCCTTTTTGCAGCGCCATTGCGGTAAACACAGGAACAGAAAAATCGCCCTATAGTTTTTATTATATCACTATGAACAAAAATTATTTGCCGTTGCTTATAACATATTAGAAAAAAAGAGTATTTCACTATGTTTAAAAAGTTATGGTTTAAAGGGTATGGTGGAGCAGGCTGGATAATTGTAAAAGTATGATGCGAAAACGAAATAAAACATTTTATTTTTTACTAGCAGGACCCGGCGTGCTTTGCTACGCTTATAAATAAAGTTTGTGCACAGACATTTTGTTGACGTAGTAGCAATGATTTGAAAAAGTGGGAATAAGAAATGATAGCGTAATTCATAATTTTTCTTTTTAAAAATATAAATGAAAAGTAATCAGTACTCTAGCTGCAGCCAAATTCTGTAACTGTGAAGTGGGGAAGTGATAAGTTTTTTATCACTTCACCGCAAAAATATCTAAGTGAGTGAAGTTTTAAAACAATAACTTTAACACTGACGTTTTGTTTGGCAATGAAATGAAATCGTTTCTTTTGTTGTTATTGACATTATGTCAAAAAACAGCAAAACGTCAATGCGATTTGATTTTTAAAAATTGCATTTCTAAATTAAATGCAGATTAATTTTACAAATTTAATTTCTGAAATAGTTATTTATATCTAAATTTGTAAAAATGTACGTTCAAATTGTGTTGAAACTTAAAATAAACATTTAATTTTATGTATATTTGACGTTTGACAGTGCGCGGCTTGCTATTAGATTTTTTAACACTCTAATCGCATATAGAATCGCAAAAATGGAAAAATGATAAAAAATTAATGATAAAATCGAAATGAAGAAATTTTTAACACTTCACCACTTCACAGTTACAGAATTTGGCTGCTGATCAGTTCGGATATGTGAAAAATTGGCGATCAAATAAGTTTTCGAGTAAGCTATAAAAATTTAAATGGCTTGTTGAATTAGTAGAGGTGTATCATCACTCATCTCTATATAGAACATTATACAGAACAAAAATAGATTCACAAATGTTCACAGTGCTCATGCATTGTATTTGTACCCGACACGAAACACACAAAAACTGTTCTAAAGAAGTTTTTCTGAGAGAAAATGAAAAATGCTGTCATATTGCAAAATTCAAGTGAATTACAATAATTACTTTGATCTTAATCACTCACAAAATCTCTCAACATTTTTTTTTTTTACACCAAATAGCGTAAAAGTTTTGTTTATTTAACATCGGTCGCATATTGCCGCTATCTCATAAGAAAGAAAACTCGTAAAGATAACATTCGATTTACATTGTGTCATTTTTATTACAACTTATTTATTTTAATATGGAACGAATTTCAAAATGTCGTTTTAATTATATTTATTTATTCGAGTACTTGTGGAAACACTATTTTTTTGTTTTTCTATCTGGTGCGTACACGAATAAATCAGAAGGTTTTCCTAACGCGCCAGCCACATACAGTTTTCCATGTGTGAAGAACGGATTCTCCAAATCTAGTCCACATGCTTGCAGTAACTGTCCGTGTGCTTTGTTGATGGTAATTGTAAAAGCGAGTTGCACTGGAAACTAAACGTTTGAATCTGTTGGGATCATTGAAATTTGTGGCATGTCTGTTGTGGCAACACTACATCTTCCTCTTCGAATTTTTCACTCAAAATTGTAGCTTCAATGACATTGTTCATCATCTTTTTCACTGAAGTTCAAAAATGTCTGTGTAATTTCAAAATATGTGGCTTATTCGGAATTACAATATGTGTCACAACAACACATAAAAACCTTTTAAGACCTAGGTTCTACAACATAATGTTTTTTAAGACGTTGATGGACGCAAATTTTTTTTTTTATATTCTTCTTAAAGAATGGAAAACTTAATAATAAATCCTTTCACATAATAATGTACGACATATAGGGCAATATTTCATGATAGGATGGAGGAAAAAAAACAATATACTTTTTTCAAATTTGCAGGAACAAAGCAAAAATTAGGTTCCTAATTATCCTAGGGCTAGAAGCATATATCAAGATCATGTAATGCATTGTTTACCTCAAGCCAGCATATATAATAGTTATATGGAAGGTCATTTGTTCGAGCAATCAAAAAGTTCATTCTTTTAAAAAATTAAAAAATTACGTCCATCAACATCTTAGAAAGCATGTTGTTATGGGACTTTTTTCTTAAAAGGTTCTTATTGTTGTTGCGACACACATTGTAATTCCTACTACCCAACACATTTTATTTAAAAAAAATAGAGCGTTATCGTCAAAGAATATTCCATAACTAAGACTTAAACTATCGTTGATTGAAAAAAGAACGTCCGCCAGCACCCCTAAAATATCACTTATCCCCTTAATATAAGTGATCTCTTACTGTTATTGTCAGTAGTATACGATATCTCACGTTAACTGATTTGCCAATAGCAGGTACTAAAGTAGGCGGCTCTGTCACATCCATAGATCCAAAATTTTAAATATTACATATGTTCCTGCAGGCGGGCAGATATTATAAATTCATTGGTATTAATGCATTGTAACTGTTTGCAAATCACTATTGCAAACGTGTTGCTGGCTAAGGGCCACGTGTTTAATTAGTTTGTTTATCATAATTGCTATCCATGTTTGATTATACATAAGCTATGCTTTTTGTATAGTATTTGTGCGTATTCCATTTCGTAATTTTGAGCTTTTAATCGTTGTTATCAACTATCTTTCTTAGTTGAAGAAACATGTATTACATTCAATTGCAAACCAATAATATATTTAGTGTAGATGATAAAATATGTAACATCATTATGTGTTTAATTCAAATACATATAGTTTTGATATATACAAATGTAATTGTTTCAGATTATACTTTCATTTTTCAATTTCATTAAATTATGTTCAACAAAAAAAATTGATCAAAGGAATCTAACCGTATAAAACGATATTTAAAGAAAAATCAAATTAAATTATTATCAACATTTAGGCAGAACCCCTTAAGATAATTATAATGGCCCTGGGGTTCCATTCAAAAAAAAAGTTGGCCTGTTACCTATGCGCAAGTATGCACAACAACTTCCCAAAGTTTCATTATGATCGGATGAATGGTTTATTAATAATGCATAAACGACAAACTCACATACATTCAATTTTATATATATAGATTATGCTCAAAATTTACCAACACTTATGTCGTTTTCTTTTTGCCAGAGCAGAAAAAGTGATTTTTTTAAGATTTTTTTTTCACAAAACGAATTTGAAAAAAATTTGATCTAATTTTGTAGTTGTGTTGTGAACTCTCATTTAATGTTTTTGTTAATTAATAGTATTTAATTAAATAATTTTTTATTAATTTTGAATTTAAAACACGATTTAAACAAAACATTTTTTAAGCAATTACTATTTCACTTTAAACAAATAATAATAAATAAATGGCGTCTTGATGTTTACTAATTTTACAGATTTGTAAATGTATTTGTAAATAAATAAATAAATTATAAATACAATAACTTTAGTATTTACAACTTGATCTATCAAAAAGTCTAGATTCAGAAAAATATTTTCAGATCAAAAAAAAAAGAGCAATCTTTTTGAACAAAAAGAATATGAAATGCAAAAAAAAGTGATCTGACAGCTGCTTTTTTTGCTCTTAAGCCGGGCATTCACATACAACAGAAACAGAAACAGAATTTCATACAAATTTGACAGATAAAAATTCGGTTTCTGTAAAATTTGTATGGAATTCTGTTTCTGTTTCTGTTTCTGTTGTATGTTGTTTCAAGCCTTTAGGTCACTTTTTTTTGTCAAAAAGAAAACGACATTAGATAAAATACCATGGGTTCGTTCGTAAACACCAAATCGCTAGCTTATTTTCCTATTTTGACGTTTGTGGCTGGAAATGGTCGTTCTTAAACTATTTCTTGCCTATTTAAGCAAGCGATTTGACAGATAAAGTTGTTCGGAAACTCCATTTCTATTCCACAATAGGCGATTCGATCGCCTATTTTGGACTCGCTGTTTTTGAGATCCTAAATAAGGACTGAGATCTAAAAGTGACATTTGGGGTTTTTATTTGATTTTAATCAAAACAAATACAATATTATTATTAAAAATATAAATCTTATATTATATTTTGTGTGTCTCATTTATTTACTAGAAATATGAAAATTGATTTTTTAAAACTGCATCAATATTTTTATACAAAAATTAATCAAATAAAAATTCAAAACTTAAATCATTTGTTTTTATTTTTCATAATTTGAAATCTGCAAATAATAATTTTTTCACACAAACCAAACATGTTTTGTGTTGTGTTTAGTTTGTTTTACCTGTTGTTAAATTATTATAATTATTGTGATAGGTTTTAATAAATAATTATTAATTTTTAATACTTCATATATATATTTAGGCAACTGGTCGTTCGGAAACAAAATGCCAATTCTTGTTCTTGTTAAAGAACTGATAGCCACGCCCCTTGGAATGACAGTTGCCTATTTTAGAAAATAAGCAAGCGATTTGTTGTTTCCGAACGAAACCCATATAAAAATCATAAACTTCATCTGCAATATTTTCTCTTTTTTTCATAAGAAAATTAAGAACGCTATCTCTCTTACCCTAGAGAACAAACAAAAACAAACGACTTTTAACCAAAATATTGAAATTTAATAATTTACGAAAATGAGATGAGGTAAATAAATACTGAGGAGGTAATCTATTAATTAATTTTGATATTTTAAAGCGATCCGTTTTGTATTTTTTCCTAATAACAATTATTTGTTTATTATTATTTGAACTATAATTGTGGAATAAGTTACATAATTGTCTGTACAATCAGCTTCCATTAATTATCTCGTTTCAACGCTATTTGACTTTAGTTTTCCTGTAGTGTAGCATGAACGTCTTGAGTTCCGACGTCAGTTACCCATGTTTTTCTCTCCACCGAACACCGGCTGGTTAATGGGTCATTTTTTGGTTGTTCTTTCTAATGTGGTTAAATTTCTAACGCAATTAAATTTAATGAATCTGATTACATCGCAGCCTTTAATGTTATGTAATTCATTTCACGTTTCATTCAAATTCTATACTGACATTTTGCAACTTTACATGGACCATAATATTTTGGTATGACATTTCTCTCGAATGTTATGGGTTTAATAGGATTTGGTTGATAGGTAGAAAGCTCTGTTTGCGGTAGAGGCATGGGGTTTGCATGTTGTTTGACGTTGTTATAAAAAATATAAAGTTTTTGCACTTGTTCTACTGCGTAGTCACTAGTATCTCGGTTCCGGGGGGATATTTTCCCGGGAGATATTTAGTTTTACCGCTTTTATGAATAAATCAAGTAGTTTAAATTTCTTGAAAGTGGTTTAAGGTTATTCTTAAGAATTTGACTAGATTTGTTAAAGGTGACGTTTTATGTATCGATTTCACTTTACCTTATCGCAAACTTAAGCCTCAAATCAAAAAGTGCTGGGTATTATTGATGCTATATTTCAAAATGCAATATCAAAAGATCGGGCACTGATAATTTGCTTGATATTCTATAGTAGTTTATTGTATGTCTGGGTTCATTTGTGATAAGCTCTTTGTTTTTATTTCTGATGGCTGTGGATATTTGATAGAAATCTTTTATCATATGTCAATCATTTGCAAAGCGTGTCTTAAACTTTCAATTAACCATATGTTGATTAATGTTTTCCATGCACTTCTTCATATTTTGGATTATCTTTTTCCTTCTTTTAGGCTTTTCTAGAGCCTTGATACTTAGTTCTGAACCTTACGGATACTCCATTCCATTTCGATGTGGATTCTAAGTGTACCGTTTTCACATACTAATTGGGCAAAAGTTGATGTTGTTTCACGCAACCATTTAAGTATAATAAACCAAACTCCAAATTCTTCTTCGGTTTAATTACTGCAGTGGTAATACTTTATACTTATACTATACTTATCTTTTACTTATACTTATGTTTTTTTACTAGGAAATGTTGTGTATTAGAAATTGCAACATGTGTCACAGTAACACATGATACCTTTTAAGGCCTAGGTCCCGTAGGCCATAATATCATGCGTTCTAAGTCCTTGATGGACTCAAAATATTGTTTTTGAAGAACGGATACCCAAACAATAAATCCTAATACATATATAATAAAATATGACAAATGCGAATATTTCATGATGATATGGAGAAAATAAAATAAGAAATGAAAAATTGTGTAAAAACCAAAATTTTGAAAAAAAAAATAAAACGGGGTTGCCATTAATTATTGGCCGGCCTATTCAATCATATAACGTTTTTGTGGGTTCCTGCTATTAATAGAAATACAAGTTAATGTGAGATATGATATATAACTATTCACTTGATTAGGTCAGATGAGGCTTGAGCTATGCTGGCGGATGAAATATATTAGGTCAACGGTACTACTCTCAATCCTAGTCAAAGGGCATCTCTTGTTGATACCGAGCTACTGCTTGAGCGATGAAATGAGTCTCCGTCTAACTCTATATGTGGGGTCCAAATAGTAACGAAGAAATTACATCAAGAATCCAATCAGTAAGGAAGGAAGTACATCACGCGATTTAATAGCATTCTTTTTGCTAGATACAATCCAATTTAAGTTTTAATGCTGCAAATTTTTTAAAAAAATTTTCTTAACAATTATGTTTTTTATCATTAAATATTGGCCTATGTCATATTTTATATGTGATAGTATTTATTTTTAGTTATCCATTCTTCAAAATTACCTTTTGTAAGTTATAGCAATCGCAGGGACTGGAGTACGTAGGGTGGAGTGGTCACACCCAGAAATCCAATTCTTTGGTTCGTTTTATTTGAAATCTGTTTTTTGACAGTTCAATACGAATTCCGGTTGGGCAAATAAAACACAGCTGAATTGTAATTCAATTTTATACAAATTAGTATTTGAACTGTTTTTTTCACAACAATTAATTGTTTTTATATAGTTATTTATTCATAAAATGGCGTGCTGCATCAAATCATGTAAAAAAATTGTCAAAATTGCAAAACATTTTGCTGCTAAAATTACACATATCAGGTAAGGATATTTTAATAAAAAATGTTAAAATACAATTAAGTATATATTTTTAATACGTTTACAATAAGCTTGTGTCACAGAATTAATTATTTTCTAATTTAATTTTACATTTAATTTCTCAAATGTAAGGTGCCACAACGTGAAAACAATTTTTTTAGACACGCCCATTCACAGGGATTGTAAAAGTCATTGTTTGTTATAAAAAGTGTGTGTAAAAAATATGAATTTGAATATAATTTAAATTTTAAACGGATTTGATCTAGAATTTTTAATAGTGAAATATATTGTTTAAACATATTGTTTAAACAATGAGGAATTGCTTGAGGTTGAATCAGTAAGACTTCTTGGAGTGGATATTGAAAATAATCTGAAATGGAATAAACACGTGTTCAACCTCGCTAAATCTGCAATGCAAAAGTTAGGATTCTTGAGGCGATGGAAAAAGTTCTTCAATCCCGAGCAAATTTTGCTGATTTATAAGTCCTTTATTCGTCCATGCATGGAATACTGCTGTCATGTTTGGGGAGGTGCTTGTCAGTCAACAATAAAATGTCTAGACTCTGTACAGAGAAAGGCGATACGGTTGATTGATAATACAGAACTAACTGACCAGCTTGACTCACTCCAGCACCGAAGAAATGTGGCTGAATTGTCAATCTACTATAAATATAACTTTAGCGAATTCTCTTCAAATGAAATACAAAATATCTTTCCATCAAGTGCGCAATACAATCGACGAACAAGAACTTCAGAGTCATCCCATCCATTTGCTGTCAAAATATCTCGATGTAGAACTATGTCCTTCCAGAACGATTACTTCGATAGAGTGACCAAATTATGGAACTCATTGCCCGCCTTCGTATTTCCCGATGAATTTGCCCCTCAGACATTTAAAGAAAATATCAATCGCCATTTAAAAAATTAGTATAGTTATAATAATTTATTTATTTATTTATTTATTTATTATTACAATACAATATAGGTATAAGTATTGCTAAGGTAAGTAAGTATTGTTAAGGTAGGTAAGTATTGTTACAGGTAAGTATTGCCAATACAGGTAAGTATTGTACAGTTGTTTTCTTTTTCTCGCTCTTTTTCAGTCATTAGCTGAAAAAGTGCGAGAGAATGGAAAATATTGTTTTAATTAAATAAATTTTCCTTTCATTTTCCCTATCTCCTTCCTTTCTAGTTGACATGGTATCTTTGGATATTCAAAGAGTCTGAATAATGAATATTTCATATTTAGTGTGCTAAACATGTCTAACTAATTAATAAAAAAAAAAAAAATAACCATAAGGATTTTCAATTTAACTACGATGTTTATACATTTTATTATTAGTTTATTAGTCGAAGTATAGTTAAACATAAATTAAAATCGAACTTTTAGACCAATAGACAGTACAAGCTAATTTGATCAATATTTAGGAACAATCATCTTTAAAAGTGCGGTTAAAGGTACTTTGGAGTATTTTCAACCTATGCCAATTTCGTTATATTCTAAAATTGGGCAACTGTTAGAGAAAACTGAATAGGACAGAGATTTTCGATAAGTTTTTTTGTAGAAGTTATTTCATAGAAGTTTTGTAGTTAAATAAAAATATTTGCTTACAGAACAGCTTTACAAATCTGTATTCGTAAAGATGTCTTCATTTGTATTGCTGGCAATGATGTTAAAGTGTTGTCAGTGTGATACTGCTATTATTGCCTAAGATGATGGAGTAGTTGGTGATGCTGATGTCGTTACTATTGGTTATCATGTTAGTTCTTGTTACTTCCCATCAAACAATTTTACGTACGTACCCAAAAGTATACAATTTTTGCACGGAATTCCATACCCATTTTTCATTTATGAATGAGAATGTATATGTGTTACGAATTAAAATCAAAGTTTATCTCAAGTTATACTATATATAGAAATAGAAGTCATTGGTTTTTGTTGTCCCTAAGTGTCAGGTAAAATTTATATTGAATTGAATACTAAAATGAATACTGAATTAAATTAAGTAATTTAATAAATAAATGATCAAAACAATAAAAATTTGTTTAATTTATATCCCTAGTTAAACATTCCAATTGAAACCAATTGAAAAAAATGAATTGGATTAATCGGAATTCTGCATTGGGAATTTTCAATTAATTCCTATTCAAAAAATCTATTTCCAATACAATCCTATATTCATTCCTGTTAAATATCTCTATTTTATTTTTCAACCGGAATGGATAGGAAATGTATATAAATAGGAATTAACTGGAAATTTCCATTGCAGAATTCCGATTAATCCTATTCATTCCTATTAAATCTTTTCCTATTAAATCCTGTTAAATTCATAAGATTGTTTAATTTTTTCGAAGTTCGTTTTTCCTATTGAATCTCTTGATTTCCGATTGAAATTTAATTGGAAATTTCCATTAGAATCCTACAGAACCTCTTTTCCTGCTGAATCCCATTCATTCCGATTGAAATTTAATTGGTAGATCGAAGTCTTTCTATTAAACCAATTCAATCCGATTTAATCCTATTGAAATTATATTGGAGTTAATAGGATTCAATAGGTTTGAATTGGAATGTTTAACCACGGATATGAAATTACATTACATCTAGGGCGAACTATTATTGCACACAATCTTTAAATATTTCATTCGGAAAGCGCATAGAATTTGGTACGAAAATAAGCATTGAATGGGTCTGGAATACGTGCGGAAAATTCGTATGCAATACATGCAATATTAAAAATATTGGACTTGGAAAATTGTGACAGAGTTCATCCGCCAAGGGTTACGGAAATCCGTGCTGTGAGACACCTATTCCGAGTACTCTGTGCAATTTTCAGTGCTAAAAGGTACGACGTTGGGTAAGTGTTCATAAATAGAAAATTTTATTCATTTAGAAATGTAATGCCCGATTTATAGTCGGTAACGTTAACTTAACCGTAACTTAAGACACAACAAAATTTTGATTTATGGTCGGTAAGATATTACGTATTCTTTGACGTTTGATTTGATATTAATTTTGGTTTTGTAATCAATTTTATAAATCAATCAATCCTTTAAAAGTGACAAACTGATTTTAAAATCAAAATTTAAAATAATAAAATTCGAAATAAACATTTGATACAAAATTTGAAAATAAAAAAATTTATTTTCATATTAGTTTCATGCTAATATTTGGCTTTAAAGTCGCTCTTTTTATATCCTTTGCATTTTTTTATTAATAAAATTTTATTTTATGGACACTTGCAATTAAATATTAGTTTTCTTCATTTTTATACTAAACGTCAAAAAATCCTTAACAAAATCTTTTAGAATGAAATGAACTTTACGTTAAGTTAACGTTAAGTTTGCGTTAACGACTATAAATGCTCTAGTGCATTTTCATACATTTGTACTTTACGTTAAGTTAACGTTAAGTTAAAGTTACCGACTATAAATCAGGCATAAAGGATATAAAAAGAGCGACATTAATCTAAAGCCAAATTTCGGCATGAAATTAATATGAAAATACGTAAAACTCGCTTTTAGCGTACACCATATATAAAGTACACTTGGTCTATAGAGTACAGCAAATTTTTTTCTTACATCTATAAAAATTTTACGAACAAATTATCCTTCTTATAAGGTACCTCGACTTATAAGGTTATAACGTACACACGTTTAGTCCCGTGAACTATTTTTCTATGTAATTTGCCCAGTTTATAAAGTACGAATAGAAAATAAAAATACAAAATAAACATAAAAATTTAAAAGTCGTAAGTATTCGATGCTTTACGATATTTATTATTTTTCTACGAAATGTTTCTGCTTCCTTTCATTAATTTGTTGTGGTTCATGGGTTAATTCGCAAGTAAGTGTTGAGAAAATATTTGCTAATTTATCAGTTCGAATTCTTTAATGCTTTCATTCATGTTTTATGAAAATGCTAAAGGTGCGATACGGCCCCAAATCAAATTAAAATGCAAGTGATCACTTTGGCCAATAAATTTAAATGTTTGGCGGAAGTCGATCAAAGGAAGTCTTTCTCAAGTTAGGGTAATGTTTGAATTGTAGAAAAATTTCTTTGATTGTGCGTAATCGGTTAGAAATTGAAGCAGTTTGTTTGTTCATTGAAACGTAAAAAATTAGATGTGTTAAATTTCACAAAGTAGAGGAAGCCGTTAAAAATGGATCAATATAATGAGCTCTTAAAATGTTCCTCTGAAAAATATTGCTCTACAGTCTACACTATAAAGTTCAAATTTAGGATTTTGTAAACTCTAGTGTATTGAACTTTAAAGATAGAGCGAAAACACTCATAAGGCTTGAAGCCACATACAACAGAAACAGAAACAGAAACAGATTTTCATACAAATTTTACAGAAACAGAATTTTTTCTGTCAAATTTGTATGAAATTCTGTTTCTGTTTCTGTTGTATGTGATTGCCCGGCTTTAGATGTCGTTCATTTTATTTCGAAGTCGTGATAAAAAGTTAAAGCAACTACCATAAGCTATTGTCTCAAAAAACCTGGGATAACTACGATCGTATACTTCGACAGTAACTGATAAAAGGGTGTTTATTAGACGCCTCATACTAAATAGAATCTGAGTATGATGATTTATAGAAATTCGAACAAATTTTAATTTTTGGTCTACGGGAGTGACGATAATGCCTACTCCAGTCCCTGCTATTGACATATTTATGAGCTAACGTTCGATATCACATATCACTGATAAAAGCAGTGAGATATTATTAGCCAAGGTGTTATCTTAAGAGTGCTGCCAGATGAACTCTATTGTTATGGAATATATCTCGATGATGGCACTCTATTTTGTTTTTTAAATAAAAACTGTTATGTTATTAGAGTTACAATATGTGTGACAAAAGCACATAAATACCTGGTAAGATCTAATTAGCACAACAATATGCGTTCTGAGGTGACAAGAACACTTTTTTTCAATAGTGGATCGAAGGCACTCGTGACTATTGATTCGGGCAAAGCATTCCATTTGTACGATGTATAGACAAACAAATCCCTCTTCATTTTATCACTATGGCAATGAGTGACCAGTAAAACACCATTGACCATTGACAGGTAAAACAGGGTAAAAAATATGGTTGACGCATGATGGATCCGATTTCATCCGAGCACTGCTGGTGACGATATTTATAAAAACCACCGAGATCAGAGAATTAAGATTTGAAGTTAAGTTTCAATCACAAGTCGTGTAGCACGTTTTTGAAGAGAGTTCAAAAGAGTCAGGATGGAAACAGATGCAGCACCCCAAACTTGACAACAATACTCCATACAAGGACGAATGTAGGACTTACAAATGTGGAGTAATTAATAAGGAATAAAATATTTTTCACATCTATTGAGGACTGAGTTTTCTTGGCGCGCTCTTTGCCATCACCATTATACGATCATTCTAGAGTAAGTCGATAGAAATTTTGATGACCAATAAAATTTTTCTCATTCGTCTATTTGTTTGTCACACACACTAATCAAAATATCTTTGGCAAACTCGGTAGTTGATCTGGCAACAATCAATAGCCATGTTTTAGTGGAGTCAAAATTGAACATATTTCAGCCACCCCAATTGGAAACTTTTGCCAGGCTATCATTTATATTTAAGGCAGAGTCTTTCCGGGCGGGCTTTATCCGTTCATGCATTTTCCCAAGATAGGAAAACGAACGACTTGTGCAGTGTACTATCATCTGCAAAATTATTAATTGGGTTACTGATGATTTTCATTTCATCTAGATTAAAAATAAAGTGGTGACAAAACTAAGCCTTGGGGTAAATCAGCGTTATTTAATTTAGACGCAGAAGAAAAGCCATCGATGGATACCGAAATGTATCGGTCGGTAAGAAAGTTTTGAATAAACTACACAACTTCGGGGTGCTACTGCTACGCGCTTGCTGATTAGGTTTGCAGCCCGGATTTGATCAAATGCAAATTGACGACCAAATTGTAATTAAAGTGGAAAATATTATTCAACTTTGCCTTAAACAACAGAAAATTACTGATTATTTTTCAGTAAAAAATTGTCCATCGAAGCTTAATCTGAGTAGCCACATATGCAAACATTCTCATTCGAAAATATTAACATACATATGTTTATGTAGAATCGGTTTGATTAGCTTTAACATAATTATTTTATGAAAATGAATTGTTTTTAAAGTGTTGCTATGTTGCTATGTTGTGATCAATCAATTGTGATATCAATTAACGTGTGATATCAATTAACATGTAGTAAATAATTTAATATGAAATACAATGATATAATGAGCAAAACAGGCAAATTTGCTTATGCTTTTTTAATTTTTCTGGATATAACGTACCATGGTGTATAACGTACGCCTACGTCGGTCCCTTGACCGTACTTTATAAACGAGTTTTACTGTAAATTTTTTCATTTTAAATTTTGTATTAAATGTTTATTTTGATTTCATTATTTTAAATTTTGGGGATATTACTTCTTCTTGGGCGACTAGATTTTCTTTATTTGATATAGAATCACTCACTGAAGCGAATAATACCAAAACGAGCTGTATAACAGCCCCGGGGTCCAAGATACAGGCCTTTGAATAAAGCAAAATCCATACAAAATTACACTGTTTTGACAAGAATTTTTTCTGTTTTTTAATTTTTTCTTTATTTTCTATGTAAGATAAACAGATCAAAACTGCGCTTTTACTAAATTTTCAGAATTTACCCTAAAAATAATAAAAAAAATCCGCTTGTGTCTACTAAGTTCAAGTAATCTTGCCTAAATTTTAATTTTAAAATCAGTTTGTTGCTTTTAAAGAATTGATATGATCTATAAAATTGATTACTAACGCAAAATTAATATCAAATCAAACGTCAAAGAATACGTAATTTCTTACCGACTATAAATCAAAATTGGATAACAAACTTGTATCGGCGAGAAGAAGATGACAATCTTCAAGATACAAGTTTGTTATGCAATTCTAACTTGGTTAGAGTATAACATCAATGGTGATCAAATAGAGAAACAAATTGACTAAACCTGAATTTAATAAATATATGTTTATGAAAGTTTTTTGTTTTCTTATACTTCACTAGAGTAGTAGACCAATTTTGGTTTATATAGCGTTAACTCTTTTGGTAGTGTATCTAGTCGGCTACCCCTGATGAGAATGATATGCATACTCTTTTAAAGTGTAATAAAAAGTTCTTATCGGTTCAAAACTAGATCAATTGTGTGGACATAGCAAAAAATTTCATAAATTGCACACCATATTTTGTTAGATACAGTCTTATTATTTATTTTTGCTAATTTGAAAATTTATTTTATTTCGCACAGCAAAATTGAAAAGATTTTCACCTTATGTCAAAATTGTGTTTTCACAAATTTCAAAACAAATATTTTGTTCTGTCAAATATTTGTCGACTCGCACACAGCCTAATTTCAAGAAAGTTTTAATCCATTGTGAATTATTTTTTTGCTGTCAAACTGAAACAGCTGATTGGTTCAGAAGCCGGTACAGTAGCATTTCGAACTTCTTTTCATAAAAAAATATGGCAGATGCAGAGGTGTGTATTTGAAAATTTTTAAAAATTGTTTAAATAAATTAAAGTTTTTATATTTTTATTGTATTACAGTTATCGAAGGCATTAAAAGATCTGCCAAATCGTGTTTTAAATGTTCCGACTGAAGAACGCATTCAATTATTTGAGAATATCTGTGCTGTGCTGTCAAATCCAGGTAAAATTGATTTTCTTGTTTGCTTGTTAATTAGATGTTTAGAAACTAGAGTTTTAGGAAATACTATTTGCAAGCATAAAAATAGCATAAAATTACTGTTACATGCATATATAATTCTAATTTTTATAAATTGTATTATTGATTTTCTTTTAAACATAACCTTAAAAAAATTGTCTGCAACACTATGTAGTATTAATATGTGTTTTTTTCCATTGTAGCAATAAATGCGGCTATTATCAAAGGACTATGCAAAGTAATTGCTACAACTTTAACAAAATATAGAGATTTGCAATCCCAAAATTTAGTTAAAGATTTAATCAATGCATTGATTGTACAACATCATGATTTAACATTTGAGAATTTCAATAATGTCTTCAAAACTTTGTTAGTAAAAGATTTAGCTAATGCTCCTGTTCTAAAAGGATCGCAAGTTGCTGTAATAGCTTTAGGGTGGTCGGCAATAATCGCAAAACATGGTAACAGACAATCACCCGAATATTGTAAATTTATTGAATATCAATCAAATCTATATCAATATGCAATATCATCGAATAATGAAAAGGTTTCACAAAAAGGATACGAAATATTACAGGATTTATGGGACGACACTTCAGATTTATATCAATTTACTTTTGAAAAATTAATAGCCGCCGAATCATCTAGTGCAGTGATTGTTATGTTATCTGCTATCTTAAAATATCATGAAGAAGCAGTTGGTGATGACTTGTTGTTAGAAAAGAACAAACCGAAATTACTAGAACATTTTATTAAGGGACTTGTGAACGTAAAAACAAAACCAAATTCAAATCATATAACATCATGTAAAATTTTATTAAAATCAATCTCAAAAGAAGATTTTAGATCTCAGATTTTTCCTGCTCTTCAAAGGGGTATGTTAAGATCTCCTGAGATTATATTACAAGGAGTTGGAGCAATTGTTAGAGCATTAGAGATTGATGTATCAGAATTTACTTTTGATTTGGGTAAAACGTTAATACAAAACTTGTATTCAAAAGATGACAACGCGAGACAAGAATCAGCGGATTCGTTAAAAGAAATATCGAAAAAATGTTATGAAATTGAACCAATTGAAAAACTACTGAAACAAATATTTGCGGTTCTTAATGGCTCAGATGGAAAAATAACAGTAGTTGAATATAGAATCAATATATTGCAAGGAGCCGGTAATTTATGTTACAATCAACTCAGTGAAGATGGTAAAACCAAAATACTGGAAACCGTCACAGATTATTTTATAAAAGCTCTTGAGGTTGAAATTCATGAAAAAGTTTTGTGTCATACACTTGAAATGTTCGGTTTATGGTCGTTGTATTTCAAAGGAGAACTACCGAAGAAAGTAGTCGACTGTTTCAAAAAAGGATTAGAACTAAAATCGACAACTCAAATTGTGAGAGTAAGCTATTTACAATGGGTATTATCATGTTTAAAAAATGGACATTTACCCAGTGGGATTGATTTTTCTTCATCGTTAGTAAAAACAATAGAGAAAGCATCGCAAAATCCAACGCAGATACCATTGGTATCCGAAGCCGTTTGTGCATCATGTATTCTACTTGTAACAGGGAAATCTTTAAATTCTCCGGAATTCAATACATTTTGGAATATAGTGTTAGATATGAATAAACAATTATTTATATCCGAACGTTTTTTGTCAACAACACCAGTCGATACATTATGTTATATAATGTTACTATGTGAAAGAATTTTAATTGATCATTTTGACCGTATCAAAGGTTCACTTGAACCTATTTACAAAGCAATTATATACTGTTTAAATTCTAGCTCCAGAAAAGTTCGAGACTATTGTCAGTCTTTGGCACTAGCTATTGTAACATGTCCAACAAAGGGAATAGATTTTGCTTTATCGTTATTAAAAGAAGAAACGCTATACATAAAAAACGTAAAAATTGTACCAGAATGTGAACCAACAAATTCCGATGAGATACCCGCAGTAGCGTTAGTGAATTCCATTTTAGTTCTTTGCTCATCAACCAGTAAAAATTCAGTCGATGGTCACAAATTAGCATTAAATTCATTAATTTGTTCGCATCATCAGACAATAGTGAACAATAAACCGGATTTGTGGGAAACTGTTTTGAAAAATTTAGGATTAGAACCGACATCTTTTTTTTCATCAAACCGCGATCAATTAAAACATATTTTAATTAACGAATTTCAACTTAACCCATCTTATGAGTTGGCATTGGCGACTGCTTGTAAACTGAAACATGATATAATGCTACCAATCATCATAAACTACGTAATAAGTCAATTAAATAACCCTGAAATGTGTGATGTAACTGACGATGAATATTTTACATATTTAACACCCGATGGCGAATTATATGACAAAACAGTGATACCTAATTCAGATGAAATATATCAATCAGCTGGATTGAAACGGGAGAATAAAGTTTATAGCTATAAAGAACAGTTAGAAGAATTACAACTTCGTCGTGAAATTGAAGAAAAACGAAGGAAAGAAGGAAAATCGAAGCCACCACAATTAACAGCCAAGCAAAAAGAGGCAATTAAAAATCAAACTGAAAAAGAAAATAATATAAAAAAACGTTTAAAATCATTAAAAGATCATTTATTAATTGTGATTTCTCTAATTGAAGGAGCTGCAAGGGGCAATCCGGATGAATTTTCAAAGTATTACAGTAAATTGTTACCATCAATTATTCGTTGTTTTTCATCTCCGCTCGCTGCTCCATATCTTACATCACTTTACTATCGACTTAAAAATTCAACGTTTAACAGCAGTAATAGTTTGAAAAATTTAGGAGAAATGATAGCAATTGGAACAATACGTGTTTATGAACCTCATTGTGATTTGGATGAAAAATGGTTGCAACAGGACCTAAACGAAATGATCACCGATATCATATTTGAAATATCCGAACAAACAATTTCAAAAAAAATGGAACTGCCTCGAGATCACAGTAATGATGATGGTGAATGTATGTTAACATCATCAGCATTTTGTTATGCATTTGAATTTTTAAAAAAATCATTACTATTGAGTTCAGTAGCCCATGACGAAACTTTATTATTAACCGGCATTAGTATTATATCCGAACATGCACAGTTAAGAGGAAATTTACAGAATGATACACAAAGTTCTAAATATATGCCGCGATATGAAATGATCAAGTTGCTTTTAAATTTAATTGAAATTCATCGAGGACGAATTCAAACTCAAGCTGTAGCAGCACTCTTAGAAGTAGCTAGTTCTAGTTCCGGTGAAGAATTTTGCGCAATACCCGACAAGCCTGAAATAGAATGCCTTCTGCAAGCACTTCAACACAATTTGGAGGCTATTCGAGATGTTTCACTCCGCGCCTTAACTGCAATGGCAAACACCCTCCCGTCATTAAAAGACGATTATGAGTTGGGATTGAAATTAACCCGTCGATTGTTTGTGGCGAAACACGATGTTTCCGACGATAATAAATTATTGGCGGAAGTTTTGTGGGAAGATTTAAATTTGGAGATTCCTGTTGTAATGATTGATGAATTACGAAAAGATATTATTCATCCAGAACTATGCATACAGAAAGCAGCCGCTCTTTCATTAGTAACAATATTAAAAGAGGATCCAACTCTGGTTAGCAATGTGCTTCAAAAATTATTTGAAATTTATAATGATAAGTTAACATTAATTCCACCAAAATTGGATCAATTTGGTCGTGAAGTTGAAGCAGCAATAGACCCCTGGGGACCTAGACGTGGTGTAGCTATTGCATTATGTCAGATAGCACAATTTTTTACATCAGCACAAGTGCATTCAGTTACTCAATTTATGGTCAAAAAAGGTTTAGGCGATCGTGAAGAAATTGTCCATAAGGAAATGTTGGCTGCAGCTTTAGCCATTGTAGATATTCATGGTAAAGATACAGTTTCAGAATTATTACCTGTTTTTGAAGGATTTTTAGATAAAGCCCCAGACTCCAGTAGTTTTGATAACATTCGCCAAGCTGTTGTGATATTGATGGGATCACTTGCTCGCCATTTAGATAAAGATGATGAAAAAATTCAACCAATTGTGAAGCGATTAATATCAGCTTTATCAACACCTTCACAAACAGTACAAGAGTCCGTTGCCAATTGCTTGCCACATTTAATGCCATCTGTGAAAAATGAAGCACCAGCGATTGTTAAAAAATTACTAAGCCAGTTAGTTAAATCTGATAAATATGGAGAACGTAAAGGAGCAGCATATGGAATTGCAGGAGTTGTAAAAGGACTTGGCATTCTTTCGTTGAAACAATTAGATATAATGACAAAGTTAACGAATTACATACAAGATAAAAAAAATTATAAACACAGAGAGGGTGCACTTTTCGCATTTGAAATGTTATGCAATACGTTGGGACGATTATTTGAACCATATATAGTCCATGTTTTACCACATTTGCTTCAATGTTTTGGAGATTCATCACAATACGTACGACAAGCGGCTGATGATACAGCAAAAGTGGTGATGGGAAAATTGTCTGCTCATGGAGTAAAATTAATTCTTCCATCTTTGCTAAATGCATTAGATGAAGATTCCTGGAGAACTAAAACTGCTTCTGTTGAGTTATTGGGTGCAATGGCATATTGTGCACCAAAACAACTTTCGTCGTGTTTACCAAGTATTGTACCAAAATTAATTGAGGTCCTGGGTGATTCTCACACAAAAGTTCAAGAAGCTGGGGCGGATGCTTTAAAAGTAATTGGTTCTGTCATTAAAAATCCAGAAATTCAAGCGATTGTTCCAATTTTATTAAAAGCTTTAGAAGATCCTTCGAATAAGACGTCAGCATGTTTGCAAAGTTTACTAGCAACAAAGTTTGTTCATTTTATTGATGCGCCTTCGCTGGCTCTGATCATGCCGGTCGTTCAAAGAGCGTTCATGGATCGATCGACAGAAACAAGAAAAATGGCTGCTCAAATTATTGGCAATATGTATTCATTGACCGACCAAAAGGACCTAACACCATATCTGCCTAGCATTATTCCTGGTCTCAAAACATCATTGTTAGATCCTGTTCCTGAAGTAAGAGCGGTTTCATCACGTGCTCTTGGTGCGATGGTTCGCGGTATGGGTGAATCATCGTTTGAAGATTTATTACCATGGTTGATGCAAACCCTAACATCAGAAAGTAGTAGTGTTGATAGGTCAGGAGCAGCACAAGGGTTGTCCGAAGTTGTAGGTGGACTTGGTGTAGAAAAATTGCATAAACTAATGCCTGAAATTATTGCTACTGCCGAAAGAACCGATATAGCACCTCATGTTAAAGATGGTTATATAATGATGTTTATATATATGCCAGGTGCTTTTCCAAACGAATTTACACCTTATATTGGTCAAATTATTAATCCAATTTTAAAAGCTTTGGCTGATGAAAATGAATACGTTCGTGATACAGCTTTAAAGGCGGGTCAGCGAATTGTGAACCTATATGCTGAAACAGCCATTGCTCTTTTATTACCAGAATTAGAAAAAGGATTATTTGATGATAATTGGAGAATTAGGTACAGTTCTGTTCAGCTATTAGGAGATTTGTTATATCGTATTTCTGGAGTGTCTGGAAAAATGACAACTGAAACAGCATCCGAAGATGATAACTTTGGTACAGAACAATCACATACTGCGATTATCCGATCTTTGGGAGGTGAACGTCGTAATCGTGTATTAGCTGGTTTATACATGGGTCGCAGTGATGTTTCTCTAATGGTGAGACAAGCCGCTTTGCATGTATGGAAAGTAGTCGTAACAAATACTCCAAGAACATTACGAGAAATATTGCCAACACTTTTTGGATTACTGTTGGGTTGTCTAGCAAGTACCAGCTATGATAAACGTCAAGTCGCTGCTAGGACATTAGGTGATTTAGTGCGTAAATTGGGCGAACGTGTGCTACCTGAAATCATCCCGATATTAGAACGAGGGTTGAATTCTGATCAAGCAGATCAGAGACAAGGTGTTTGTATTGGTTTATCTGAAATAATGGCTTCCACCTCGAAAGATATGGTTCTTACATTCGTAAACAGTCTTGTTCCAACTGTACGTCGAGCTCTTAGTGATCCACTACCAGAAGTACGGCAGGCAGCTGCAAAAACCTTCGATTCACTACATGCAACCGTTGGAGCTCGCGCATTGGATGAAATATTGCCATCAATGTTAAATGGTTTGTCAGATCCAGATCCAGTAGTCGCAGAATGCACCTTGGATGGACTACGACAAGTGATGGCTATTAAATCTCGGGTTGTGCTTCCATATTTAGTACCACAATTAACAGCAAATCCTGTCAATACAAAAGCGTTATCTATATTAGCATCGGTTGCAGGTGAAGCATTAACAAAATATCTACCTAAAATATTGCCCGCTCTTCTAACAGCATTGGCATCTGCACAGGGAAAACCAAACGAAAGTCAAGAATTAGATTATTGTCAAGCTGTGATTTTATCCGTAAGCGATGAGGTTGGTGTTCGGACAATTATGGATACATTAATGGATTCTACGAAATCAGATCAAACTGAAGTTCGTCGTGCTGCAGCCACATTACTTTGCGCATTTTGTACTCATTCGCCTGGAGATTATTCTCAATATGTTCCTCAGTTACTACGAGGGTTATTGCGGCTTTTGGCTGATTCCGACAAAGAAGTTTTAATAAAATCCTGGGATGCATTGAATGCTGTTACTAAAACATTAGATTCCGGGCAACAAATTGCGCATTTATCGGATGTTCGTCAAGCTGTACGATATGCTTCGAGTGACCTAAAAGGGAAAGAGCTTCCAGGTTTTTGTCTACCAAAAGGTATTACACCACTTTTACCAGTATTTCGTGAAGCTATTTTAAATGGATTACCTGAGGAAAAGGAGAATGCCGCTCAAGGCTTAGGAGAGGTAATTTCACTAACTTCCGCCGCATCACTACAACCATCAGTTGTTCATATTACCGGACCGCTAATTAGAATTTTAGGAGATCGCTTTAACGCAGGAGTTAAGGCAGCAGTTCTGGAAACACTTGCAATTTTACTAAATAAAGTTGGAATTATGTTAAAACAATTTTTGCCACAACTTCAAACAACATTTTTAAAGGCTCTACATGATCCAAATCGAATTGTAAGGGTTAAAGCGGGATATGCTCTTGCAAATTTAGTTTCTATTCATACTCGGGCTGATCCGCTTTTTGTTGAAATGCATAATGGTATTAAAAATACTGATGATCAGTCTATTCGTGAAACTATGCTTCAAGCTTTAAGAGGAATCACAACTCCAGCTGGTGATAAAATGACAGATGTTCTCAGAAAACAGGTATATGCAACTTTGGTATCAATGCTAGGAGCTCCGGAAGATATTGTACGCTCAGGTGTTGGTGGATGTCTAGGTGCGCTTGTTCGATGGTTAGCGCCAGAGCAAGTTGATGATGCTCTCAATATGCATTTATTAAATGACGACTATGGTGAGGATTTATCTTTGAGGCATGGCAGAATCGCTGCACTCTTTGTAGCGCTAAAAGAAAGTCCATCGACAGTATATGTTGAAAAATATGAAGCGAAAATTTGTAAAACAGTAATTTCAGCTATCACAAGTGATAAAATACCAATATCAAGTAATGGTATTAGAGCCGCAACTTATATTTTTCAATATTGTATGACCGAAGGTATTCAGTTACCTCAAATACTAATTAGTCCTTATGTTCGTGCGATTAATCATGTTAGTAATGAGGTCAAACAATTGTTAGCTAAAAGCATTAATTATTTAGCTAAAATGGTTCCAACTGAAAAAACCCCACCAGAGTTTTTACGTCCAGTAATACCTATGTTAGTAAACGGAACAAAAGAAAAGAATTATAATGTTAAATCAAATTCCGAGATAGCATTAATTTCTGTATTACGTTTACGTAGCGGCGAAGAAACTCATCAAAAATGTCTTAGCCTATTAGAAGCCGGAGCACGAGAGTCGTTAAGCGAAGTTGTTACTAAAGTTTTAAGAAAAGTAGCAATACAACCGATTGGCAAAGAAGAAGAATTAGATGATACACTTTTGTCATGATCGCCATTCCGTAAAAAATATCTACATAATTATATTAATATGTTTAACTTAAATTTTTTGAAAATTGTTTTTTTTTATTTTTTGTATTTTAATAATAATAAATTTAAGAGTTTATTGTTATTAATTTATTCTTTATTAATGTGTTTTCATCAACTGTATAGTTTGAATTTTAATAAATGTAATGAAAATGAATTACTTTAGTTTAATCTTGCGGAGCAAATCATGAGAAGGTTTATAAAAATCGCCATAAATCGACAAAACTTAAACGATCATTATTTTTCCATATGAAACTAAAATCGAACGTCAGCATAGTACGCCGTCTACTAAGGTCGGTGACAACTTGTTTTGTTTGTGTTTCTAAAGACAGGTTCACTAACCTCTTGCTTATTTTGCAAGTTTTTTTTTAATGCAATCTAAAGGAGTGGACGGTTTTCAACTAAAACTTCAAAATTCTTGCGAAACAGTTATCTGGACCAATCGAAAAAATTATATGTAGTGAAATCAATTGAAAATTAAAGTGAAAATATTTCAGGGTTGTAACGTATAAAACACGTATTATACGTACGTATAAAACGTACAGTATAAAACACACAATTATTTACGTTTTATACCGTATAAAAGTAAAATCCTTAATGAATAAAAATACATTTATATAACATTAACGCGGGCGTTAACTCGTATCGTACTCGTGATATTTAATATTTATAAAGCCTAGATTTCGGGACTAACAGGAACAGTTGCTTTAGAAAATACAGCGTCGGCATGATAATTTCTTACCCAACTATTCTTATTAGTTCAGAAAACTTCCACATTTAACGTAAATGCTTCTTTTCAAAATCTAATTATTTATTTTCAAAACAAATTTAGTCTGCAATAATTTGACATTTCCAACCAGCTATTATTCATCAATGACCAAAAATGAATTTACTCAATAAACTTCTCACTAAACTTTTTCGTTTGACGTAAATACATATTATGTTAACTATTACAACTTTTGTATAAAAAGAACATTTGATCTGCAAGAACCTGTTATTTTCAAACTGTGTCTATATTAATTGGAAGTAGTGCAACCCGGATTCACACAACAATATTTTTTTAAAAACATCTCTCTAATAATCTCTAATAATTTCCCTAACTGCTATGAAAAAACGACATTTATTCTGAAACAACATTATATTTCCAGCTGTTCTTATTAGATGGGAGGAGCTGAAGTTGGATTGCACCATATTTTATATATTCAATAATATTTCATGATGCCAAATAATTAAGTTCATGAGCCAAATGTTTCTCATCCAAAATGCTTCCCATTAAGTATTAAGTAAATGTTGGAATCAAAATGAAATAAAAACATTAAAACATAAAAATACGAACACAATAAAAACATAGGTGTTGAATAATTCAAAAATAATTTAATTGCTGGAGTTTAAGTGCTCAAAAAAATCTCTAATATATAATTCAAAATTTTCAATATTCAAATCTAGTGAATTAAAAATTATTAACCAGTTTAATGTACAGTAACATAGTCTTTCGTATAAAGTATAAAAATACACATACATTCAAATAACATCTAGAATTTAAATAGTTTTTGTTATAAATTATAAAATATATAAATAATTTATAACTATGTAATTATATTTTTACTAAAATATATATATTTTTACTAAAAATATAACCAATATCTGAAGTAAGAAGTATTTTTAATTTTTTATGAATAAATTTCAAAAACAAAATCATATTATACGTTTTATATGTTATATACGTTTTATACGTTACGTATTATACGTGTAACGTATAAAACGTTTTATACGTGTATATTAACAACCCTGAAATATTTTTATTCATAAAAATGCAAGAAGGATTTCAAAAATTATTGATCTATAATTCTCCTACCAATCACAAACAAAATTATGGTGAGACATGTTCACCACTTCCTGATAAAAAGTATCTTGGTAAACAAAACGGTTTCAGAAAATACTACATTACACAGTCAGCCCTGATCTAGATTCCAGTTTCCTTTGAAAGGCGAAACTCATAGTTTTTTGAAGATTAGTAGAGTTTGGAGTCCTTCAAGGGAGCATTTTGGGACCAACACTTTTTAATTTATATGTTAGTAATGTCGCTAGTGCAAACTTACACGCTTAAATGTCTTTATATACAGATGGCATTGTGGTTGTGTATACTGAAGATAATTATATAGATATGGAACAACATATTAACGCTGATTTATTAATACTAGATTTCATGATAAAGAACCGTTTAACTATAAATACAATAAAAACCAATGAGCATTGGCGTAACTAGGTAGGGTCCAAGAGGACCCGACCCCCCTAAACGAATTTTGGCCCCCCTAGAAAATGAAGTTCATGAAACATGCCTGTTAGAGAAAATGAAATTGCATTTTTTTACTAAGTAAATCACTTTTTACAATTATTTCAAAAGACACTTAGTTGTGATCTATGATTACCACGATATAGAAAAAACCATATACCATCAAAGTATTAGAATTAATCAAATCGAACTAGATTTTGACAATTTTAAAAAAAACTTACAGTTCATTGATCTTCATTTAAAATTAATAAGAAAATTTCAACTTTAAAAAAATTGTGACGACAGAGGTCCATTCTCCAAACCAAAAATGTTGTCAAAAGTGTATGTATAAAATGTTCGTTTATCACCATATATGAGCGAAGTTTAAAAGAGAAACATTTTCTTTCCAACGATTTAATGTGTCAGATTCATTTGATATTCACACTTTTTGAAAAGCCATACCTTCCAATTTATTTAAAGACTTCGCAATAAAAACACTCTAGACTTCATTTTGAAAAACTATGTCTGATTACTCCATAAAACCTAAAACCAAAGCGGAAAACTAGAACATAAAAAATCGCACTTTTAAGGTTTGTTTGTATATGGCTACAAATTGACGAAGTCATTCAAAGTCTGATGGCTTTATATCTTGAGTTATTTGAATTTTGTATATGGCTGCGAATAAAAATCGTTGTGAAAAGTAATGCATGGTTAATGGAATGTATGGTTACTGTAAAGTGTGAACGATGAAGAATTGATATTTTTGGATTCTAATTAACTCTAAAGATTTGTACTTGGGATTCCGAAACATTGTTACGATCCCAAAATCCCGGGGTTATTGAAAGCAAGTCCCGAAAATTACGGGATCGTCTTATTTGTCGGGTGTAATGACCCGTTGTCCTAAATTTTACCAAATTTCACAATCTCTTAACCAAATCGTCAAGGGTGAATAAACTTAGTCGTTTAGTGCTGTTTATTTAATATTTCGAAATAGAAATATGTATTAATTGAATAGCAACATTACGATTGTTCAACAATTCTGCAAAGTCGCATAATTGCTTTGGTTTTTCACCTTTGATTGTTTTGTAGGGGAATTGATTAATACTTTAATTTAATTTGATTGGCTTAACGATTTTTAAAACATATAAATAAATAACGGTTCATTATGTTCCCTTCCAAAAAAATATAACATATGTAGATTTTATTTTTGAAAAGAGTTAAATTGTGTTGTGAAAAACTCGGTAGAGTTATAATCTATTATCATAATCAATGAATATAATTCTATGATACTCAAGAATTTAAAAAACTTAAATTGATTGTTCAAATAGTTTAAGAATAAAAATAAAAAAAGAAAATATAAGAGTTCGAAATAAAATAATAGTTGAACATTATCGTTTCGTTTTTAGTAAATAAAAGTGTGTATGTATGAGTACGACACTCGTGCTCCAAAATTTTAGTTTTTGTGGATAAGTAATAAATTTTCATATAACTCTATATATGCGGGCTTTAATCATTGAAGAAGACCATACGTCACATGATAAATGAATACAACACTAGCATTTGGATTAATGCAAACCCAAACTTAGTTTTGTTGCTGTATAATTTTTCACAAAATTATTTTCGTTTTTATTCATCCATTTTATCAAGAAATATTGAGCTATGCCTATCTCTTTAGCTTGTACTGAGTAAACTAGAAAATCAATGAGCAGCAGACATGAGACAAGGGATTTTAAACGGATGATTGAGCTTCTTACACTGCTGTATCATCGAGCCCAGATTACAACGACAATTCAACCCTTGTAAAAAAAATGATAGAAACCGTTTTCTATCGTTTCCTATGCGGTTTTTGAATAAGATTTATAAATCTTTAATTAATTAATGGGTTATTAATGAATTAATGGGTTGGAATCGTTTTTTCCCTTAGAAACGGATGTGGACTTGTACGTTTTGCCTTTTGCGGCGGATGCAATTTCTATCGTTTTTGGCTGTTTCTTATCGTTATTTTCTGATAGACATGAAAATCTAGTAAAAAGATAGCACCGTTTTCTATCGTTTCCTATGCGGTTTTTGAATGAAAATGGATGGGGCTCTATCGTTTTTTTCCGATAGAATGTTTATATCGCTTTAATCGTTTCCTATCGTTTTGGTATATTATCCTATCGTTTTGAATCGTTTTCAATGGGATATTTCACATTATTTTATTTTCTGTTAATTCCTATCTGTTTTAATCGTTTCTTATCGTAAAATTCGAATATTGGTGCATTTACCTATCGTTTTCTATAGGAATTTCACATTGTTTTATTTTGTATTAATATAATGCCTATCCATTGTGAATTTTCCGAGACGCCCTCTAAGAAAATTCTTTGTGGTCAAAAAACCACGAGGGTAGTTTTTTTAAATCAAAAGAGCACGTGCCGCAAAATCATCCAAGTTGTCTTTTTGATAAAAGCGTAGACTTTTTTAAATATGTATCTCATAAAATATGCAGATTTAAAAAAAAAAATCACATATGCATTTTTGTAGGAAAATTAATTTTCTACAAAAAAGATCCAAATCATTTTTTTCCTAAAACGTACGGGGGTTTCCTATAGAATACATGCACGGTTAGGTGTTAGGAGTTGCCGAACAGCTGTCGGATATCTGGATAACAGAAGGTACTGAATTATCAATTAATGAACGTTTAGTAAACATAAAACCTCCTCGAGAAATTTATCGCTTTCCACGATCGTTATAACAACAGAGAAGTAAATGGAAAGCAGCTGAATGGTACTATAGTTCTCCGTGTTTGAAAGGTGTGTTAGATAAAGATCGTTTAAATCCATTTGTACTATTGATACGCAGTCTTTACGTACTGTTACAAGATAATATTTCTCAAACCGCTTTGAATCAATGCGAATTGGATATTTATCAGTTTGTGGCAAAAACTCAATTAAAGAACGATGATGCTGTAGCAACATTTAACTTGCATAGAGCTATTCATTTATGTGAATCTGTACGCCGATTTGGCCCCTTACTGGCAATATTCGCATTTCCTTATGAAAGTAATATTTTTAAGTTAAAGAAATTAATCAAAAGTCCAAAAATCCAGATGTTCAAATAGTAGAAAACTTATTAAAGCGGTTGAATTTTAATAGTTATATAGAGATCTCTTCAAACTCAGAAATGTGCTTATTATATTGTAAACCTCTTTTTGATCGTGTTTCGTTAACACTGAATGTTACAAAAACCATAAATGGAGCAATACTTTTAGGAACAGGACTTGGCTAGTCTGTTCAAAGAGATGACACCAGGAGCCAAATTCGGTAATTGTAAAGCACTGAAGTGATAACTTTTTTAATGAAAAGAAGCGAAGAAACTTTTAACACTTCAACGCTTTATTCAGTTACAGAATTTGGCTGCAGGACTTATATTTGAAAGATGTATTTTTGCAGAAACAGTTCTTCATACCAATGAGTGTAGTCGATAAAAATGAATGATTCTATAATTCACTTGAAAAATAATGACGTTATTTTGAGAATTTCTGACTTTATTGTGATAAATGAGAAATGTTTCGTTTTGGGTTCCACCAAGCTGGAAACAGAGGCAGTTGTTTTTGAGGATTTGACAATACATCATATTTTAGAAATTAAAAAGTTAGGCGAATTACAATTCGTACAAATCGAAGAAAGATATAAAAAGCTCATAGAAAAATAGTGATTGATGATAACATATATTTAAGTAAAATGTAGGTTAATAATGATAAATGCTGAAATTTAAAACGATATAAAAAACTTCTATAAAAAATCTATGTATCTATACTATATGTATGTATGTATAATAAAAACGTAAAACAATAAAAATAATTTTAATAAAATTTTTCAAACCAAAATTACAAATGCCTTGTTATTTTATTACTAAATTCACCCGGATGAGGACCCACAAGATCAAAGTATTGAGTAGATATTTTGAAAATATCAATAGTCCATAATTAATTTTCAATTATTAATCTAATAAATAATATTTTTCAATAGGATTATAAATGAATAGTAATTGCAATTAAACTCTATGAACCAGTCCTCTATGCCCATACAAGATTGTACAACTGGTCCAGTAATGGTGCATTACTAGCAGCCAGTAATGCAGCAATGGGCGAGTACTGGCAACCACGACTGGGCCATTAACATAATTTTACTGGATGATAACTTCGGACAATAAATGGTTGCCATCAATGGGCCAGAGAAAAAACAACAGCAATGGCCCATACAAGGTTGTACAGTTGGCCTAGTAACGGCCCAATAATGATGACCAGTATTGTAGTAATGGCCAAATACTGGCAACCATGACTGGGCCGCTCCAGATTCAACCCGATAGGAATCTGATGGTGAAAAAATACGATAGGTTACAATTGGTGTTACATACCCATACAAGGTTGTACAACTGGTCCAGTAATGGTCCATTACTGGCAGCCAGTAATGCAGCAATGGGCGAGCACTGGCAACCACGACTGGGCCATTAACATAATTTTACTGGATGATAACTTCGGACAATAATGAATAAATGGTTGCCATTCATGGGCCAGAGAAAAACAACAGCAATGGCCCATACAAGGTTGTACAGTTGGCCTAGTAACGGGCCAATAATGATGACCAGCATGTAGTAACGACCAAATACTGGCACCCATGACTGGGCCGTTAAAAAAAATATACATTATTATCATATGTAAATTTAAATAAATTAAATACAAACTAATTTAAAATAAAATAAAAATGACGAAAAAAATTCAAAGCTCCCCATACAACTGGTTCAGTTGCAAGAATGGCTGAGTAATGGCAAACATGACTGCCAGTACTCCGCAATAAAAAAAATAAAAAATAATATTTTCATACATAAATTTAAATAAATTATTTACTTGCATATAATTAATATAAAATAGAAATGAAAATAAATTAAAACATGTACCAACCTTTTCTATATTGTCATAGTATTTCAACCGACAAGGCGATAACTAAACTTTATGTGAACTTTTTCAAACTATGTATTTCTAAAAGGGATAATACTCTAGTGAAATTTGAAAAAAATGACATAGATCGGCAAATTCATGGCTACAGTACTGGCCCAATAACAATAGCCAATTAATGTTAACCATTAACGGGCCATTGTTTGACCATTCAAAGTAAACTGCACTGGCAATTTTATATAAACGGTAGATTGGCCGATTCATGGTTACAGTAATGGCACGATAACAATAGCCAAGTAATATTTACTATTCATGGGCCAGTGCTTGGCCATTCAAAGGTAACAATATACTGGCTATTTTCTGTAAACCATAGATCGACCGATGAATGGTTCTAGTATTGGCCCAATAACAATAGCCAATTACTGTTTACCATTAATAGGCCAGTGCTTGGCCGTATGTCAATGTCTGGCAAAACCTACTTGGGTATGGAATGTACGATAGACAACGCTTAAAAACATGTCCAGTTTTACCAAAAAATTTCAACCGAAAGCTTCAGATTCAGAACGATTAACAACGATAGAAATTTTATCGTATAAAAACCCATTGAAACCAAATCTGAAATATCCCATAGGTTACGGTAGACTACGATTGGTTTGTGTTTCTTGAAAAAATTTCAATCGTAAATTTGAGATTCAACGTTCAACCCGATAGGAATCTGTTGGCGGAAAAATACGATAGGTTATGATTGCGGTGTTACATATAAGGAATGTACGATATAAAACGGTTAAAAACTTGTTCTGCTTTACCAAAAAATTTCAATCAAAAACTTCAAAACAGAAATATCTAATGAGAAAAAATTCAACTTCAAGTAGTTAAAATAATGATGAAATTTCAACTTTGAAATACCATCGCCTCAGTAGGTTAGTTGGATTAGTCAGACGCGCTGCCAAAACGGATTCGAACCATTGGCACTGATGAGGATAGTTCGAATCCCAATCCGAAACACGTATAAGAAAAAAATGAAGTTTTTCTCTAAGAAAAATCCAAAATATCCTTTCGAATTGAAAAAAAATTCAAAATAACGTAATTGCTTGAGTTTAAGTGTTCAAAAAATCTCTAATATATAATTCAAAATTTCCAATATTCAAATCTAGTGAATTAAAAATTAAAAACTTCAAATTCAGAACGATTAACAACGAAAGAAATTCTATCGCAAAAACCCCATTGAAACCAAATCTGGATATATCCCATAGGTTACGGTAGACTACGATTGGTTTGTTTTTCTTGAAAAAATTTCAAACATAAATTTCAGATTCAAGCCGATAGGAATCTGTTGGCGGAAAAATAGGATAGGTTACGATTGGTGCTACATATAGAATGTACGATTCAAAACTTGTTCAGTTTTACCAAAATTTCAATCGTGATCTTCAGATTTAAAACAATTAACTACGATAGAAATTCTATCGTAAAAAAAACCATTGAAACCGAAAAGTAAACAATTATATAGTTATAACGATAGATTACGATTGGTTGATTTCTCCTGAAAACATCTCAATCGTTCATATCGTTCAGATTTCAGATTCAGCCCGATAGAAATCTAATGAAGGGAAAATACGATAGGCTACGATTTGTGCTATATATCCCAACAAACACCGCGTGCGTCATGGAATTGCCATGGCGTGCTAACACTTTATGCCGTATCTTTGCGCTCGTTGTGCGTACATTTTTTCGCAACTCCGTGTCGTCGCAAAATGAAGGCACTATGATAACCACATGCGGATGCGCTTTGACGTCTAAGTGAGAACATGCCATGACGCACGTGACCACATTGTGCCGAAACAGTGTTTGTGGGGATTTTCGGTAACGTCATTGCGACAAATGAAGAAATAAATTTAAATATCAGTAAACCGACATGAGAAATGACAAACAAAAAATATTAAATAAATATAATAATTTTTTTGAATCACTGAAACTAATAACGTTTAGCCTAACTAACGTTTGGCCCCAAAAATCTTTTAGAGAATGAGTCTGTCAGACTTCTAGGAGTTGAGATTGAAAATAATATGAAGTGGAATTCTCATATTTTTAATCTGGCTAAGAATGCTGTTCAAAAGTTAGGTTTTTTAGGGCGATGTCGTAAGTTTTTCAATAGCGAACAACTTCTTTTAGTTTATAAATCTTTTATACGTCCCTGCATGGAATACTGTTCTCACATATGGGGTGGAGCTTACTTGAGTAGTCTAAATTGCCTTGATTCTGTACAGCGTAGAGCTATTAATCTCATTGGTAACTCAAGTCTTATTAACGGTCTTGATTCTTTGCAGCACAGAAGAAATGTTGCTGATTTGACTATATTTTATAAATATATTATGGATGAACGAGCTTCTGATGAGATCAAATCGATTTTACCTAAATCAGGAAACCTTTCGCGTCACACCAGAGCAACTGTAGCGGCCCATACCTTTGCGGTTCATATAATTCGGTGTAGAACTGTAGCCGTGACTTTTTCAACAGAGTCTCTCATCTTTGGAATGCCTTACCTTCCTGGGTTTTCCCTGATGACTTTAATCCTCAAAGCTTTAAAGTCAACGTTCATAAATTTCTCAGAGAAACTTAATTTGCATTCCATTCTTATCCCTAGTTGGCGTGGTATCTTCGGATGTTCAGAGATGTTAATTTATAATTTATTATAATTAACACTCAACATGCCTAACTTTGAATAAAAAAAAAAAATTACAGAGCCCGTTTGTTTTTTATGTATTTTTTCATTACTTTCACAAAATAATTTCTTTCGCACATAATTTTAGATGAAAAAAAAATGAAGATTATCAATTTATTGTTACGAAAGTCATATTTTATCTTATAAAAAGTTAAATGAAACCAGTCATTTAAAAGTTCTTTTTTACCGTTTGGTCAGAATATGTGGTCCTGATGGTATTTCGACTGCAATTCTAAAGAATACAAGTAGCAGTATAGGCGTTCCGCTGCTCTATTTATTTAATAAATCTCTGAAACTGGGCATATTTCCTCATGTCTGGAAGACATCTCAAGTAGTTCCGATGTATAAATCAGGTGATCGATCTTGCATAACAAACTATCGAGGGGTTTCACGGATTTCAGCGCTCCCAAAGTTATTTGAATCAATTGTTACATATTATTTGTTTTTTAATTCAAAATCGCATATATGTGCTGCGCAGCTTTTTTAAAAGAAGACCGACTTTAACTAATCTCGTGGAGTTCAAAACAAAAATTCTTGGTGGCCTAGCTAATTTTAAGCAAATGGATGTTATTGTAGCCGATTTCTCCCGTGCTTTTGATAGTATTCAGCGTTTCATTATTTTAATCAAGTTATTGCAATTTGGTTTTTGTGGAAAATTAGTCCAATGGATTCAGTGGCGTCATTTCACCAAAATCTTGGGGGGGGCGAGAATTTAAATGACAAAAAAATTTTTTTTCGTAAAACGTAACATACACGTTTTTATGCACACATATATTTAAAAGCATTTAAATGCATCGACTTAGAAATAAAAATAAAATGCTTCTGAGCTACATTGGTTACTCTGCTAGTCTTCTGGTGTTGTTTCATCGAAGCGAATGCCGCAAAGTTCTGCAAAATCCCTTCATTTGCTAAAAATAATTTTAAATTTAGTATCATCTCTGCATTGTTTAAGCATCAAGATAGTAGTTTTAATTAAAGCGCTTGTGCTAGAAATTATTATATCTTTGCTTTGTAACTGTTCAGAGAGTGAATTTGTAAACGACAGCAGATCGTGCAGCATAGAAAAAAAGGATGGTTTTTCTATAGATTTTTTAGATCTCGGGCATCCCGGGATTTAAAATTTATGAGTCGTTTATGGAAATTATGTAAAAATAAAACACCACGGGATTGCAATCCCTACGTGACTCCTCTTATGTCGAATCGTTTTTTTGTTTGTTTTCCTATATTTGTCTCAGAGAGGAAGAGTTATGTCTACCCTAAACTGACCAGAGCCAAATCGTTAAAATGTGGGAAAAAATGCAAACATTCTTCCAAATACTAACTAATTAGAATTTCTATTGCGAGAAAGTGGAACGGTGAAAACGTGCTAGCTAGATTGTGCATAAATTTCCTATTTAATGCTTTCCTTTACTATTTGTTTACTATTTAATTCTTCAAAAAATTCTTTTATTTTAATTGGACATTCAACCGTTAGGAAATGTGCTTGCAGTGGTTCGTATATTTTCTAAATTCTTTCTGGTGCTGGCATTACCGCCAGCCAGCGAGTTTCACTGTATCTAATAAGTCGGTTATGTTCGACATTACTTTTGCCGCAGAACTCCTGCAACGTCTCCAGTAAAGGCAGTAAAATATCCAATTTTTTTTAACCCTGCCATTTAAATCAGCAGCATTTCTTATTGCATTATTTAGAATATGGGCTGCGAATCAAATACCCAATACACTCTGGTTCAAATTCGAGTTTAGCTTGTTTTTAAATTTTCACCCCTTGACGTGACACCAATAAAATTGGTGTTCGTGTTATCAGCACAAATTGCAACTAACTTTTTGTCAATGTTAAATAACAACAAGAAAACAAAATAACAACAAAACTTGTTCAAGCTACTGGAGCTGGCGGCTTATAGCAACGCTTTTTTATGTTTATCTGTATCTATATGTCTTTTAATATCATAATGTCCACTGTTAATTTGCAAATTCACTCCGACTGGTAATACACTAAACTTTTGCGTCGTTATATTTTGATTTTTTTATAAAAGGATAGTCCAACTCAATATCGTATAAGAATTTACGTAAACGTTTTCTATCCGTCTTGATTTGCAGGAGAACTTTTTAAATATAATTTTAAAAATGAGCATAAATTTACCTTTTATAGTAGCTTAAAACTTTTGTTACACAAGTAAAGACTGTAAAACAATTGAAACAATTTATTTTAATTTTACTAAATAATTAATATCTTTTCTGTATTCTGTAAGTAGAAGAGGTATACAGTATACCTCTCGTTCTATCTTTTGCAAATCTATACCATTTATCAAGTTTTTATGCTGTTTGCTTTGTTTGTTCTTTATTGAGAAAAAAAAAATTATATATTAGAAAATAATCATTTTACTTTTGAGCTTCCTAGTTAAAGTGTGTTTTAAACAGAGTTTAAAACGCTACTTATATCACTCTTTTACTTTGTCCTTTCAGTGCGTAGCTTAAAAAAAATATAACACTCCCACATACAGGAGTGAAAATAATAAAATATCATTCTTGCTACTAAATTGAAGTAAATATTTTCTTTCAAATACTCAAAACTTTTACTTTTGCGTCAAATTTGATGCTTTTCAACGTAAAATGCTTGATTCGTTCAATTATTCATGCATTGTTAGAAAAATGAATATAAAGGATGACGTAGAGTGTCTAATTTTCTTCTTTTACAAATCGAATGAAAGAACTGGAAAATGTAATCTGCTCCAAAAGAGTAAAATCGAAAAAACAAAAATTTTACTCTTACAAGTAAGAACGATATTCAAATTATGAACATTTTAATTTTTGAATATTATTTCAAAGGGAATAAAATTTCAATGAGTGCTCGAATAAAGACTCGTAAACTCTGGTTTAAAAATTTAAATTTTTATGAATTTATACGCAAAACTGCATCTTTTTAAGTAAAATATTTTGTATTTTATTTTTCATAATAATATTGCACTGGTTTGTTCTCTCAATATGGTTAAATCAACATATACATAACATTATACAAACTGCAAGAAAAAAGTGAAGCCATTGCTCTGACTAAGATATTGCGCAAACTATACGTAGGTAGATGATTATTTCGATAATGCGGGCAAATGCGGTGGAAATATTTGTTTCGTGGGACGCTTTGTGGGACAGATTTCTCCGTGGGACAACGCAATAAAATGTGTGACATTTCCACGCAGCGTGGGACGTCTGGTCAGCTTACTACCCATAAACGTGCGTAAATTTTTCATTTGATTCAAAATTGTACAATTATTGCGAGCTTCTTTTAAATCTATAAGAAAAACCTACCACAAAAAAATAATAGTTTCTCCCTCCCTGTGACTGTATAAAAAAATGAACAAAGATTGACGTTTAGGATACGTTTTGGATTTTATTATAACCAACCAAACATATAATTTTTGCTATTTTATGAATTAAAAATTCATAAAATGAATTTGTCAGCAAGTTTTCATAACATACTTTGAAAATATTTACATAACTTAAATATTTGTTCGTGTCGTTAGAAAATATTGCTTGTCCATTATAAAACATTCACTATCATAAAATCACTGGAAATAACCCAATAAATTTAAATTACTCCCATAATTATTTTCATTCATTTTATAAAAATTAGCACAACTATCAAGAAAACTTTTGATATGTTATAGGATTTTACATTTTAGAATTGTTTTTAATTTATTGTTTTTAAAAAAGTCTTGTAAAGTTTGTACAATCTGATATAGATAAAAAACAAGGCCAAACAGTCAGGGTTCTCCAAATAAGTGGGGTATAATTAGGTTGTGTTCTCCTGCATGTACTTACTTTTAAGTTTATATAAATTACCAATGGCCAATAACAATTGAAATTTGAATGTTAAATACTGCACTATGAACTCTCGAGGAACGCTATACTAATGAAATCGGGGCTCAGACGCGGCTCAGACACGAATATCTTATAATCAAAACACATTCGTTCTTCTAAAAGCGGTGATGCCGCGCACCTTATAGTACGATAGAATTTTGTCACAATACGCACCCACGGCGTTTTTGGAAGAACGATCGTGTTTTGTTTATAAAACTGATTTCATCAGAAGATTAGAAGCAATACGACCGCCTTTCGTATCGGTGGCGCTCTAGTCCTTGATACAAAGAACGATAACGGTTTGAATATTGCGGTGAACTGTACTTTAGTCGGGCCAAAATAATATGTAACGTAATAATTATATTATCAGATATATTTCAATTAATAGTATGCGATAAAATTGGTATATTAGTTAAGTAAGTCTTCTAAAAATTAGACGAATTTACAAAATAGCAGTGCATTGAAATTTTTATAGTGTATAATTCTATCACGATTGGAAAGTTTTATTGAATCGATGTATTGATAGTATCAGATCCTTGGGGGGGGCCAATGCCCCCCCCAGCCCTACCCAATTGACGCCCCTGAATGGATTGGTTCTTATTTGGAAAATCGAACCCAATTTATTAAAATTAATAGCTGCAGGTCCGATGACATCTATGTTAATTCTGGGGTGCCACAGGGTTCCCATTTGGGCCCACTGCTTTTTATAATATTCATAAATGATGTTGTTAAAAGTTTTATTAATAGCGAGGTTCTTATTTATGCAGATGACTTAAAATTCCTTGCACCCTCAACACAGTTGAAGATGCCAAGCTGTTACAGCTTGATCTTGATAATTTGGTTAGTTGGTATAAGCTTAATTTTCTGGAGCTAAATGTTAGCAAGTGTGCTGCCATTACATTTTCTCGTAAAAACAACTTAATGTCCTTTAATTACAATGTTAATCTTGTTGAGATATCACGTGTCTCTGAAATACGAGATTTGGGTGTGATATTTGACTGTAAACTAAGTTTTGTCTCTCACATGAATAAAATATGCTCAAAAGCCATGTTAATGTGTGGTTTTGTGAAAAGAGTTTCTAAGGAGTTTAAAAACTTTGAAATTGTATTCCTCGTTGGTTAGATCGCAACTGGAGTTTGCTACTATTGTTTGGGCTCCTTTTTATGAAAAGCATAAGAAACGCATTGAAAGGGTTCAGAAGTGTGTTACTAGTTTTATTTTCATAAAATTTGGATTATGTGAGTTCGATTATAACTTACAGTATTGGGAAAAATTATTGAGATTGCCTAGCTACATGATAGATGCAAAATGTTAAATGTTAAATCTTTTTAAATTCCAGAAAAGTTTTCTGCGGTGCTATATTTGTAGCGGACATCTTATGTGCTCGCATTGATTCTAATTACTTGTTAAGCTCACTGAAGTTGTACACTCCCACAAGAATAATAAGACCAAGGTCTTTCCAACACTTTTTGGTATGTCAAGCTAGAGATAGTAATTATTTATCAAATGATTCGCTGAAGTTTATCGTGGATAGTTTTAACAGCTATTTTAATTGTTTTGATTTCAAATTGTTCAAATTCTCATTTAAAAGAGCTTTGCATTTTAAGTTAACAAGTAGCTCTCCTTAATGGTTTAATAAAATTTAAGTTTAATTAATATAATTCAATTTTCATTGTTAGTATAGTCACTAGAATTTTTAGTTTTCACTGTAAGAAGTTTGCAATAAGTGTAATAAGTCACTTTTTAGATTTTACTGTAAGATTGTATAATTAATAGGGATTTGTTTATCCTGTATTTGGGATTTTATTGCCCTGGAAATTGTAAATAAATAAATAAATAATGCAATAAATGAATTCAACAAATTACCTACTAATATCAGCTCGCTTTCAATTTCTAAATTTAGTTCACTCTTCTTCTTATATGATTTAAACTTTTCCCACTTTTGTTGTTGTTTTGTTTACTCTTAACTGTTTTTCTTTAATTTGTTTTTTTCATGTCCAGCATTTTGTTTTAAAATACTAATTATATAAACTTTATATATGTATTTATTACGAGTATCTAATGAGCTCTTCTCTATGATATTATAAATAAATTAACAACCCAAAATAAGACGATCACTACATAACACTGGTCATAAATCGACAAAACTTAAGCGATCGTTATTTTTCCATATAAAATGAAAATATCCACCAAACATGTTGCCTATACTAGATATTTGATTTCGCTCAAGCTTCACCACAGTACGTGTTTTGGTCTCCTCTGTCATTTTCTCTAAGCTCGAGCTGCAAAATTCATACCTGCCTGAAATGAAGTAAATTTTGGCATCGTTGTACAAACTACTATTGATTCTCAAACATATTTTGTGGAAACATCCTTAATCAATTCCTTATTCAAACTTCGATTTTTGTTTTGCACAGAAATATAGATTAAATATAGAGTCCGCATCAAAGAATCGAAAAATCAAATCATCAAATCGTGTTATAGAATTGAAAATCAGTAGACCGAAACTTCATACAACCGAATTTCATATCATCGAATGGTTTTAAAATTGAAAAATCATTAGGTCGAAATATCATATCGAAAATTTATTTAGTCGAAAAGTCATTAAATCGAAACATCACACAACCAAAATTCATAAAATCGAAAAATCATTTGAATCATTTGAAGTTGTGATTTTCAGTTGATTGATTTTTCGTTGATATAATTTTTTCTTTTCGATCCTAGGTTAAAAATTATTATTTTTCGGACAGCCACCATGCACAAAATATATCATAACAAAAACTATCATTTTTGGTACGATTGGAGAAAAAAACATTTTCGGAGCTGTTTTCTGGTGTTCTAAAGTTTTTCTTAACATGTATCGGCTAAAAATTAAATTTAAAAATTGTTAGAGATAAAAAAAACTATTGCTCGAATATGAGAATTATAAAACTCATACATAACCAGGAAATAAATTAGTTTTAATAAATTTTATTTTTAAATTTAAAGCATTCATTCAATCAAAACGATATTACAAATAGTTTTGGTGTATAAAGTAGAAAAAAACAACAAATATATATTTTACATTATTTTTCTAGGAAGTTAATTGTAGGTAACACGATTGACTATTAGATAAAAATATAAGAAAGGAAATTGTTAATTTAAAATTGAAACAATTTAAAATAATTATGTTAATAGTTTAAATTTAAAAGAAAGGCATTTAAGTAATAAATTAATTTTATATCATTATGACGACTATATAATTTTCTACAGAACCGTTTTTTTTTTAAATTTAATTTTATTATATGTAATTGCAAATTTATTTTATATTTTGTTTTGTATAAAAGAAACATTAATTCATTTTATAAGTAGAAAATTTTTGTTAATATATTCTACAATTCTACTATTTATTTTGTTTTGAGATTTTTATTTATTTAATATTCAAAATTGTATATAGAAAATTTTTATTAAATTTTTATATCTCAATTATAAATCAATATTTGATTGTAATTCTTTATAATGTTGGTTCTTTAGAAATAATCATTTTATTTTTATGTCAATAATTTTAATTATGACGTTTTTTTTAAAAAAATTTTCTTATCTATTTTGAGTTGATTATGTGAAAATTTAAACTTTGGTAATATTGGTAATTTTATAATTTTGAAATTTTTATTATCATCTAAATAAGATCATAGAAAGAAAGTCCACAATATTCCATTTATTGAGAACACTTTTAAATAAATGATAAAACAAAATTATTATTCATTTTAATGTGAACCAAAAGCAGAGTGTAGGGTATAAGAAGGACAAAAACTTGTATCGTTTAAACCGTTTATATCGTTTAAAACAACGTTTAGCAACGAATTGTTTTTATTTTATCAGATTAAATTAAATTTTGAATTCATGCTTCTGTTGATTTAAAAGTTGATGTTTATGGTTTTAAAAAAACGTTATTTTGAAAATATTTTATTTAGAAATAAATTAATCCATGAAAATGCAAGTTTCTCGTGTTGACTTGACTTATCGAGCAACGACAAAAGATTTTATTCTAGTACCTAAATTGACTTTTTTAACAATTTATACTGGAATAGGCAATACTGAATACTCAACAATTTGTGAAAATTTGGTTTAAACCATATCGCTGAATAAATCATATTGTCTTATTATAAATAATCAATAAAAGGAAAAGTGGTGAACAAGGCAAATAGTACGACTAAAAATTTTCTATAAATAATTATCGAAAGTTTATTAAATTATGAAAAAAATTCTAAATAATTTTAAAATATAATCCATAGCAACGTTATCAACCATGGAAAATTTAGTTTAATTCCAAAGAATTGATTAATATAACTTTTACGCAATCAATGGGTTAAAATTTTATGATTTTGTGATGAATAAAATATTTAATTTAAATAATAAATTAAAGAATATGAATTTTTATCATATCGTTAAATCTTTGGTTAAATATATTTGTGTTTATAAACTAAATGAAATTGTCTTTCTATAATAGTTAATAATAATGCGGCACAATTTTTTTAATATTAATATAAACAATCCTGAACGTAAGAATTGATTTTTAAATTATATGTTATCACGCAATCTTACTATTAATATCTAATCCTTAAATATTTGATGTTCTGTTCCTAAATAAATATAGAAAAATTTCAGGAACATAAATCAAACTCACAAACCCTGTATACTATAAATAACAACAAAATCTAATATAAACTCTGATAAATATTCAATTTAAATTAAATCATTTTGAATCACATTTTCACGTTTTAGAGTTTAAAATAAATAACTATATAAATCATAAAAATATATAAAACAAATTATAAATTATGCATTTACTTCGTTGTGAAATCTGGCCAGTAATTTATATAATAACGATGAGTTGTTCCTTCAAATAACCGATCAAGCCAGTTTGATAGTCCATCCAATAGATTTTCTTCTAATAAAATTTTTGGTTCCTCTAATTCACCACTTTCTGAATCTGTATCACTTTCCATTCCTAAAAATGCACCAGCTTCTGGATCTGAAGGATTTGCTGTTAAATGACGTGTCATTTTAATCATTCGCTAAAACAAAATGTTAAAAAAACAATGTATAATAAATTGTTGTTTTGAATATAAGCAATGGTTATATTTAAGGTTGAGGGGATCGTGACTCATCATTCATGTTAAAAGAGATGTGTTACTAAACTTCATTAATGTGAAGTTATATACGTCTTTCTTTCTTTAGTTATTAGTTACTGTTCACTCGAGCGTAAAAGTCGAAAGACAAATTTCCATGCTGTTCTATTTACAACCTCGGTCAAATTTAGTTTTTATCATTATATCCTCATAGCCATAACAGTCTAAATTGATAATAATTTGTTTGGCATACGCGTCATTCGATGATAATTTGAATATTGCTGACAGTAGTTTCCACTTATAATTGTCAATGTGTTCTTGGGACGCTACGCACATTTGCTTCAAGTCTTTTGGTATGCTCAATCTAATTATTTATCATATATTTTCGATTGCTACAATATTTAATATTTAGTGAGCCATACATCCATTAGAAACCTTCCAAATCCAATAGCATGGTAGTGCTAATGGGTTATACACGTCTTCTGGTCCTTCGAGCCGGTTGTGCAGGATCTGTTTTCGCAATTTATGGAGCCATAAATCGCCAGTTATTAGGTGCACCATTAATTTGCAATAATATTGTTCATATTTTTCATAATCGCAACGAAATGCAAAACAAAATTGTATTCAACCTCTTTCCCCTATCCAATATTTCAACAGTTTGAAAAATTGCGAAATAGCTTTCAAATAGTGTACAATGCGATGTGTGTAAACTAATTGGCTTGCTGAGCAATTAATGGGTATGGTTTGAAGCCAGGATCGAACCAGAATTTGTTACGCCCTTTAAATTTTTTATCTACCGTACATTCACTGGTCTCACTGTACCGAGAACTGGGCAACTGTTACAGGTTATGAACCGTCCGTCGAACATTTATTTTATTCTAAAGACTGATACTGGGAAATGTGAATGCACACCATGAAATGTGAATGCACACTAATTTCACTCCCACATGAATATCGACCGACGAAACGTAAACATTGCTGATCAAATTGGCGGTTCCAATTTCGGAGTCCTCAACGACCCACCACCTACAAGGCTAACAAATAAATCAAACTCATCTTCAGATGTTTCTGTTGCAATTTGACTAAAATTCAATTCAGTATCAGGAAATTTTTAAAAAAGCTTCAGCTTACTACATTTCAGTATTCAAAACATGAATTTGAACTTTTTACAGGAATCGTGTGCGCTTGCCACAAAAACAGATGACATCTATAACGGAGATTCAACTGTCTCTAGACTCTCGGAACTTAATAAAAAAATTAACATATTATTAACAGAACCCAAAATATGTAAATAAATGAAGAGAACTAGTCACCTTGAAACAAATAAAAGTCTCTAGTTAAACGTACCCTCAACCATTAGATGTTTTACTGTAAATCCTCGACAGCTTGGTAATAATACCATGATTTCTTTTAATGAAGCGAAAAAATCATAAAAAAGCAGCAAAATTTAATACACAGTTTACAGAAAAGTTCTTTAAACACCAGATCTGTTCAGTGTTAAGGCATTGTCGCAAACTTAATGATAATAATAATATAGAGGATATCATATTTCCAAACAAGAAGCTGAAAATGCTATTAGAAAAATTAAGCTATTAAAAGCAATTAGACCTAATCGCATCTCAGCCATCATGCTCAAATACATTAGACCCAAGAGATTGATCTACCTCACTTCAGAATTGAACTACATCACTACATGAAATACGACTTTAAAAACACTAATAGGAGTATACGAGTACGTCTCTAAAAAGAATAATTCTACAAGCCGTTCTGCATTCTGTCATCGGTCGCAAAACTGATTGAAGCACTTCTGCTCCCTTGGGTCACAACATCATTCAATTTAACTCTACGCCAACAAGGCCGCCGAACAGACACAGTACAATTACCGCCCTTCATAGACCACCCCTCGTGCTAGAACAATCTTAGTCGTACTCGACTTATCAAAACCTTACGAAACGGTGTCGCACACTGCATTATTAAATGATATTTTAAACACTAATCTCCCGAGTTAATAAAATGCTGGTTATGCCAGTTCCTTAGAGTAATCCAAGAGGAGAGTCAATTGTAGTCAATTATAGTCAATTATATTGAATCCCAGGGATTCAATATACAATTTCAAACTAAAAAACAGGGATAATCCACCGAAAGCATTAGCTGGCTGTTCATGGAGCAAATTTAAAAATACAATTATCACAACATAGAAGCAATAGAAAGGCAACAAAGCAATAGAAAGCAGGGCTGCGGAGTCGGTGCCAAAATTAAGCGACACTGACTCCGACTCCAAGTTTTTAAATTTTAAATCCGACTCCGATAAATTCTACAAAACGTAATAAAACACCGTGGTATCGAATACGATATAACATATTCGAAATGATTGTACAGGGTGGTGAAATTCTATTTTCAAGATCGTTTCTACTTCTTTAAATAATCTGTAGAACTAAAACTATGCCACATATAAACTAGAATTCAGCTACGCTGATACCAATTTACAAATATGATAAACGCCACCTATGTGAAAATTACAAGGGAATTGCTCTACTCTCTTACACATTATATAAGATTTTTATAAATTCTTCTAGTAGACTAACCTATTTCTTAAATTTAAAAAACGGGACATTATTGATATCACAAACGAACATTACCTTGAGCGAAATTAGAGATTTTGTCGGCGGCCAGACCTTCGTTATTTTATAAAAGCTAGGAAAGGTAGCACCAATTAGCGATATATGAAGATTGGATCATCGTGGCTTTGGCAGGGAACAGGTGGTAACAAAGGGACCTAAAATTCATCCAAAGTTTCGTGAAAGTATAAAGGTAATTTTTTTATATGTTCTTCGGGATAGTATACATAGCTCATAACATAGGCTCAATATTTTTTCTGAATTTATATTGAGCCTATGTTTATGAAATACATTTCGCGTAGTTCTACTTATAAAAAATACGTGCTTCGGAGGCCTTTATTACCTTGCTCATTATCTGCATAAATTCTGTTGTACGAATAGCAAAACTGAAAAAAATTTCTACTGGAAGTGACAAACTGGAAATTGGAATGCAGAAGTGTTACAAATCATCCTCTATTGACCAAGTTGAATCAAAATCAATTATCAGGAACTGATATGAAAAAATCTAGTGCTCGGCCCTCCACCACGTATCCCAATATCGTACAAAAACTAATAAGATCTTCGTCATTCCAATCTCTATCTTTTGTCAAAGGGTCATCAAAATTTATTATTGAACGAAGTCTGTATGCTTTCAACAAACTTTAAAAACAAAGTATGGTAGACCCCGCCATACCGCGAGGGGTCCACCATACTTCACTACCTCTAATCAATGTATCCCAAAAGTTGACCGTTATCTTCTCACACTCATTGAAAATTTTGCTTCAGTTTTTGTTCGATGTTTGTTTATATTTTTGTATAATCGTTAAATAATTTTTTCCCATGCTATCTCATGATCATGTGGAAAGATACTGTGATTTGTGAAATCAAAGATTCATCTTTGCTATGTTTACCTCATTTCACAAAAATAATCCAATTTTTATGAATTCCAACACTTTGTTGTTAGACAAAATTTTCACACAAAAAAACTTATTTTAACGAAACGGATGAAACCCGTAATATCGGAACAGTTCAAAAGGGGACGGTTGCACGGTCTATTCCGTTCAAAACGGGATGGTTGCAAGTCCTGTTTTCTAGCCAAAATCAATCCTTTTGCTGAACAACTGTTTTGAGTATATCAGTGTGATATCTGGAAAGACTGAGGTACCACCGAATACCGATGTATTTTTATCGATAAGAATGATTTTAGAAAAATGTTCAGAGTCCAACATACCTGTCTCTAGTTAATTGACTCTTAATGCTGTGCACTAATAGAATACAAAGTAATAAAGTTTTCTTTACTCCGGCTTAAGGCAAGATGATGGTATTTTCTCTACACTTGTTAAAATGGTCTTGGAATATGTGTGCAGCAAAACGAAACTTCCGACTAACAACAATGTCTTGTCATTAAAATCAGTACATATGCTCGCGTACGCTGATAATATTATCATCCTTCGCAGAAGTGAATTTTTAAGAAGTGAGACTTTAAGTCGCTTGAGACGGGTGATAAACAATTTGGTCCGCAAAAAATTAAGATAAAACAAAACATATGATTTGTTCAAGAGCGTTTGAGGAAAAAGATTTGATGTGCAGCGAAAAAGGAATCAAGGGAGTTGAATGATTTTAATATTTGTAATCAAGCTCGACTGAAACAACGGCTCGATTGCCTCTTCTTAAATCATCGTATATTTCAACTAACACAAAATTCAAGATATACAAGACATTAACTAGACAAGTGTTGATGATATATAGACCACAAAAGTAAATCCGGTTTGGAGTCTGGAATAATTCAAAAACTACCGTCAGTTCACTAGAGAGTAGAGAGTGAGCGACCGCGAGGTAGAACTTTATCCGAATGTCATTTGATGGCCTGCGGAGGTCATCTGCACGAGGAATGTAACATATTAAATGTCCGTGAAATCGCTGGCGAATAACTTGTGGTACCGCCGAAGGACAGTAGCAGAGTTTCTGTATTTAGATACGGCGCCGAAAGAGTAGCACCGCACCCGTCGCTACAACAAAATGATATCGTTTATCATAGAGAAACATATATTTAATTTAGAAAAAAATTATCCCACTTATGACATTCAAAGAAAAATATGTACATATTATAGTTACTTACTTTCGCTCCACGATTTGATTCTGGATGTTTAGCGTGGTACATGCAAAAATATTTACGATGTCCATTCAGAGCTATAACTGTTCCAATACAATTTCTTGGATTTATGTTTAAATCTCGTGACTCGGATAGAGATAGCCGAAGTAATTCAGAATACCAACTTAATCCCTTTTCAATTAACACATGTGCAAACATTAGTGTTTTATTTCTACAATGAATTAGTAATGTAATTATTATTGATTACAAACATTTTAAAACGATTTACTTACTTTCGATATGGCCAAACTGCTGCATGATATGCCGGAATTAATTTAGGTCTTGACTGTAAATCAGTCAACAATACAATTGTACGACATCCAGGTTTTAATAATCTTACTAATCCATTATATTTTTCAGCTCGTAATTCATGTAATTTTAATTCTGGAACATAACTACTTTCCTGGGTTGTGTTATTGTTATTAGCTTGATTTGCTTTCTTTTGTATTTCTTCCTCTTCCATTTTAACTAAATGTGTCATCAAATATCCAGCTACTAATATAAATGCTATTGTTCCTAATATAGATAATATTGGTAGTATATGTTCTTTTCCAAAATTATCAAACAAATAATCTATTGCGATAACACATTTGTTTATGATTCTCGTCAAAAGACTTTGGGCGTGTTCATCAAGAAGATCCTGGAATATAAAAAACATAAATTAAATAATAAGCAACGATGGTTAACGTTAATTTTAAACTGATTTTAATAACTAAACATATTAATCTCTGATCAAGTTCACTTCCCTATGGGTTTGCGTTTATGTATAAAATCGACTTTCATCATTCTTTAAAAATTAATTATATTCAGTTTTTGACTATACAGTATAGACTATGCTTTTTTAATAATGTGTTGTGTAGTAGGAATTCACAACATGCGTTCTAAGGTGTTAATGGACGCAAATTTTACTTATTTTGTGTGATTTTTATATTTTTTGTTAAAGAATGGATAACTAAACAATAAATCCCATCCAATCACATTCAAAACATGCCAGCTAGAGAGCTGTTTATATCGCGTTTTCTGCAAACGTCCGTTTCAGCTTCACGATTCCATGTCGTGAAAATGATTACCGTTGATTTTTCAGTTCTAGATTTCTTTCGGTAAGTTAGTTGTTGCGCGTGGTAGGTATTTGTTTATATGCCTACACGCTTCTCGAACACTAACACAAGATTATAAGATAATATTGTCAGCATAGAAGACTTTATAAGTCCGTGATCTCTCATTTTATTGGAAAGGATAACATTCAAGTGCCCGCCATACAAGATACTAAGCTAAACACAACAATATATTTATATTCCAGTAATTAAACGGTTACCCGCATGGATCGAAATAAAAATAGAGGTGGTGTCCAGCATTTACAGCAGCGTTAAATATCGCATTATAAAATGTTTAAACATAACACAAAAAGAGTCTTTGAAAAAACAAGCCATCATCATATCATAAGGCTCAATTTCAAGATTCATAATTCAAAATCAGTCCCTTGGTTTTTTACAATGATTGCAGATTTGCAAATTTTTTTATTTTTGATATTTTTGATAATATTTTTGACATACGAGTTCACGTGAGATACCCATAGCTGATGGCTTCGTGGTGCTGGCGGATAAACTCTATTTAGTTAACGGTAGCACCCACAGGGTTAGCTATGAAGTACTCCTTGATGATGGCACGTTATTGCTAGCTTGAAGATTCGAGTTTTCATATAACTCCATGCGTGGGTTTTAATCATTGAGGAAGACAGCGCGTCACGTGATCCAAGGAATATACCACTAGTTGGATTATTGGCAACCCCATTTAGTTTTGTTTCTGCCTGAAATTTTTTTAAATAAATATGCTTTTTATCTCTTATTTCATTTTTATTTTCACCATCCTATCATGAAAAATTGGCCTATGGCATCGTGAGTGTCAACCAAGATTTTTGTTTTTAATAAAATGTATTGTGTAGTAGGAATTACAATATATATTACAACAACACATGAAAACCTTTTAAGACCAAACTCTGTCCCACAACAACATGCGTTCTAAGGTGTTGATGGACGCAAATCTTTGTTTTTTATGTTTTTTTTTTTAAAAAAAAAAAGGGAGAACTAAACAATAAATCCTATCACACATAAAATATGTGTGATAGGATTTATTGTTTAGTTCTCCCTTTTTTTTTAAAAAACATATAAAAAACAAAGATTTGCGTCCATTAACACCTTAGAACGCATGTTGTTGTAGGACCTTGGTCTTAAAAGGTTTTCATGTGTTGTTGTAATACATATTGTAATTCCTACTACACAATACATTTTATTAAAAACAAAAATCTTGGTTGACACTCACGATTTGAACGTGTTTCGCAACATATGTAATGTAAAATACTGCGAGAACATTAATTGCATCAGGCAGAAAGAGATGAACTACTGCAAACAGATCCAAGCAACCCTCAAATTCTGGAGATAACAAAATTAAAAAAAATAGGTAATCCATTGGAAATCAAAAATGAGGAGAACTTCCAAAAAGTTAAATCTAAGTTACTAGTATGTTAAATCTAAGTTACTAGTATGCACAATTGAAATGGGTTTTGATGTATCAGCTTACTACTTTGATCTAAAACAAGTTGCTAATCTCTTTCTCAATATCAAGATTTTAATAAGAATTGATACTATCTATTTAGCAAAGATTAACTAATTGAATGTAATCTGGTTCAGATGATGTTTTATTTAAAGGCACTTTTCGAATATTTTCTATTCCTACTACACAATACATTTTATTAAAAACAAAAATCTTGGTTGACACTCACGATTTGAACGTGTTTCGCAACATATGTAATGTAAAATACTGCGAGAACATTAATTGCATCAGGCAGAAAGAGATGAACTACTGCAAACAGATCCAAGCAACCCTCAAATTCTGGAGATAACAAAATTAAAAAAAATAGGTAATCCATTGGAAATCAAAAATGAGGAGAACTTCCAAAAAGTTAAATCTAAGTTACTAGTATGAACTGAAAAAATAACAATAATTGCATACACTTTTTCAGATTATTTAGTTGGTTCAGTCAAACCGAACACGACTTTCATTTATCATATTTTTATCTTTAATATTAAGTAAAACCAATTATGTATGAAAATCGAAATTGTACTCATGCGGCTATTAAAATTGTTGGTATAACTAACAAATTATAATAGCACATACTTGATAAGCGGAGAAAACACCGGTCGAAGTAAAAATTCAATGCGGGCATTGAAATCTTATAGCACACCAATAAACGGCTGCCTAACTAGCAGTGCATTGTTTTAAAATAGTTCAACAACATTCCATCGGGTAACAAAAATAAGTGTGCAAACAAATTCAACCGACAGTTCTCTACAAACCCATATATCACATGTCTGTTAACTTACACAATAAACAGTTTACTTGAAAAATACTAATCAAAACCAATTTCAGTATTGTCACAAATTGCTAAACACTATAAGAACATCTCATACTAGTGGTTCATCAACATGGTCTTAGGACGCAAGTGCCATAACTACCCTACGCACCATTTCGGATACCATACAGAGAGATCTTAACCAAAACACCCAAACTAGACCTGATCGCTCTGTATCTCTCACGAGCTTTCGTCACTATCAGTTACAATAAACTGCTGCTTGTTCTATTAAAAACACAATACTATCGCAAAAGAATAAAATATGTCTTTCGACAACCCCAAAAAAATACCGGATTCAACAACGACCAGTTGAAATAACGGCAGCTGAGGCAAGGGTATGTAAAAATTCCTGTGGCAGGAATGTAAAATGGCGGGTATGTAAAAATATACTGGCACAAAGCTTTAAATATTCATGAAATCGAAATCGAAACTACAACACCTGTTGCTCGATTAAGCTCAAACTTCAGCACAGTGCATTTTTTTGTCTCACCTTTCAGTTTATATGTCACCCGCCAAGATTTGCGACTCATTTTTCTGGATTAAAAAAAAGATAGACTAACCACTTGCATATATTGCAAAACTTTTGTCCAAAAGTAAAATTAAAAACTATGCTGGCTACAAGCTCGAGAATCCATGTAATCGTAATTAGCAAAATATGACGCGTGCTACGTAAAACTGACCATAAATCGTCAATCATAAATTTTTCATACAAAACGAAAATATGCTGCCATTCCTACTTTCGTTGCTCGAGTAAGCTCAAACTTTAGTACGCTGCATGCAGGTTGGGTTGGGTTTCGTTGTCCATAAACTTCGAATAGTAAGTAATGTGTAAATGTTCAAAATTTTTGTGCAAGATCCAAACATTTAACTTTCGCCCAAACATATGGCGCAGTACATAATATAGCTTGTTATCAGTTTAAAATAAAAATTACCTGATAATATCTGTTTACCGGGCATAACCAAATAATAACTATGAGAAGGCTTGCCTTACCTGTATTGTATTATATTAATAAATAAAAAATAATCGCTAAGAGTTATATTAAGCACTTAGTTTTTTTTTAATTTATTATAACTAACACTGAATATGCTTAACTTTAAAAGAATGTTCAGTGTTAATTTTAATAAATTATAAAATAACGTGATATTACGTAAATTAACGAAATATCATTCCAACTAGGATTAGGATTCAAACTACACTTTCTCTGAAGAATTTATGACCATATATTATCAGGGAAACTAAGGAATTTCAAAGATGCGAGAAAGGATTAGCCGTTATTGTAGCTCTGGTATGGCACGAGTAGTTTGCAGGCTCCGGAAAACCCGATTTGATCTCCTGCAAAGTACGTTCATCGTAATGTACTTATAAAAATTGTTAAATCCACAACATTTCTTCTGTTACAAGGAATCTAGATGATTAGTAAGATTAGAGTTATCAATCAATTAAATTGCTCTCGGTTGGACAACATCAATATACGATACCTCAAACTAGTCATCTACTCTCCACCATGTGAGGACAATAGTCCATGCAGGGACGTATAAAATACTTAAGGGAATAAAAGTTGTGAAAATCGCATGTTCTCAATGGAGTAAATGGTTAGAGCTGTTCTTATCGTCTACCTAACCTGCTCCTTGTTGGCGATAACGGGCACAATTGAAATGGGTTTTGATGTATCAGCTTACTACTTTGATCTAAAACAAGTTGCTAATCTCTTTCTCAATATCAAGATTTTAATAAGAATTGATACTATCTATTTAGCAAAGATTAACTAATTGAATGTAATCTGGTTCAGATGATGTTTTATTTAAAGGCACTTTTGGAATATTTTCTCTACTAAACTTTAGGAACGATTAGGTTCTTCTAGTGTAGAATTTTTAAAAAATATCTTCGCCGCTGATTGACTTTTTCTTAACTTGTTTTTTAATAAAGAACTCTATTGGCACTCAACTGTCAAAAGTATAGGTGATCAACTTCATTTCCCAATTCATTTATAATATTGTAATGGTCAACTCAAATTAAGATGGAATGTTGCAAGAACATCTGAGTTCAAAAAATAAAAGGTAACGTTTGTGTAAATAACATAGCACATGTAGCACAAGATTCCTTCGGTACGAGTATAGTAATCACTTTGAAATTAGTGCGATATCAAATTACAAAAACGTAAAATTCTTTAACATCAATGTGCCTAATATCAACGTATTTTTATCGATTGACTTTTCTTTTTTTAGCACTTGAATTGTTAAGTGAAAAAACATATTTAGTATCTATCTTGCAATAATTTAAAATAAGAAAACCCATTACCTTCACTTCAGCTTCATAAGACAAAGCCTCCGATGTCTTTAATAACCTTTGTATGGTGTCATCTAATCGCTGCTTTGTATGGTTAAAACTATGTTCGGATGTTTCGTTATCTATATGGTGTGGATGTAATGCAGCTCCATTCAACCATTCGTATTTTATATGTGATGTATCTCGACGCCATATAATAACCATACGTAAAAGCGTTTCTTCTTCTTTTTTAGCAAGAGCACTAATAAACTCATTCTGCTTGTCCTATTAATGGAAATAATTTATACAAAACAAATGATATAACAGAAGTAGTTGTATAAGACCTACCTGATAAATATAAGCAAAACGAACCCTTTCATGATTATATCCAGGTCCCAATGCTATTTTTCGTAATGCTTGCCTAGCGTTATTATGAAGTTCCGTATTTTTTGTTACTAAAATTACACATAGACGCTTTCTAGGTCTATGCCATTCAGTTGGACAAACGCCTTCAAGCATACCTTGCGAAGATAATCGTGGTAATGCTAAATATTGATTTGATGAAATAACATTGGTTAAGGTTGGTGTTGGAATGTCTGACATGGAAACACTTGCAGTCGGTCGACTTGAGTCTTCGTTGAAAATTAATAGTGAGTCCTGATTTGGATGAATTTTGTAGCGTTCTTGTATCTGAATCGTATTTTGTGAATTTAACTGGACAAATCTATGAAAAGATAAAAATAGATTCAGGCATAATTTTTAATGAAAATATAAATTGTATGGTACCCAAAAGCGACTAGATGCCTAAAGTGAAAACCTGTAATTAAATATCTTAATCTAGGCTGTGTTCTTGGTTCCATTATTAACGCTCTGACTTTGTTGTCTGACCACCCACTTAAAAATGAATCAATATTATCATCCCTTACATTCGATATTAATTTATAAGGCATCTTTAAACGAATAAATTCAACAACTTTTTGTACACTAAAAACACTGTCTTTATATACGTAAATCTGTTCATCTAATATTAACACAATACAGGGCAAAGAATGAACACTCAGTCTTCGCAGTAATCCATCTTCATGTCCAGCATTTACCGTCGCAAAAGTAGTACCTAATGGTTCCAATGAATCGATCATCTTTTTAAAAGCGCCCGCGGCCTTCATGCATGAGAAACACCAATCCGAATAAAACATAATTATGTGTGGTGTTGTTCTACTTTTTGGCAGAATATTAGTTTCGTAATATTTAGTTGTAATCGATAATTTATGAAATATACTAATATCCTGATCAAATTGAAAACGTTGTCTATAAAATAAATTTAAGTTAGAATATATTTTTCTACAATATTTACAAAACATACCCAAAAAATTCTTCAAAAGGATCTGGAGCAAATCGTCCATATTGACTATAGTCGTGAGTCTCTTTGAACATATGAGAATCTTCATTAGTAATTCCATGTAAATCGTATGCTTTTCTTCGATCTGTATCAGCAAGAAGTTCATAGGCTTGCTTAATTTCTACAAATTTTGTTTCTGCCTCTGGATTATCGGTTTTATCTGGATGCCTTAAAAATATAATCAATTAACAACAAATCCTAAATCATATTAATAATATGTACCATTCTTTTGCTAATTGTTTATATGCTCGTCTAATATCTTGAAGTGATGCCTGTCGATTGACGCCTAATATTTTATATGGATCATATTGTTGTGCGGCTAAGCTCGATCCCAAAATAAATACACAGAAAAGTGCAAAAACAAATACTTTTATCTTCATTTTTTAAGACAAGAAAACACAAAACCTAAATAATCAAATCAATTTGATTTTAATTTATTACAACTAGATTTCAAAATAGAACACTTATTTTTGCATATAGACAATTAAATTTCATATAATAAAATACATATTTTCACAGTAGAAATTAAATTTGTCAAATAATAAACTTCCATTTTTTTTATTGTAAAAAATGACAGATCGAATGCGCATGATTGGACAGGATCAGATTAGGGTTGCACTTATAAAATTAGGTTTGTGCTCTAAAAATGTTTTACACTGTAAAATTAAATTTGGCGTATGTATGGAATTTGAAAATACTCGTTGTAGCCACATTTAGGTACAAAACAGCTCCATATAATTACGTTTAATTAAAGCCTCAGTTTAAGTAAAAAGGAATATATCGAAGGTAGAACCTCCATTTTTCAGTTGGAAATTTGACTAATTGCGGAGATTAATTTTGGAATCTTTAAAAGCGTGTCACATTTTGTTGGTGAATGAAATTTTTTATCAAACCTTATTTACTGTACCGTCGCTGATCGCTTTTTCTAATAGATGCCCAAGTGTCCAAATCTACCTCTCGTATTGCCCTCTTTATCCGAAATGTTAATTGAAATAAGAGATTGGAAAATTTTAAATAGCTTAAAAAGAAAAATGGGACAGGAATATACAACGCATATGTTACTGTTTGGCCAAAACATTATTTTCAGAACAGTCGAATTAAAATATATAATTATGTTAATAATTTTATTTAGAAAATGTGTACATTTATGCTGCTTCAAAAATTTCTTTCTGAGCCTTTTCCCAAGCAGCTAATGGTCCATGTTCTGGACGATATTTCACATTACATCCATCGGTTTGGAAGCGATTATCGTCACGAAGTTCTTCATACCGCTCGCGGTCGTATTTAGTGAAACCCCATTTTTTGGAAACAAATATCTAAAAAAAAAAAAAAAAGCAAATTAGTTTCGAAAATCAAAAAACTTTGTTATAGCTTACTTTTTGGCGACCAGGGAATTTAAACTTGGCACGTCGTAAAGCCTCGATCACTTGAGCCTTGTAACGATCAGATGCACGAACCGACATAATAGGTTGACCAATATGTACTCTAGCGACTGTTCCTTGAGGTTTGCCAAAGGCACCTCTCATTCCTGTTTGAAGCCTGAAATTGGAAAATTCAATGTTTAGAAATATTTATAATTTAATGCTTTTATTGACAAATACGATAAGAAATCAGTAAATTGTCAACGTTTATAAAGGTAATCACTTATGATCATAACCCAATGCTCTGATAGAGAATATCATCATAGTAAAATAAATCGTTAAAAATCAATTTAGTGCTTACCTATCAGCTCCAGCGCACGACAACATCTTATTGATGCGAATTACATGGAATGGATGTAATCTCATTCTAATATGGAATTGATCTTTACCGCAATGTTTAACTAGATATTTATTACAGCAAATACGTCCAGCTTCAAGTGCTTCTGAGCTAAGTTGTTCATACTCATCTGACACTAAATGAACACATAGTGGAAAATCTTCTACGGAAGCTTTTTTTTTTCCTAAATCAAATATACGAATTTTTGCATCTGGAACACCACGACAGAAACGTGATTTTGGATATGGTTTGTTTTTACAATACCGATAGCTGAAAGAAATTAAAATTATGTTATTAGATCAGACATTAAACAGAAATGTTAGTTAATGTTGCGTATCGATTTGAGATAAATCCAAAACATTTGGGTTTACCTCACCCAGTCGACATACAATTGATCTACCTTCTCAATATTAAAAAGTTCGAACGTAATTGTTAAATGATCTAACAACACATTGAACGGAGAAGGTTATAGTTTCAAAATATCATGACATTGAACAATTAAATAACAAGAACATTACATTCACTAAAATAATGTCAAATTTTAATGAGTCATGATGATAAATTGAGTAACTTTCCACCAGAAACATTTTTTAATACATACCATCTTGCAGGTCGGCGCCCCATTTTAGACTGTAAAAAAACGGTAAACAATACATATTTAGTTAAATTGAAATACTTTTTAATAGAAATAATGGTTAGATGTATTTACAGAACTTGATAATTAATATTAAAATGTAATATCACAGCCGATGATTCTCAAATACTTTGATGAAATAAAAGCCTACCTTTGTCTATTGGACGTCAAATTCTTAAAGAGAAAGAAATATTAATCGGAAGTAGCTTTTGACACTAATGCTTTCTTTTCACCGATGTTTACGCCACTAGAGTTTAGCATTTATAAAAAGCCCAGCAAGAAAGTGAACATATATAAATAAATCAAATCTGTTTTAATACAATAAACAATTTTTTAATGTTTAAATATTTTGTGTTTCTTGATTAGTTATAGAAAAAGAACAATATTATCTACTCGTTTAAATATTTAAGGCAACTGCGCTAAAAGTCACAATTTTTGCCAATCATCAGCAAAATTTGATATATGGCAGAGTAGTATTGCCCGTGTTCGCCGCAAAAGCGCTACAGATAAAAAATTAAATATACATCGATCATAAATATCGATAAAATTTATTTACATTAAGCAGGCTACAGACCTTCAATCAATTTGTCAATCGATTGAAAGCGAAATAAAATTTAGGGGATTTTTACACTAAATTTTATTTCGTTTATTTTCGTTTTCAAATTGATTGTAGGTCTGTAGCCTGCTTTAAAAATAAAAAATACTCATTTATAGATTTTCATTCCTTGATCATGTCTAAAGCCGTGCATTCACATAAAACAGAAACAGAAACTGAAAATTTTCAGTTTCTGTTTCTAATTTGGTTGACGGTGGTGAATAATAAAACAGAAACAGAAACCGAATTTTAAGATGGCAGCTGTCATATTATATTATATATGCCAAAATTAAAATATATATATTTAACCCAATCCATATATATTTAACCCAATTAAAATTGAAAAAATTATATTAATATTAAAAAAATATTGTAATTCAATAAACTGTGTATTTTATTTTTCATTCATATAAATAAAAAAATAACCCAATTTTGTAATGTATAGTGAAGAAAAAATTTATTTTTTTCGTTATCGCACATAATAATATCCATAAAAAAATATCGAGCTAAATTCAACGTAAATTATTTTTGATTAAATATTTATTTCTTAAAATAATGTACAATCCCGTTGCATAAATTTAAAATAATATGGTCACGTGACAGTTTCTGGACCAGAAACAATTAAATTTTAATTGTTTCTGGTCCAGACAAAACAGACGAATTTTCAGTTTCTGTTTCTGTTTCTAAATTAGGTTTCTGTTTCTGTTGCTGTTAAATTTGTATGAAATTCGGTTTCTGTTTCTGTTTTATGTGAATGCACGGCTTAAAACAGATTCCTCCATGCGAAACAGCACATTTTACTAAACAAAATAGCAAACTTGTCCACTTAAGATGGCGGATACAACAATAGGCAAACTTGTTTTCTTTTGTTTAACAGCGGCTGCGATGTGAGACCTTTGAGAAAATGCTTTTTTATAAACTGGAAGGTGGGACCAAAACATGCACCCTGCAAGTTTGAGCTTATTCGAGCAACGGTTCTAGGAATGGCAGCATATTTCCGTTTTGTATGGAGAAATTTGTGATTGTCGATTTATGGCCAGTTTTACGTAGAACTTCCTGCCTGCATATTTTTCTTTTGGACAAAAATTTTGCAAAATATGCAAAGCTAGCCAACCCATTTTTTAAGTGCAGGAAATTGAGTAGTCGCAAATTTTGGCGAGTGACATATAAACTGGAAGGTGGGACCAAAACATGCACCGTGCTGAAGTTTGAGCTTAATCGAGCAACGGGTCTAGGAAGACCAGAGACCTAGAGTGACCAAATCGAGCATTACGAAAAAGAGGACAAGTTTTTAATGATCAGTGAGTATTAAACTTAAACATAAACCAATATAGTGTTGAGCCGTTTTGTTATCTATTTTAGTATAATCAGGTACAATTTGGTAATAAGTGTTATAATCATATTTATATTGATCAAATGATTTATTTTTGTTACTTTGTGATATTCGTTCATCTAAATTCATATTTCTAGTCAAATCATACATTAGTTTACGTGTCTTTCATAATTCTAGTCATAATTCTGATGTAATCATTTCCTCCCTTAACTTTAAAGTAGGACGGGGGGAGGGGGGGTGCATTGGCCTGCCCCCTAAGGATCTGATACTATCAATAAAACCATCCAATCGTGGCAGAATTATACACTATAAAAATTTCAATGCACTCTTATTTTGTAAATTCGTCTAATTTTTAGAAGATTTACTTAACTAATATACCAATATCGCATACTATTAATTGAAATATATCTGATAATATTATTATTACGTTACATATTATTTTGGTCCGACTAAAGTACAGTTCACCGCAATATTCAAACCGTTATCGTTCTTTGTATCAAGGACTAGGGCGCCGCCGATACGAAAGGCGGTCGTATTGCTTCTAATCTTCTGATGAAATCAGTTTTATAAACAAAACACGATCGTTCTTCCAAAAACGCCGTGGGTGCGTATTTTGACAAAATTCTATCGTACTATAACTATAGAAGAACGATTGTGTTTTGTTTATAAGATATTCGTGTCTGAGCCAGAGGAAACAAAATATGTGTTTCATTAGTATAGAGTTCCTCGAGAGTTCATAGTGCAGTATTTAACATTAAAATTTCAATTGTTATTGGCCATTGATAATTTATATAAACTTAAAAGTAAGTACATGCAGGAGCACACAACCTAATTATACCTCACTTAATTGGAGAACCCTGACTGTTTTTTATCTATATCATTATCATATTGTACAAAATTTACAAGACTTTTTTAAAAACAATTCTTAATGTAAAATCCTATAACATATCAAAAGTTTTCTTGATAGTTGTGCTAATTTTTATAAAATAAATGAAAATAATTACGGGAGTAGTTTAAATTTTTTGTACTTTCAGGCATACGGACACTTCTTAAGCTTGTAAAAAAATAAATTAAACCAAATTATATCTATAATCGTTAAAATTCGTCGGCAAACCTCCAAAGAGTAAAAAGAAAAAAAAATTAAGGATTTAAATACGTTTTACCAAAAAAATGGAAATTTTTCGGGTTTTTTCGGCCATTCTTTGCAATAATAATTAAATATCTCTAGAATAGGCAAAAATAGGCAGATAAATTTAAGTGCCTCCTTAGTACAAACATCGCTAGTAAAGATCCAAAAAATTTGGTCGTAAGCCAGTGTAAGCCCTTCAAGTGCTTGATGTTTGAAATTAGTCGAACAGTCCTATTAAAGGAAAAAAAATATCATGCTTTTAAGTTAGCAAATACATATATACATACAAACTATATACATGAATTGGTGACTTGTAATGCGCATAAACATTTTTAAAAAGTAATATTAAGTTAGGCGATGTATAGCCGAGTGTGTTAAAGCACTAGGTAGTCTCTACATCGTTAGGGTTGACTGTTTGAACTGTATTAGAATTACAGAACCGATTTAGATGTTAAGTATTGATGGTGGTAGTTCATAAGTTAGTATGTAAGGGTGATATGAGCTTCACCAGCCTCAACCATTAGTTAAGTAAAAGGGGAAAAAAATATATAAATTTCATGTATGTGTGCTTACTGTACTGCTGACATAAACTTTCAATAAAAATAATTAAAAATATATTGTTACGTTTTTCCAACCTTACTTCGAATTGGCCTAACTCACAATTCGATAAACGCAATTCCCAATCTCTTCTGAGTTCGATCACTGATTAGTAAGCACAAACATCAGGTTTTATTAAGTATTCAACAACTCAATTGTTCCACAACAATAGGAAAACAATACAGCAAACAATATTCCTAACTAGAATATTATCTCAACAGCTTCAGAAACTCCAACGGTTGATTGTAGAAATTTCCAGTAATAGAACGTTTAAAATAATACACAAAATATTTCTACTCAATAAAACTTAAAACTTTATTCACTAATTTAAAGATCACTTTTATAATTTTAACTTCACAATCGCAGGCTTAAAATAAAACTAATTAAAAACTACAAGAAACAATTTCCTTATATACATTCTGCTTAATCTCTAGAAATTTCTAGGTCACTTTTTAGAAACCTTGAGAAAATATTAGAATATTCGATTATTTTACGTTACGTTGATTTGATTCATAAAATCATAAAACAAATAGACCTTAATTCTAAGAATATGTACAACAACAACAATGTTCATTTCATTTATCTGTTGTAGTATTTTGTTGATTTGACTTTCCTAGAAGTGACCATAATCGTCTAGATTTTTCTGTAATCGTCTAGATTTTTCTGCAATCGTAACAATACCCTCCACTTAAGCCTGTTCGTCCCGAACAGGATCTAACTCTCCTTTGTATGAGGCCAATCTTTCCAAATGTACTACTTTCGCTTTGCCTCGATGGCCTTTCTTAAATCTATAAACCACGTCATTCAACTTCGTTATAATGTTGTAAGGTCCTTCCCATGCAGCTTGCAGTTTTGATGATAACCCTCGTTTTCGTTGTGGGTTGTGTAGCCATACTAATTGTCCTTCTTCGAAACCTTTATTATTAGATCGTATATCATATCGGGCTTTCGTTTTATCACTGGTCAGTTGTATCTTCTGCCGAACAAGATTGTGAATATCCTCAAGGTTCTTCCTGATTCGGTTGACGTATTCTTGCGCAGACAATGATGTTGATGGTACCGCTCCAAATTTGAGGTCACCAGGAAGTCTTAAATCACTTCCAAAAATAGTTTGAGCTGGTGTCATGGTCGTGGTGTCATGAACTGCTGATCTATATGCCATCAAAAATAAAGGAATGTGTTGATCCCAGTTACGTTGATTCTTACTGACCACTTTTGCTAGAAATTCCTCCAAAGTAGCATTGAATCTCTCAACCATCCCATCTGACTGTGGGTGTGAAGCTGTCGTCCTCGTTTTGTTAATCCCCATCATTTGACAAATTTCCTGGAATACAGCTGACTCGAAGTTCCGTCCCTGATCGGTGTGGATCTCCATAGGAACTCCATAGCGGCTAATCCAATTATTTATCACAGCTTCAGCGATTGTGGTTGCTTCCTGGTTGGGAATCGCACACAATTCCGGCCACTTACTGAAGTAGTCCATGATCACAAGCACATATTTATTCTGATTATCAGTTGTTGGAAATGGTCCCGCTACATCCATTGCGATCCTTTCAAATGGAGCACCTACATTGTATTGCTTCATTTTTCCATGACTTCTTCGTACGGGTCCTTTCACCGCCGCACATTTATCGCATTTTTGACACCACTCCACAATTGATTGCCGAGTCCCTGACCAGTAAAACCATTGTCGTATTTTTGCAAGAGTCTTATTGATCCCAAGGTGACCTCCACTCGTTCCTTCGTGATACTCCTTCAGTACTGCTTCTATTTTCCCTTTTGGTACCACTGTAAGGGATTGCTTTATCTTGCCATCTGAGCTTTCCCATACCCTCTTTAAACATCCATCCTCTAGCTGGAGACTGTCCCATTGCGCCCAGTACGCCTTCAAAGTTGGAGTTTTATCAGCAATATCTCCCCATACTGGTTTGCAACCCTTTTCCTTGAACTCGATGATCGGTGCAAGATCCGGATCTTCTAATTGATCTCTCCTTATGGCTTCAGCAGTCCATTCATCGTCAGGTAGCACTTGTAGTAATCGGACATCGACGATGTTCTCCTTATTTTCTTGACGACTGCAATGCTTGCATTCAACTTGACAGGGTCGTCTCGATAATGCATCAGCGTTCCCATGTGCAGTACCCTTTCGATGCTCAATGTCCAAATCGTACGCCTGCAACCGTTCGATCCAACGTGCTACTTGTCCCTCTGGATTTTTGAACTGGAGTAGCCATCTTAACGCACCATGGTCAGTTCTAAGATGAAATTTCTGACCATACAAGTATTTATGAAAATGTTTGACGCATTCCATAATGGCCAATAACTCCTTCCGGGTAACACAATAATTTCGCTCCGGCTTGGATAGCATTTTCGAGAAATAAGCTATCACCTTTTCCTGACCATCTATATTCTGCGACAATACTCCTCCTATACCTTCATTACTGGCATCAGTATCCAAAATAAACTGAACATTTGGTATAGGATAGGACAGAATTGGAGCCGTACATAATCTCTTTCGGAGCTCCACAAATGCTTGTTCTTGAGGTTCATTCCATTCAAATGCCTTATCTTTTCTGGTTAACTCATGCAGACTTTTGGCAACGTTGGCGAATCCTGGCACAAACCGTCTGTAATATGTGCACAATCCAAGGAAGCTTCGTAGTTCATGTAGGTTCTTTGGTCTTGGCCAGTTCATAACTGCTGCAATCTTGTCAGAATCTGTGTGAATTCCCATTGCCGTAACCTTGTGTCCCAAATATTTTACTTCTTCCTTGAAAAGTGAACACTTTTTGGGACTTAACTTTAAACCGGCTGCTTGCAACCTTTCTAGTACCTCCGCCAAGTTCCTCAAGTGGTCATCAAAGTCTTTGCCCATGACGATGATGTCATCCAAATATACAAGGCATGTTTTCCAGTGCAAGCCTTTTAGTACCCGTTCCATTAATCTCCCGAAAGTTGCAGGCGCGTTGCATAACCCAAATGGCATGACATTAAATTGCCATAGTCCATTCCCTACACTGAACGCTGTTTTCTCCCGATCTTCATCCGCAACTTCAACCTGCCAGTAACCACTCTGCAGATCCAATGTTGAAAACAATTTTGAACCCGATAATGTATCCAGTGTATCATCAATCCTAGGCAATGGGTAGCTATCCTTCTTCGTAACTATGTTTAGTTTCCTGTAGTCAACACAAAATCTCAAGCTCCCATATTTCTTGCCAACTAACACCACAGGTGAGCTCCAGGGACTGTCTGAAGGCTCAATTACACCAGCTTCTTTCATATCTCTCACCATTTTATCAGCTTCCTCTCTTTTAGCTAATGGTAATCTTCTTGGTGCTTGACGAATGGGCTTTTCTGCTCCGGTGTCAATACGATGTTTCACCATATTCGTTCTGCCATTTCCTTCAGGTGTACTGCAGAATACAGACTTGTGCCGCTCTAGCAATTGACGTACTGCTTTCTTCGGCTCTTCTGAAAGCCCATCTGTCCATTTTTGCACAAGTTGTTCCATTTCTGCCTTTTGTTGTTTTGTGTTGACCAAGCTATTGATGTTTGGCTGCTCGCATTTTATTATTTTAGCTACCTCTTCGCATTGTCCTATGATCGATCCTTTCTTAATTGTTGTCTGTGTATCTGACAGATTTAATACCCTTACTGGTATTTTGTAGTCAGCATCTGATCTAACTAAGGTTTTTCCTATTACGACTTCTTTATAATTTTGATTTTGTTTATTGGCTTCCACAGCCCACAACCTGGGTGACCCAGAACCTCCTTCCAACTTTCCCCAAATAATTGTTTCTGATTGGGGTGGCAGCTTTTCCCTGTGATCTAATATTATTCGACGAACACAATTTGAATCTTCACCATTAAACTGGAGTGGCAACTCAACATTTCCGTACGTGAGTACTCCTTTGCCAGCATCAATAACGAATCCATTTGGCCTCATGAAGTCCATGCCCAGGATGACTTCATCCACAATGTCAGCTACAACCACTTCATGTTGAAAGTGAGTATTCCCGATTTCAAAGTTGACCACTTTCTTTCCTTTAACACTTGCACTTTCGCCAGTAGCTGTCTGCATCCGGTATCTCCCTGCTGATTTTAGTTTCCCTTTCACAATATCAGTGCGGACAATTGTATTTGTTGCTCCCGTATCTAACGTGATGACACAACTTTTTCCATCAATATTAGCCCTAACAGTAAGGCTGTCACCTCCCCTTGTCAATCTCGAAACATGGATGAAGGTTATGGGGCAATCGGTTGTGGGAGCCACCTTACGCCCCTTTAGGCTGACTCGTTGTAGTTTAACTGATGCGGTGCTGCTCCATCGTCTTCCCTAGCTTGCTGCACCCGTTCTTCTGCTTGACATCGCTGCATAGGCGATGCTGATCTTGCTCGTTTCCTTCTAACATCTCGACATTCTCTCGAAATATGGCCCAACTTGCCACATAACCAGCATCGAATTCTATCACTTCGTATACTCTCTCGTGATCTTGACTTGTAGTTGTTTTCATCAGCCAACTCCACCCGGCGTATTTTAATTGATGGTTTAATAATTGCTTGCGCAGTTTCATTTGTTAAGGCATAAGCAATAGTTTCTGCGAATGTTGCTTTTGGTGACAACATTACCGCTTTTCGTGTTTCTGGATCACGAATACCATCAGTAAACGCCTCGATCTTCATTTTCTCCATAAAATTCGGTGGAGTATTCGAGTGTGCCAAATGTACAAGGCGTTCTATTGCCGAAGAATAGCCTGAATGCTTTCTCCATTCCGTTGCAAGCGACCCTTTAACTCGATCCGTTATAGCTCCTTTTTGTGGTCGCTGCCATATTTTCGTCCCAACGCATTCATCACTTCAGCATAACTTTTGTGATCGTTTTCTGGTACTGCACAGTTGAAAAAGTAACTGCAATATTTAAAGCAAGTCTTGCAATAGCAGCTATGCGTTGCAGGTTATTATTGAATTGTAAAGTAAATGTTGCATTAAACCTAATTTCAATGCATTTCTATAAAATTTAAAACAACTCTTGCATCATAATTTATTTCTATACAACAGCTAGAAGTTTTAATGCACCTTGCTACAATTTAATACATTAATGAAATTTTAAAATTCACTAGAGTATTATCCGTTTCAGAAATATATAGTTAAAATCGTTTCATGTATGTTTTAGTTATCGCTTCTCAGCTGAAAATCTATAATAATAGTGATTAAGGTGGTATGTATGTTTTAATTTTTTCCGTTGTAATTTTTTTATTTTAATTTTATTAATTTAGGCAGATACGTAATAATCAAAGTATCTCGAAATTATGATGTAATTTGCATTAAAATGTCATACTAAAAAAATGTTGCGCGAAATTTATTTAATGCAAATAACAGACATTTTTAAACAACAAGCTTTTTTATTTTACTCCAAGTACTCTGTTAAATATTGATGCAAAGAGCATTAGTTTAACTTTATATAGCAAGCTTTGTATGGTTTTGTAATGGAAACTTCCGTAGGACCTATATGTGTAGCAATTTGCAATATATATTCAATTTTTTTTAACTGTGTGCCTGTAATGCTTCAGCTGCTTCCCCTTTAAGTGCAACTATCAATGCAGCAAGACGATTTTCGGCGTTCCAAACATTCTGATCTGCCGCCGTTTCAAACTGGAATTTGAAGATTCCGAACGATGTTGTTCCATCGTATGATGGTGGTTTTAATTTGATGTTTCCTACTTGATGTACCACCTGGGAAGTAACTTTAGTCGTCTCAACATCCTGCAACCGTTTTTCGAAATCATCAACTTTGGAAAGTACCTTTTTGTTTTCGTCAAGCACTTTTTGTTCTAATTCTTGGATTTCGCTTTGAATTTTCTCGACTTTTCCATCGAATGCCGTTGACATTTGTAGAAGTTTCTCATCCAAATGTTGATGTATTCCAATTTTCAACTCGTTTATTTGCTGGTTTATCTCATTTTTATTTTCAGCCAATGTTGTAGTTATTTCTTCTTTGGTAGCAGCCATTTGTTGATTGATGTTGCAGCTGATTTCTTCCTTAGTAGTAGCCATTTGTTGATTCATATTAGCATTTACGGCATCCAGTTGCTGATTCATTTCTTGTTTATTGGCAACCATATTAGCGTTTACGGCAGCCAATTGCTGATTCTGTTGACTGATGTTCAAACTCATCTGCTGCAACATAGTCATTAACTGTGTAAAATCACAATTTCCAGATGGCAATGAAGTTGTTGTTTCCGCAACAAAACTTTTCTCCTCCTCAGCTGCCACTAGATCATTATTTGGACTAATCACTCCAAACTGGTAACTTTCCACAACTACTCCACTAGCTTCCATAGCTTCTCGAAGCCGTATCGTCAATTCAGTTTTGTTGCCGGTTGTTGCCAATCCACGTTGTTCTAGTTCTTTCTTTAACTCAAGAACCTTCAAATCACTTAATAAAACCATTATTAACAGCTAACTAATCCGCCGATGTCACCAATGTTACGTTTTTCCAACCTTACTTCGAATTGGCCTAACTCACAATTCGATAAACGCAATTCCCAATCTCTTCTGAGTTCGATCACTGATTAGTAAGCACAAACACCAGGTTTTATTAAGTATTCAACAACTCAATTGTTCCACAACAATAGGAAAACAATACAGCAAACAATATGCCTAACTAGAATATTATCTCAACAGCTTCAGAAACTCCAACGGTTGATTGAAGAAATTTCCAGTAATAGAACGTTTAAAATAATACACAAAATATTTCTACTCAATAAAACTTAAAACTTTATTCACTAATTTAAAAATCACTTTTATATATTTCACTTTACCGTCGCAGGTTTAAAATAAAACTAATTAAAAACTACAAGAAACAATTTCCTTATATACATTCTGCTTAATCTCTAGAAATTTCTAGGTCACTTTTTAGAAACCTTGAGAAAATATTAGAATATTCGATTATTTTACGTTACGTTGATTTGATTCATAAAATCATAAAACAAATAGACCTTAATTCTAAGAATATGTACAACAACAACAATGTTCATGTCATTAATCTGTTGTAGTATTTTGTTGATTTGATTTTCCTAGAAGTGACCATAATCGTCTAGATTTTTCTGTAATCGTCTAGATTTTTCTGCAATCGTAACAATATGCAATAAACAACAATTATTTTTTCTTTTAATTTGTGTTCATAATAGTGATGTGTTTAATTTTTTTTTTGGTAAAACTGTTTTTTGACATCCTTAATATGTTAGAAAACAAAACAAATGGTCAGTTATAAGAAAAAAAAAAAAATTTTCACTTATGCGCGTGTTTTAATGCGTTTTGAACCATTGTGCTTTGGGTGCGTATTTTGACCAAATTCTATCGTACTATAAGGTGCGCGGCATCACCGCTTTTAGAAGAACGATTGTGTTTTGTTTATAAGATATTCGTGTCTGAACCAGAGGAAACAAACTATTTCATTAGTATAGGGTTCCTCGAGGGTTCATAGTGCAGACGTGCAGTATTTAACATTCAAATTCCAATTGCTATTGGCCATTGGTAATTTATATTAACTTAAAAGTAAGTACATGCAGGAGAACACAACCTAATTATATCCAACTTATTTAAAGAACCCTGACTGTTTGACCCCGTTTTTTATCTATATCATATTTTACAAACTTTACAAGACTTTTTTGCAGGGTTGTGCCGTAGACAAAATAGATTACTTTACATGTATAGATTACGCATAGATTACGTGTAAACTACGCGAGATATTTACGTGTAATCTATAATGTAAACTATAATGTAATCTATTTAATTGATATGTGAATTCTAAAATTGTTTAGCAATAAATTAACTTTTTTTCAAGATCGTAAGACCTTGTTTTTGACAATATTATTGACAAATTAGACAATATTATTGACATATTAGACATATTATTGACAATATTAGATCATATCTTTTAAGAAAAAATTTTCAGTTGGGATAATACAATATTTCCACATATTTCTTCTTAAATCAAAATTAATAGATTACGCCAAATTTACATAGATGACATAGATTACATAACACAGATTACATGTAATGTAATCTATTTTAGATTACGCGTAAAGGAACAACCCTGCTTTTTTGTATAGGTATGTGTGCAACCACATGGTATTATACATATACATAATGAAACTCACGCATGAAAATGTGTGTATGTATATGCATATAAAACTATATGTGGTTGTATGCACGTACGGATTGGTAGAAGAAGACCCATAGACATTTATATTATGCATTATGCGTGTCAAAATTATAAAGCATGCGTATGTATGTATTATTATTAGGATATTGTATGTAATGGATTTTAGTATACATATTGGATGAAGTAAAATTCAAATATTTTCAATGCCTACCTTAGAGGTATATAAATATAGAGAGAACATAACTTTAAAATTGTATGAAGAGAGACATTACAAATCGTGATGACTGATATGTCATATATTCAATTTCTCTTTTCGCCATTTGCATTTCTGTTTATTTACAACAACAAACTTTTTTATTAAATTATAAATTAAAAACAATTGAATAATTTATAACGAAACAAAAAGTAAAATGCATTCTTTTTAGTTGTGCCAATTTTTATAAAATGAATGAAAATAATTACGGGAGTAATTTAAATTTATTGTGTTATTTCCAGTGATTTTATAATAGTGAATGTTTTATAATGGACTAGCAATATTTTCTAACGACACGAACAAATAGTTAAGTTATGCAAATATTTTCAAAGTATGTTATGAAAACTTGCTGACAAATTCTTTTCGCTATATGAACTATAATTTTTAATTCATAAAATAGCAAAAATTATATGTTTGGTTGGTTATAATAAAATCCAAAACGTATCCTAAACTTCAATCTTTGTTAATTTTTTTTATACAGTCACAGGGAGGGAGAAACTATTATTTTTTTGTGGTAGGTTTTTTCTTATAGATTTAAAGAAACTCGCAATAACTACAAATATCGTCATCAGCAGTGCTCAGATGAAATCAGCGGCATCATGCCTCAAACTTATTCTTACCCCCGTTCCACTCGGCTATCGGCTGCCGTAACCAGTGAAACGGTAAAGATCCCGCGCTGTCATACTGGCAGATCGCAGAGAGACTTCTTTGTCCGAACTGCGTACAAATGGAATAGTTTGCCGGAACACTTAGTCTCAGGTGGCTTCAACCCACAGATGTTTAAAAAAAGCGTTAATCTACACCTTAGAACGCCAGTTGTTGTGGGACCCAGGTCTAGACCTAGGTCTTAAAAGGTATTTATGTGTTGTTGTGACACATATTTTAAACCCTATTACACAACACATTTTATTAAAAAAAAAAAAAATTAAAACTACTTTCTTGATGCTTAAACAATGCAGAGTTAATACTAAATTTAAAATTATTTTTAACAAATGAAGGGATTTTGCAGAACTTTGCGTCATTCGCTTCGATGAAACAACACCAGAAGACAGATCTTTGTCTAGCAGAGTAACGAAGGTAGCTCAAAAGTATTTTATTTTGATTTCTAAGCCCGCATGCATTTAAATGCTTTTAAATGTATGTGTGTATAGAAATGTGTATGTTATGTTTTACGAAAAAAAACTTATTATGTCATTTAAATTCTCGCCCTCCCTAAGATTTTGGTGAAATGACGCTACTGTACCAGGTTATCGTCATGACGACCCGTTAAGCATGGTGAATCGTTTACGAACCATTTACGAACCGTTTACGAACCGCATTGTTCGTTTACGGTTGGTAAACGATTCGTAAACGATTCACCATGTTTAGCGGGGAGTGTCAGTTTTATGTCAAATTTACGTAACAACGACATCACATAAATATGACCTCTGTGTGATGTCATATTTACGTCTTGTGTTCACTGGGTATTGTAATATCATTTTCACTATTGTCTATTTAAATGAACTTAGATTTTAAACCATCATATATTTCCAGTACGCGTTTGACACACGGAAGTAATGAAAGCTATCGAGTTTTGAATGGCTGAGCAACTGTTTGTACGGGATGTCCACAAACTCGCAAAATGTGCTTAGTTTCTTAAGACGCCCAGCCTCAACTGAAAAATTATTTTAAATTTTCATATTTATAATGTCCTAAATTGGTAGTCCATCGAATTTAAACTGTACGTTGTTATAAAGAATATGGACAGGGCATCCAATTCCGATTAAATTGGGGTAGATCATTTGAATACAATTTGAAATACACATTATTTGTACCTGTACGTTATTGTTCGTCAAAGTTTGTGTTACAATTATCACCTGACACAGCTGTGCATTTAGCAGATATATCATGTTTTACTTAAATAGAGGATAAAAATTCAAATATAGTACTAGCAGTTTCATCTTTAAGTGCATCAATGCTACTACTTTGCTAAGTGCTAAACTAATTTGATATTGATCCTGTTTCTTGTTTTAAAATGTTGTAACAAGACAGGGAATAGTTTTTGATTGCCTTGATTACTATAGCATCTGTTAAAATTGAAACAAAATTTGTGATTTCAATAATATTAAAATACAAATAATATATTACATATCATAATAATAATATAATAAATTATTATTATGATATTATTTTCAAATGCATTTTGTACTGCCAAGTGCCAGAGGAGCCAACATGTTAACAATAATCGCTTTAGTTTCAGTTTGGGGAGAAGAAATTTTTTTAGCAATTGCTGAATCTGGTAAAATATGTAACACAAATAAATGGTTGCAGTCAGTGAATCGAAAACTGTGATGATGCGCAACTGTGTGGTATACCAATGCAGCCTCTGCTGCAGCATCCTGGCCATCCATTTTTTTGAATTTTGAAAAAAAATTCTGACACTTTACTTGATAAATATTTTCCTTGCATCGCCTTTTGGTTTTTTTTTGGTGTTTGCATATTGCTCTAAATCCGAACTTTCATTGTTGGCATAGAAAACCTATCATTACGAACAGAACATCTGGTGATGATTGTAATCATTCTGCGTGAACATGATGTGAGGTATTCCATTTTTTATTTGTGATTAAATGCGCATTTACGCTTTAGCATTACAAATTAATAGCAAAAAGTTGCTCAAATCTTATGAGTAAAAGTTTTTTCACGCACGCTCGCTGACTTTATTCGAAAGATAAATATCTAAAATGTTTGATGATTTATCTTTGATGAATGGCCAAAAAGAGGACAAAAAGCATTATTTTGAAAAAAGATACCTGTAGCCCCATTTCGGTACATCGTGAAATAGGAATTGAGAAATAAGTTATAGCAATTTTTTCATAACTAGGTAGTATTCCGTGCCGCGGGAAATAACAGATTCGTATTAGAAAATATTTCTTTATTTCATTTATTGCACTTTTTTCTCAATTCCCAATTCCCAAGGAAATGCCGGAATAGGCGTACAGGCCCATTTTTTTGGCTTCAAAAGAGGACTTGTCCTCTTAAAAGAGGACGTCTGGTCACCCTAGGAAGACCCGCATATTTTCGATTTGTATGAAAAATTTGTGATTGTCGATTTATGTCCAGTTTTACATAGCAAGCGTGTTATTTTGACTAATTTCGGTTACATGGATATCTGGAGCTTTCTACCAGCATATTTTTTCATTTATTTTTTGGACAAAAACTTTGCAAACTATGCCTATGCCCTCTTTTAAATCCAGAAAAATGAGTTGTTGCAAATCTTGGCGAGTGACATATAAACTGAAAGGTGGGACCAAAACAAGAACCGTGCTGAACTTTGAGCTTAAGCGAGCAATGGGTCTAGGAATGGCAGCATGTTTTTGTTTTGTGAGTAAGATTCGTGATTGTCGATTTATGGCCAGTTTAACGTAGCAAGCGTCGTACTAATTTCGATTAAATGAATATCTTGCCATCATATCAGCTTCTTGCCATCATATGTATTTTTTCATTTTTTTGGACAAACATTTTGCAAAACATACTGGGGTTAGCCCTCTCTTTTTTAAATCCAGAAAAATGGGAGGACCCGATATGACTTTGATATCAAAGACCTTCTTAAGGGTCCTGATATAATAGGTTGTATCTGTTCCAATAGGATTGCTTGGTTTGGGCATGTTCTACGAGCCGATTCACATTCTGGAATGATTAAAAATATGCTGGCGTTTCGATTCTGGAGGGCGGAGGGCGGAGGGCGATGTATGGTATGGCCACTTTATGTAGTAATCGTTTTATTTTGATTAATTTTTATTATAGCCGAGCTAGCAGACAATTTCGTTTCACAATCATGGATTATGATGTACAATATCTGAAGCTTTAGCAAAACAAGTACAAACCAAACATGTTTTTATAAATCATAAAACTTTATACTATTTAATTTGATTCCACAATAATTTTTATTTTATTCATTACATAGTACTTTCGCTTATAGCATCTTCAGGTGATTAGAATCTAAAAATAATTTTACCAGAACTTTATATGTATTTATATGTATTTTACTTTATATGTAACAGTATCAATAAAACAGTAACAATAAAACTAATTACAATAAAGACACCTAATAATAAACAGTAAACTAATTATAATAAAAGCAGGCAATAAACAATCAACGATTTGAAAGCTAATTACGATCAACTTGGCATCTTTTGGTTATGTTTTTGGAAAGCCCATTAATACTAATATTTTTTGTAATGTTACTTCGGTTTTGAAAAAACCTAAGTATTACATTCATGAGCCAAAAGTGAAAATTCTTAACCTCACTTTTTTGTTATTCCTCGACGTTTTAGGACCTACTGATTTTAAAAAAGCAAAAAAAAAATTTATGATTGTCTCCCGGCCGGCCGTCCCTCACAACTGACGAAATCTAGAAAACTGCTGGATGGATTTCAAAAATTTACTCAATGAGAAGAGGTTTACTCAATGGGAAGAGTCGAAAGGACGATGTGTTCGATAACTGTACCGGAAGTGTGTCAAAAACATCGTCAAGTGTGTCAAAACAAGGAAATTTGCATATATTTTGCTTAAAAAAAATGAAAGAAAACGAATAGAAACATTGAATGTGAAGAGATCTTGATGGTTCGGGATTGGTATGTGAGACCAAAAACTAGATTATTGCATTATAAGTTTGTCAAAAAAATGTTGTCAAGTGTGTCAAATGAAAGATTTTTATTTATTATTTTACCCAATTTTTTGGAAAAAAATAAAATTAATTATTTGTATGACATGAAATTTTATTATTATTATAGAAAATTATGGCATTATACGTTCGTCAAAAGTGTGTCGAAAGAATAATTTTCATTTATTTTTTAGAAAATAATAAAATTAGTAAAATTAGTTATTTGTATGAAATGATATTTGTAATGAACATGATATTATGTATTATTATTGAGAATTTTATTGCATTATAAGTTTGTCAAAAAAATATTGTCAAGTATGTCAAAAAATGATTTCATTTATTATTTTAGCCAATTTTTTGGAAAAAAATATTTAGCTATTTGTATGACGTAAATGTGACATGGAAATATTTGAATTTGTTATAGTTTTTGAAATAATTTTGGAATTTTGAAAAAAGTTTGTATTTTTGATTTTGTAATAATTTTTGCAATATTTTTAGAATTTTGGAGCAAAATGGAATTTGTGAATTTTATATATATATATATATATATATATATATATATATATATATATATATATATATATATATATATATATATATATATATATATATATATAAATATATATATATATATATGTATATATATATATATATATATATATATATATATATATATATATATATATATATATATATATATATATATGTATATGTATATATATATATATATATATATATATATATATATATATATATATATATATACATATATATATATATATATATATATATATATATATATATATATATATATATATTTTTAGAATTTTGAAAAAAGTTTCAATTTTTGATTTTGTAAGAATTTTTGGAATATTTTTAGAATTTTAAAAAATTTAAATTTTTGACTTTATTATAATTTTTGGAATTTTGAAAAAAGTTTCAATTTTTGACTTTGTTATAATTTTTGCAATATTTTCGGAATTTTGAAAGAAATATCAATTTGTGATTTTGTAATATTTTCTCGAAACGCTAAATGGAGAGGTTTTTGAGTAGTTTGCTGATTGTATCATCTTTTCACTAAATTATGTTAATATATGATCTGTTATGATTTTCTGCAACGTATTGATGTTTCGTGTTAGTTTTGTAATTAATTTCGAAACAGAGATAAAAAAATGAACAGAGATGAAAACATGTACTTTAACAAAGAGTTATGTTTGATATACATCGCTGCCCAAACTAAAAACAATGTCCTCATAAAAGTCTTATGCCTACTATACTATAAGGAAGTTACTATAAGGAAGTTTATATTATTATTAATAAAACAAAATTAAAAATAAACAGTAAAAAGTATATTTTTAAATATTTATATCAAAATCCTTAACCAAAACCGAAGTCTTGATACCTCAGAGATTGAGATTTCAGCCCCTCCATATTTTTATGAATTAAAATGTAACTCCTATCTGTTCAATTAAACTAAGTAAGGGCAATATATTTATGACTTTATATGAGAGGTTGTAATAATGGAGATGATGTAGCATCTAATTGATCGTTGAGGATTAATTTAGGGTTTTGTTGCATTATGCGGTTAATTTCTAAAGAGTCAAGCGCGTTCTTGATCCTTCATTTGCTTTGGAAATGTATTATTTCACAATTAGTGTCAATACCCAGTGAACACAAGACGTAAACATGACATCACACAGAGGTCATATATGTGTGATGTAGTTGTTACGTAAATTTGACATAAAACTGACACTCGTCACAGTGGCGTAGCTAGCATGGGTGGCACCCGGGGCGGATATTCTGGTGTCACCCCAAGAATGAAAACTGTCAATATTAATAAAAAGCCAATGAACGTGAGGGGGGGTGGGGGCAATATAAAGCAACAAATTTTCATAGAACGAAAAATTATATTGTAATATGTAAAACATTTCCATAATATGGAGTCAACTTAAAATTCAACTTAAGTAAATTAAATAAGTGATGCAGAAGTTTAAACTTCGAAATTATCATCACCTCAACGGCGTAATCGATAGCGTGTCGGCCTAAGGATTCGAACCAGGCACTGAGGAGGAAGGTTCGAATTCATCCGAAACACGAAAAATGCGAAGTGGAGTTTTTTTCTGAGAAACTTCCAACCATACCTTTGAATTGAAAACATTTTAATTACTTCTTTACTTACTTGAGTTAAATTGATCTCAAAAAATCCCCAGTATTGAAATATATTGTTTTTAAATACAAGAAAAGTGCCACGTACAAATTTAATTAATAAAAAAAATTATGTATAGTATTATTTCATTCTTCGGAATATTTCTTTTTTGCGTAAATTTTTTTAGGAGGTTACTATTGTTGTTGAAAAGGTCATGAAATATTCCACAAGAATTTTTTAAATTATTTTTCACACATAAAATGACATTTAAAGTCTCAAGTAGAGTTTCTGCTCGAAAAATTTGGTCGAGGAAGATTTGTTATCTGGAACTAATGATTTGTTATCTTGTATACTGGAGTACGCTGGGCTTGTCACTCCCGTAGATCAAAAATAAAAAAATTTACAAATCAATAAAATTAAAAACTTTACGTATGAACGTAAAACTCAAGTTCAAACAACTAAACTTTGACGGATTATTTTATTTTTTAAATTTTATATAAATAATTAAAATGTATGAATAAGTTTATATTATATAATCTTAATTACAATTTCAATAGAAGACAAAGTGGAACTCAATTTATGTTTAGTGTTTACTACAATATTGATATTGATTGTCATATAATTCGAATTTATTTATATATATTTAAACTAAAGAAAATGTTTTATTTAGCATAAATAGATTGCCTAAATTTAATTTTGAGTAACGAAATTCTTTTTTCATTTAAATAACGAAATTCTGTTTTTTTTTTAAATCGGGACATTTTTAAAATGAAGCGGGACGCGGGACAAATTGTTAAAAATCGGGACTGTCCCGCCAAAAGCGGGACGTCTGGTCACCTTATTTAAATCTCTTCTTTCTAGCTTTAACAGCTGCAAACTTAGAAATCACATCTTCAAAATTTATATTTTGTGTTGCCTCATGTTCTATTGTTAATATGCCAAGATTGTTAAGCCTCGTTTGGGTCATTGTTGCCAGCATGTAATTTCTAATTAATTTTAATTTGCTGAAACTCCTCTCACTCGAAGCCACTGATACTGATACTGATACTGATTAGTGCAACCATAAGACTTGGAAGAGATTCTGTAAAATCCCATTCCACGATGAATTTCAAAAAGTCTAGGCACATCCAGTTAGAAACTGTTACATTGACCGCTTTTAAATGCCTTTTCAACCTTAGCATCTCTATGACGTGTTCTGTTTCTGATACCTCATCATAAAAACCGGTAAATTTTGATTCAGATAACTCCAACTCTTCACTGTTCGCCAAAAGCCCAGTGTTTGTCAGCACAACCTCGAACAATGAAGTTACATCTTGGACAGACTTGAATCTTGTTCGGAGTTCAACATTGAATCGTCGTAGTACTCCGGTTTTTTCACAGCAAAACCTATTGTCTCTTCTACAATATGACTAGGTTTTTCTTCAATATAAAGACGAAGTGACTGTATTTCTATAACTAATTGATCAATATTCAAGCTTGTGCTTTGCACAAACAAAAGATAGCAAAGAAATGTAGAATCATGCACAATCACCACGCATAAGGTTCTGTGCAGCGCCTCTAGTGTCTACATTTTCTTGTTGATCATTTAATTTCTCAATTGCAGCCACAATCCCATTAAAATTTTCATCCAATACTTTAACTGAAGCATAATGAGCATCCCAACGCGTTGTTGAGAGTCTTTTAAAAGTTGCTTTGCTGTGTTTAACAAGCACTTCCCAGCAGCTAGTCGAAGCAGAAAAATTGTAAAAATTCCAATGTTCCGAAAAATGTTACAAAAGCTACATTTTGTGCAAATGAGTGTTGGTCACATAAATTAATTGAATGATCTATACACCAACAAATATTGCTTTGTTGTTTTTTGCTTTAATAATAGCTTGCACTCCTCCATGTATACCACTCATAACAGCTGCATTATCATAACCTTGGGAACGACAATTCATAACATCTAAACCGTCATTTCAAGATTTTTAAGAATTTCCTCGCTTAAATCAGCGGCTTTTTTCCATGTAAAGGAAAAAGTCTAAGGAATGCTTCTTTGATTTCCACTTTTCTATCAACAATTTTCACATAACGAATCACTTCTGACATTTGATCAATATGTGAAATGTCAGGTGTGCTATCAAACATAATTCCAAAATATTTATATTTTTTTTAATATTTAATTCAAGATGTGTTTTTTTAATACTACATCATACTTTGACAGTAGTTTGATTATTTCTAAGAAATTGCCTTTATTTAAAGGCTTTTTCCTTCATCATATCCACGAAATGCTAGGTTATCTTTAGATAAAAACAAAGTTATATGCAATAATCTGGATAAAAGATCTTTCCAATTATGTTTTTCATTATCTATTAATAGCCAGACTGCGTCTCCTATCGTTTTATGAACCTCGTTTCCAGAGTTTTCCGCTTTTTAAAATTGGGTTATTCTAAAAATTGCGAAACCGTTTTTCAATAAAATTAAAATTCATAAATGTAAAGTTCGTGAAAATTGGCATTATGTAATTTTAACTTAAGGTAAACGTCCATAATGTGGATCGTTGTACCAATTGTGGATCGTCTAACAGAAATTCGTTCAAAATAAGAAAAATGATGGGTGTTCAAATGTTTAGATTATCAAGAAATATAAATTCAAGTCCAATATTGCCTGTGTCAGATTTTGAGCGGGATAAAATACTTGCAAACATTAGTTTTAACACTTAGATATTCACTGCGTCGGCAGTACAAAATACAAAACAGTCAAATTGATATTTTGTTAATTTTTTCTTAAGGAACGTGCCTTACTCAAATAAGCTTTTAAGACTGTGTAATATAACTTAGTGTTTTTTTATTTTTACGGCTAAGTAGGTATATATATATACAATTTATCCTAAAAAATCTTTATTTTCAAAAAAAAATTAACTAAGGTATAATTTGAGTAGGTTCACATTATGTACATCGTATTTTCGATCTTGCCCAATTGTGGATCGGTGCGATCCAATTTAAGTTCAAATCCTCGCAATTTTTAATTCGAATTTACTATTACAAAAAAATCAGTAAAATTAAAACTTTAATTACAGTTAATACCAGACTAGACGAATTTTCAACCTGAGCGAATTCGGATCTAGGTTTTTCTAAATATATTTCTTATTTGTTGAAAATGAATTTGTTGAAACGCTTAGCTGAATCCACTGTTCGATAGGCATGTTTTTTGATAAAATTCGCATTAAACTAAACAAAAAAGTGTAGGTCCAACTAAGGCCAGCTTGTTTCTGATGGTATTTGTAATTAAAAATAATTGATATGCCAGGTTTTTTTAACTAAGCTTTAGAAAGAACTCAATGTTTAAAAATCGCATCGATGTCTCTAATGTGGACCGCGCGATCCAAATTAGGAACTTGCATGAAATTCTTTTGTACCGAATGAAGATCTTGGTTAAAATTAATTTTTTGTATTTTGTTGATGAAAGGAAAAATGCGTTCTAGACGTTGTAAAGAATGGAATGACCGTTCATACAGTCAGTAAAGCAGAACCACATTATATAACCACCTAAAAAATCTAAACGCTGATAAAAAGAAGGCGCAACAAGTATTTTTTCAAAACTGCAAGAGATTACTCGTTACCTAGAATAACCATATGCCCAAATAATGTTGCATTCAAGTCTCACTTGCATAAGAACTTCTCATTCCATTCAAGTTTCACTTGCATAAGAATTTCTCTTAATAGGTCGCTCCGCGGTACAAAATTAAAAAAAAAAATCTAAAAGAGTGACACAATATTTTGTTAATATTCGTGCACAAGTCGCCAAAGCTATATTATGAAAATGGTTCCCCGAAGTCAACACACATTTGAAACGAATACTAAACCTAAAATATCATACATTAAGTTGTTTTCTGCACTCCAGTACCACAATACGACATATACGACGAAACGGTGCGTTTGTGTTGGTAAACATTTTTATTAATATAGTAGAAATGAATGAAAACATTACTTTTGACCAAAGTAGAAAGAGCAATTGTGCAAGTTATTAAATGAACATCCTCCAGGAATCGGTGGTTGTGGCAAAGGCTCTCCAACCACTTTCAAGTTTGTTCGGCTTGTTTGACTCGAAATTATTGTAACAGTTGTACCGGCTGAAACATTGCCATTTTCAATGATTGATTCACTGGATTGAGCAGTGGTTGATGAGGTCGTTGAAACGTTATCAGCTCTAACAATTTTCGAACCCATGATACTGTCAGCAATTTTGCGTTTATTGTTGAGCGAATGTTGAATGTATTTTTCTGTAACCTTATCAGACTCCCAACCACCATGTTGGTTAATTGTAGTTAAATTCACAACCGAATCTGCCAACAAGGATGCAGACGATCGACGGAAGCAATGACCAGTGTACACACCCGGTGACGAAAGATTCAAGAAAATTGCAATTGTCTTCGGATTGTCTCCAATCGTGTTAATGCCGATCGGCTGTTTGATGCATTTGCCCTTACGAAAACCCAAAAAGAATCTGTCGGTGATAACGCCATGAGGACGTAGTCCTGAATACATCTTGAAAATGTCAACCGAATTTACGTCCCGATCACTTCCTTCGTTGATGACAAATTGTCGAATGATTTTGGTTTTCGTTTTCGGTACGGTAATTTTAATGCCATTGTCCATGTATTCGACATCCTTTACGTTCAAATTCAATAATTCACTTCGTCGACAAGCACCATAGACACCGACAATAAGGGCCACCTTAAAATTGTGAGGTTAGGAAAATGAAACAAAAAAATTATCAGCAAATTTTACCTTCGTAGCCAAATAAACATCGTCGGGAGCGTCCTTTAGGAATTTGTAGATTTCTTCAATGGCGAAGATTCTTCATTTCTTCGCAAAATAATTGTCATTTTTACGCTTCAAAAGAACTCGAAAATTGTTGTATTTTGAGATATCGATGATGTCCTCCACGTTCAACGTGGATTTTAACATTGAGTAAATGCTCCTTGTAGTTGACGATTGGAATTGTTTCATCTCGGTATCGAAAAAAACAAGCAACTTTTTTTCCTCAATCACTCTTATTTTTTTTTTCACAGCACCATTGGTTTGAACGCTCGATACGTTTTTTCGTATTTTTCTTTGGATATTACCGGCAATAAACCTTGCAAAGCTCTTTCTGCTGCTCCTTCCAAATCGGAATCCTCCCCTGAGCTCATTTTTTGCAGTTTCTCAATAAAATACACGCGAAATGAAAACACGTTTGCAGTGGGGGAACAATCAAGAACAAATGACGTTTTTTTCTTGCATATAACCCAAATTGCATATTGTCAAGGCATTGTTGATCGATCAATACTTCGCGTAGTTTTTTTGTAGTGATTTTTTGTAATTTTTTTTTATTTTTTGTCTATTGTGGTACTTAAGTGCAGAAAACGTTGTGTGCAACTCGTTTTGAAATGAATTATTTTCAGCACAAGTCCTAAGTTTTCAATACGAGCGAAGCGAGTCTTCATTTCAAAACTTGTAGCACAAACTACTATTTTGTAGTTGCAAACACTTAACCGCATAAATGACGGCAAATTCAAATCTTGCGTGTATTTCAGGATATCCTTTAAAAAAATGAACAATTTTTTCCCATAAAATTATTTGTTTTTGTGCAACAAATAGAGAATCTCTAATGAGATCCACAATTGGGACAGCAAACGATCCGCTTTAGGGAAAACAATTTTTTAAGACGATCCACATTAAGGACATTGCAATTAAATAATGTTTTGCTAAATTCTGAACAATTCGCATATAAATTACGAGTTATTTTTAACTAAATTCAGAAAATATTATACAAACTTAGTAATGGGAAGCAAATTTGTATTTTTATAAATACACATTTTACTGTAGGAACTTTCAAAACCTTAAGACGAAAAAAACGATCCGCAATTGGGACATTTACCTTACAATTAAAACGAATTAAAAAAAACTAAAGTCAGTCTTCATTCTCAATAATGATAATATGCCCAAAAACCTAATTTTCGTTTAGAAATTTCGTTTTTTCTACTAATATACTCTTCTTATAATATAGTCAAGAACGTAAACGAAATATATCTTATAAAACCTTCTATGTAAAATGTTCAAAATGTTACCATTTACAATCAGTAAGACGAATATCGCAGAAAAAATCCAATTACAATTCGAAATTATTAGAGGTACGTTTTACTCCAGACAACGGACAAAAATCCAATGATGCCCAGGTTTTGTACAATGTGTACAATCTATCCTTTTAAATTCGTCATATTGGACAGATGTCCAAGATCCGAAATCATATCCATCATATAATTGACTAAATGGAAATTAATCCCAGATTTTGTCCAATTAGTCCCATATCTTCTTATGTATCACAATTAAAAAATGGAGTTGATTAACATAAATTCAATTTCTTTTATTTTGCCAAAGCAATACACTTATGTATTTGACAAATGATTTCTTTATTGCAATATTGCAATGTTATTAAATATTTTTGTCTTATTAAATTTTATCATTAATATTATAAAACTGAAAACAAACAGGATGAGTATGTATCTACCTATAAAAATTAGCAAAACTATAGTAATTGCATAACTACCATTTTATTCCACAGTAATTATTTATGTGTCCATTCGAAAACGATCCATTCCAATTTACGAGTTTCAAGATAAAGAAAAAAAATTAATTTGAGATTATTTACAAACATGGTGATTTGATTGTTTATTAGTTTCCTTAGGGGTTTGCAATTAATTTGTTTGAAATGTAAAACATATTAGGTAGTAAGTTTAAGCTGATATTTTAGAAATAATTTTGGAATAGAGACATAATTTTAGAATAGAACAGAACTCAAGGGTGCCACCCTATCGACACAGGGTGCCACATTATCGACGGAGACCACTTTTCCTATACATTATTCAGCATATGTGTTTTCAGACCTGGTCGTTAAAGAATCATTCTTGCATACTAAATAATGTACCGTAACAGAAAACGGTTAATATGGTATCTATAGGAATGAATATTCAAAGCTATTGAGTAATTGTGGTGATGGTATTCAATGCTCAACATGTTAATTCGATTAAAAAAAAAAATTCTTTAGATCAAAAATTTTAAAAAGTAGAATAGATCCTTTTTGAACCAATAGGACACATTTATAGGACACATTATAAGTTATCACAATTTATAAATCAAAATTAAATGGATAACCTGGCTAAAATGGTTTCTAAGTGATTTATCGTTGAAAACGATTGAAACGTTGAAAACCATTGTGATGGTTTGTTTAAGTTTTTTACGGTCGGGTGTCACCCCAAAACCCTAGCTACGCCTCTGACTCGTCATGACTACAGGTTTGGCAGTCCAAATTCAACATTTTGCAAATCAAATTCAACATTTTGCAATTCAAATTCAATTTTTTGCAAATCAAATTGAAGAACAAAAAATTGAATTTGATTTGCAAAAAGTTGAATTTGATTTGCAAAATGTTGAATTTGGACTGCAAAACCTGTATAACCTGGTATCATTTATAATTTATATAATGCTTTCATGTCATCACACTGGTCTTAAATTTGACTTTGATATGATGTCATAACTTTGACTTAAATATGACCTTATTATGATTTTGTTAAATTTCACTAGAGGTATGTCCATTTTAATTATATATAGTTTGAAAAATTTTGGGTGTGGCTAGTTATTGCTTTCCAGCCGGCTATAGAGTAGTGGGTAAGTAGTAAGCAACTAATGACTGACGGGAGAGTGTTTTTGTTATTATATTTTGTTGTTTTAAGTAAAAAAGACTACATCACAAAAAAAAAATTTATATTACTATGATATCAACCTTATATCTTGGTATGATATCGTCACGAATATCTCTACAGACATCACATTTATTTCATAGTTATATGATTATTGTTATGTCATGTTCTTACGTAAATAAGTGTGAAATAATGACAAACATATGATTTATATATGACCCAGATCTTACATAAGATGTGACTTAGCGTGATGTCATTTTGATGTCACAGTGACGTAAATGTGTTTTCTGGGTATTGAATGTTTGTATTGATCCAAACAACTATCGCCCTATATGTTTATTAAGTGTTTTCTCCAAAATCTTTGAAAAACTTGTAAAAACACGTATCATCAGCTATCTTGATAAGATCGGTTTTATTAATGATAATCAGTATGGTTTTCGGAACAAAAGATCTACTGAAGATGCTTTATTTGCTGTACTGTCAAAAATTTACAATAGTTTAAACAACAATAAAAAAAACATCGTTCTATTTCTGGACATCAAAAAGGCGTTTGATACTGTCAATCATGCAATTCTTCTTGACAAAATGTGGAATCTTGGTTTTAGAGGGATTGCAAGTGACTGGTTCAGATCATATCTTAGCGACAGGGTTCAAAGTGTAAAAGTGAACAAATGTCTGAGTAATCAAGCAAAAATAAATATTGGTGTTCCTCAGGGTTCGGTTTTAGGTCCAGTATTGTTTCTCATTTATATAAACTCACTGTTTTCGTGTGGTTTACGTGGAGAAATAGTAGCTTTTGCTGATGATTTAGCTATTGGATATACTAACGGTGGTTCAGAAAATATAGAAGAATGCATGGAGTTGGATTTAAAATTAATTCAATACTGGTTTAATCTGCATTCGTTGATAATAAGTAACAAATCAAAGTACATGATCTTTAATCTAACAAAGGAAATTCAATTTTCACGAGCAATTTGCATTCATCACGTTGATTGTACTACATCCATGTGTCTAGATCAGTGCATTACTATTGATCAGGTCAATAATTTCCGTTACCTAGGTGTAACTCTTGATAGTCAGTTAAATTGGAAGAGTCATGTGTACCAGTTAAAAAAAGACCTTTTAGTTTCTATCAGCAAATTATTTAAACTAAGTTCTGTTTGTCCTACTTCGATTATGCGCATGATCTACTTTAGTTTGATTGGCTCTCGAATGCAATATGCACTATCAGTATGGGGTGGTGCCTTCTACTCTAACATTGCGCCAATTATTAAAGCACAAAAGCACGCCATTCGTATAATATTTAAAAAGAAAAGAATGGAACATACACATCCACTTTTTGTTAAAGCTGCAATATTACCCATACGAAATTTATTTATCTATAAAGTTTTAAAAATGTTTTATCTTAGAAGTGGGCCTTTGGATGTGCGATATAATCTGCAATATAATTTAAGGCATAAATCGATTTGTAATGTACCTATGGCTTATAAAGAAAACTATCGTAAATTCCTAGTGTATCTTGCTCCCTTTATTTATAACAAAATTCCAAATAGTATTAAAGCACAAACATCTATGGCGAAGTTTCTTTTTGAATTAAAATCATGGCTTCAAAATATAAGCTCTGCTGATTTGGAAAATTTGTTTAATATCATGAAGTAATTTTTTGTCTGCTTGTTTATGTTATCAAACAACCAAAAATTTATATCTTGACTGATTTATTTATTTATTACTATTTATTATATTTTTTATTATTTCAAAGCTGGTAACATGTTATTGGGAATTCATCTCTATATTTTCATTCTTGTATATTCCGTGATTTCGTTATTATATTATTATATATTATACTGTTTGCCTTTCCATTTTCCAATTATAACTTATATTTTAGTAAATTAATTTAAAAAAAAAATTTCTGCTCTACTTTAACTTGAGCTTTTAATTTGATTTAATTTTAAGCGTTCCTGTACTTCATACTTTTATTTATTTATCAATTTATTTTTATGTTGTATCGCACCCTAATGTTTAAATTTTGATGGGGGCTCCAAAACGATATTCTTATCCTGGAGCTCTTCTAATATTTCATATTTTTTATATGCAAAATTATAATTTGTAGTCCAAATAGATGTAAAGATATATTGTTAAATGTTTATGTGTATAAAAAATAAAAATGAAATAAATTGTTAAAAAAAAAAAAAAAAAATGTCGGGTTTCTTTGAGATGGTTAGAAAAATTAAAAGTAGTTATAGAATTGGGGTTATTTGAAGGAATGTGTTTGTGCCTTCTCTTTTTAAATTGCCTGCCTGTTTGGGCTATATACATACCATCAAATGCACCATAATTTAGTTTATAGATACCAGAACGTTTTAGGGGGTCTATTTTGTCTTTGGTATTGCAGAAAATGTAGGCTAGTTTTATGGGATTATGGAATACTGGGGTATATTTAGTAGCTAATGCTTTTGCGATATTTATACTAACTTCTCCTAGATAATTAATTTTACAATATTTTTTGTCTGGGTCTATGGATTTTTGGTGTGGCCAAATGAGGTTGAGAGCTCTTTTTCTGATTTTTTCTTTAGAATGGATGTGATGAGATTATCCTGGTAGCCATTATTTACTGCAATCTGTTTGATTGTATTGAGTTCAGTGGCAAAGTCAGTCTGAGACATTGGGATGGATAGGAGTTTGTGAACCATATTATAAAAGGCGGCGTGTTTATATTTGGATGGTGTGATGGAAGTACTGTGGATAAAGGTATCGCTAAATGTGGGTTTTCGAAAAATTTTGAACTCGTGAGTTTCATTAGAAATGTTGATGGTAAGGTCTAAAAAGTTTATTATGTTGTTTCCAATTTCCATTGTAAATTGAATATTTTGGTCTATTTTGTTAATGTAATTGAGAAATAATGAAAGTTGTCTTTCTGTCCCCATCCATAAGCATAAGATATCGTCCACATATCTATATTCTATACCAATATTGAATATGTTTGTGGTGAGAGTTATTAGATAAGATTGAAGATTCTATATAGTCCATGAAAACGTCTGCTAAGAGAGGTGAAAGAGGGGATCCCATCGCTAGTCCGTCATTCTGTTTGTACAAACAGTTTTGAAATGTGAAATAATTTTGGTCAATGCAAGAAGTATTGCAACCTCTAATTCAGATTTGTATATGACCGGAGTTATGGGTGATGACCAAATAATGTTAGAAATAATTTCCTTGCACTTTTTTATGGGAATTTTTGAAGATACGCTAACCACATCCAAAGAAACTAAGCGTGCGGTTTTGGGGACAACCACCTCTTTTATATTGTCTACTAGTTGGATAGAGTTTTTTTACAGAATGTTTAGTTTGGAAGATTGTAAGTTCTATGAACTTAAGATTAGGGTATTTGGCTAACTTATACGCTGGAGCGTTGATGTAGGGGACCACTGGTCTAATTGGGATGTTGTCTTTATGAAGTTTTGGTTGACCATACAACAAAGGGGGGTTGGATTCATATTGATTAATTGGAATTCGGACTTATTGTCAAAAAGGGAGCTGTCTTTAATAATCTTTTTAATTTGTTGATTATACTGTGGGGTAGGATCGGATCTCAAAATGGTGCAGTATCCACGAAACTGGATTTAAAAAGAATTTAAAAATTGGTTGTCTTTTTCAATATATTGCAGTTCCTTACTTAGTATAATGGTTGTGTTACCTTTATCAGCCTTTGCTATGATCAGATTGTTGGTCTTAATTTTATTCTTCAATTCACTTATTGTTTTATTATCATTAATTATAGAACTACACTTTTGGTTATCACTATTTTGACCACTACCATTTTGGTTGTTATCCATTTCACTATTTGCAACTCTGATGATGTTGGCACAGATGTGTTTTAAGCTCGGGCTAGCTGCTAAAGAGGCATCTAAATTAACTGCAAGTTTTTCCAATTCCGTTTTTGTGTATTTTATAATCGGAGAATGCTTTAATCCTTTTTCCATTAAGTTGTTTTCCTTATATTATGTTAATTCTATATCAGTTAGATTTATAATGCGGTTATAAAATTTGCTGTGTTCGGGACTAGTTGTATTATTTCGGATGTTCTCTCTTTTGCTGTCTTCAAGATTATTTAATTGTGTTAATTTCTTCGATCGGATTATTGGCTGTTTCGTTGATATCCTGATATAAAACATCAAACTCTACTGGATGAAGTCTTTGAGATAATTCAGCATATATAACCTTTAGATGTATTGAGGTGTTGGCTCTAACCGAATACCATCTTTTACATTCTGCTTCCATCCAGTATTTTTGCGCATATTCTTTTGCCTTGAGTACTGATTTCTGAGTAGATTTGATGTTTACATGTATGTATTTTGGTATTAATTTATTATTTTTGCACATTTTGTTAAACCATAGGTGTTGTGTGGCTTTCTTTTGCTTTTGCCGTTTTCACTTTTATTGAATTCTTAAGTATATGTATTTGTCATTCAAAACGTCTATATCTGTTACTGTTTAACACAATTTTCTCATGTTTCTTCCATAAACGTAATGAAATACAAAACCTTAATTTTCGATATACAATATTTCTAAAATAAATCAAGGTCACATTCGTTTCTTAGAATTAGGGTCAACATGAAATAACATTGATAAATTTTATGAATCAAATCAACATAGTAGGTAAAAAATATAACGTTATCGAATATTCTTAGATTGACCTCAAATAATCGGAAATGACCTAGAGTTATCGAGAAATTATGCAGAATCGTATATAAGAAATTACCTCTTATAGAATATAGTAAGTTTATTTTAGGATGTGTTAATGCAAAGTTGCGATAGTAGAAATAGAATTAATTTGTAAACAAAACGTTCTACCGTGCATATAAAATCGTGTAAATGGAATTTATTTTGAAATTAGTTTTTTTTAAATAAAGTTTTAAGTGTTCAGTTCATTCAGTAAAAATAATTTGTGTATTATTTTGGAAGCTGTTAACTGGAAATTTCTACAATCAACCGTTGGAGTTTCGAAGCTGTTGGAAGAATATTCTAGATAGGAATATTGTTGCTTTATCGTTTCCCTTTTGCTGTGGAACATTTAAGCTGTGGAATACTTAATGAAACCTGTTGTTTGATTACTAATCAGTGATCGAACTCAGAAGGAGATTGGGAATTGCGTTTATCGAATTGAGAGGAAGCCAATACGGAGGAAGGTTGGAAAAACGTAACAATACTTCGAAAAATAAAAATGCAAAATAATTATTTTTAATCGTGGTAATGAAGGTTTTAGCGTTGGATAGGCAATTTTTTTGTTACTTAGGAAATTCGTTTTGGAATTCTGGAGAGTGAAGGTTGTGTTGGGTAACGAGCTGGGTTTAGCGTTGTTGAGTGGAGATAAAGAAAACCAAATTCAAAACTAATTTTATTTTGTTCTTGTGTAATGTTTAATGGAAAATGGTTTTTTTATTAAACGAAAAGAAATCAAATTATTTGAAATCATAGAACTTATAAGAAAATATATAGTGATAATTATGCCAATAAAAGTAATTTCACTTGTCAAGTGTATGAATAAGATTGCCAAAACTTAAAATAATAACAAATTGGAAGTCTAATAATTGTATTTGATGCATTAATAATATGTTCACGGAGTTATTAAGTGATTTTTTAACTAACTACATTAGTATGACCATTTAAATCCAGAATACAATCGGAACAAGATCGATCTGATTTAGATCGATGGCAACATTTTAATTTTGATGACTTGGAAAATCACAATAAATGGATAATATAGGACAAAATTCAGTAATCAACATATAAGAGGAAGTTTTCTTTTTGTTTTATTTTTTTTTATTATGGACCAATTGTATTTAAGCTAGTGACTAGTCTCACGATGGAATAACGTAATTATCATTTATTGAAGGTTGTGACAAGGCGGTTCTCCCTTCTGGAGAACCTGTGTGGTAATGATGGCAGGCGAGTCAATTCGTTTAGTTTTTAACTTCCTTGTAAGTAGTTAGGTCAAAAGAATTCACGCCCGGATGAGCTAGCGTGGGTTGAAAACAGTGTTGTGTGCACGACCAACTGGTGGACCTTCACGGACCACCAGACAAACCTCCTACAACAACTCTAAACATAGCAGATGGTAATATCAGCTAATTGGTACTGAAATTTAAGAAAATTCGAATCACTGTGAGTGATGTGACATGATGTTCGAGCTTTTAAGACATTTTTTTTTATTAATTAGTTAGACATGTTTAGCACACTAAATATGAAATATTCATTATTCAGACATGCCTAAAAATCAGTATACTATTTTCCTTCTTAGATGATTTCTCTGAAACTTTCCGCCTTATTTATTTTCTTTGGTTTAATTATTTAGGGTAGTGAAATCCGAAATTATACATCCACGCCGTGCTACCTGGGTAATGCTAACAGAACTAGGTTGGTGTAGTTGAGAGGGGCAGAGTAAATACTGCTTATACTCAATGATTCTGCACCATGGCGAGTCATTGGCGCCACAAAACCAATGCAACTCAAGCGTCTGTTCTCCATGTTAGGGGCGGCGTGGAGCGGGCGTCTGTCTTGGATCAAGCGGCTCGCTATATAAACGTGTAGCAAGCGTCTGTTCTCCATGTTAGGGGCGGTTTGTAGCGGGCGTCTGTCTTGGATCAAGCGGCTCGCTATATAAACATGTAAAAAGGTTGTTTCTGGTGACCTTAAGATGCAGAACGAACCCATTCACGAAAATTTGGGTTGGGCGAAGGGCTAACACCCCATTTCCGTAAAAAATTATTGTTATGAATTCTGTACACAGGTCTCGGATTATCTCGGATTCATTATTAGAACGACCTCGGAAACTGTACCCGGACTACGATTTAAAAATGGGAACCTGGAACGTGCTAAGCCTTAGAAGACCAGGAGATCTACTGAAACTTACAAACCAAATCAATAGCTATACACTGGATATAGTGGCGTTACAAGAACTAAGATGGCCAGGGAGTGGAATCCACGAAACAGCCAATACACTCTCTACTATTGCGGTCATGAAAACGGAGGAGAATTTGTAGTTGGTTTTCTCACACATCGTCGCGTGAATCAACATGTTATCAACTTTCGCCCAATTAATATGCGGATATGCACAATGAGAATCCGTACGCAAAAATTTAATGTAACGATCATTAATGTTCATGCACCTACTGAAGACAAAGCAGATGACATTAAAGACCTGTTCTTTCTAGAACTCGAGGAAGTCATCAATAACATCCCGCGGCACGATATAAAAATCGTGGTAGGTGGCTTCAATGCGCAAATTGGTAGAAGTGCAGAACTTAAAACACATGTCGGCCCTAACAGCTTGCATCATACTAGTAACAATAACGGCTTTCGCGCAGCTGAACTGGCTATGATGTATGATCTAGTAATTTCTAGCACATTCTTTCCTCATAAGAGAATCCACAAAGCAACGTGGAAATCAAACGATGGAAGAACTGAAAATCAAATCGATCACGTCATGATTTCTAAGAGACACTCTACAAGTGTAACTGACGTTCGATCATACAGAGGTGCTAATATGGACACCGATCATATGCTTGTCATCTTTAAGTATAAGTGCAAATTATCATCTAAATTTAATAGGTAAGCAAAAAAGACCGTGCGCTGGAATGTCGAAGCATTTAAACACCTGAAAACACTGAATAGGTATCAGGAAATTGTAACGCAAAGCATAGAAGAGCATGACATCCCATCTGAGATGCCATTAAGCATAAAAGAAGAATGGCAAACGCTTCAATCAACCATCATATCCGCAGCACAAACTACAATCGGAAAACGACCACCGAAATCACGTAACGAATGCTTTGATGACGAGTGCCGCGAAAGCATTGAGCACAAACAAAAACTGCGAGAAAAATGGTTAACAAGAAACACCCGAAGCTCCCAAACTGATTATCTATGCGCCAGAAAAGCCTCAGCAAAACTCCTACGGAAAAAGAAACGCGAACACATGAAGAGCTGTATCGAAAACATCAACCAACATGCGGCTAATGAAAATTCGAAAGAGTGTTTTGCTAATGCGCGGAATCTGACCAAAGATTTCCACCCAAGATCTACAGCGTTCAAAAATGGAAACAACGAGCTTACAACAAGTGAACGTGATGTGCTGGAAGTATGGCGATCCCACTTTCAAGACCTACTGAATAGGACGAATGAAGTTCATCCTATTCGAGCAATTGCTCCGTCAAGTGAGGAGATTTTTGTCCCTTACCCAACAATTTGAAGAAGTGGAAGCTGCCATCAAAAAATTAAAAAATGGCAAATCACCAGGTATCGATGGAATTCCTGCAGAACTACTTAAGAATGGAGGAGCAGCTCTGGTCTCACGTATATATGATCTGATTCTTGCAATCTGGGACCAAGAAGAACTACCTGCTGAATGGAAACCTTTTTTATGTAGCGGAACCTGCTTGTTCCGCTACATAAAAAAGGTGACCGCCTAAAGTGTGCAAATTATCCTGGAATCGCACTGTTGAACATCGTAATAACATCGTCAAATGACATGCAGGCAGATATCCAAGCTCGTGTCTCAGCCGCATACAGAGTTTTCTACGCATACTCAAAACTTTTGCGATCCAAACATCTTTCGCAGTCGTGCAAACTCACACTTATAAAATACTAGCTAATGTCGTACTCGCTCGGCTCATCCCGTTCGCCGAATCTATCATCGGTGACTATCAGTGTGGTTTTCGTCCCAACCGTTCAACCACAGATCAATGTTTTACCTTAAGGATGATTCTGAAAAAATGTTGGGAGTACAACATCAGCATTCACCAGCTCTACGTTGATTTCAAGCAAGCATATGATAGCATCATCCGCGACAACCTCTGGTCTGCACTCATATGGCTTGGTATTCCAGCAAAACTTGTTTCTCTGTGCAAACTCACAATATCGGGATCAAACTGTAGAATAGTAATCGAAGGGTCAGTTTCTGACTCTTTTGATATAACATCAGGTGTTCGACAAGGTGATGCACTTGCGCCCGTACTATTTAATTTGGCGCTTGAGTACGCGATAAGAAAAAGCCGCATTGAGACACAAAACTGTATATTTGACAAATCTAGTCAAATTCTTGGCTACGCAGATGATATTGTGCTTCTCGGACGTAGAACAATCGATATCAAGGATAGTCTCTCTCAGCTTGAAAGAAATGCTAAACTACTTGGATTATGCATTAACACCGGCAAGACTAAACTTTTAACAACATCCAGGAATATACCTCCCGGCAATCTGAATACTGGCGACTATGAAGTGGAACGTGTAGAAAACTTCAAATACCTCGGGTCTGTAATAACATCGTCAAATGACATGCAGGCAGATATAATAGCTCGTGTCTCAGCCGCATACAGAGTTTTCTACGCATACTCAAAACTTTTGCGATCCAAACATCTTTCGCAGTCGTGCAAACTCACACTTTACAAAGCATTAATTCGACCTGTGCTTACCTTTGGAAGCGAAAGCTGGACACTGACTTCCTCCGATTGTAGAATTCTATCAACATTCGAGAGGAAAGTCATACGAACAATTTATGGTCCATGTAAAGTTGCTGAAAATCAGTATAGAATCCGAATGAATCATGAAATCAGACAGCTTCTTGGAGGCTGCGATGTAATCGGATTCATTAAATCTAACCGGATTAGATGGTTTGGTCATGTAGAAAGGGCACCATTAGATAGAATGATTAAAAGAGCGTCCCAACAACAACCAGCTGGTGTTCGTCGAAGAGGAAGACCTAGACAACGGCGTGATGACATCATCCAAGACCTTCGTGATATAGGATGTCGAAACTGGGGTCAACTGGTCATGCCTCATGGAACGAGACGATTGGAAGCTGATTGCACAGACGGCAAAATCCCTCCATGGGATGTTAACGCCAGAGAGAGAGAGGTTTAATTATTTGAATATGAATCGTCCGCTACCATGTCTCTCTTAAATTCACTACGAGTAGAAATTTACTCAATCCTTGGGTTTACACCTTTGGTTTTAAAATTTCAGTTAAAATAAAATACACAGTAAAAAACATTTTTAAATTTTACATCATATGAAAATCCTTTATATTGCATTAAAAAATATCTATAGACAATATAAAAATAAATGAACGTAAAAAAATATCTAAATAAATAGAACAAAAGTTAATAAAAAAAATTATTTTAAATTAATTATTTTCTGTTTGTTTTCTATATAAATTACAATAATAAAAATTAATTAAAAGTATGAGGATTTAACTCGTTATTGGAGAAGAGACAAAAAAAAAACAAATAATAATAATTTTGTTATACGTTAAACAAAAAAAAACATAAAATACTTAACATCTATATTATCATAATTTTAAAAATCTTTTAATTTTTTCTTTTTCTTTTTTTGTTTCTATATTAACATAATATAATTTTATTTATTTATATTTATTATTACATTAAAAAAATTATTTTATTATTTTAATACTAATAGTTACCTAAATACTCAGTACTTTTTACAAAGAAATAAAAATAAAAAGTTTTCTTTAATTAAAAAAAAATTTGTCTTTACTTTTATTGTTAACGTTTTTTTTTGATATTTTTTATTTTTAATACATAACTTATAAGGAATATGTTTGTCGTTTAAGATTTCAACTAACAGCTGTTGTAGAATTTATATATTACAAAATTAAAGCAAGGCGATTGTTTTGATTACGTAACTGGAATTAGCGTTTTATTAATATAGGAAGGAGTTTCGATATAGAGATTCGGAAATAAATATTTTCTTTATTCTGTGTTTATTACTATTATTAGCTGATATTTTATTCAATAATCATAAGGCACGATGGATAATCAAAAATGATTTTTATTTTACACTGACAAAATAAATGTTCGATATCCATAAAACTGTCTAGAGCCAAACATATGTTATTTCTGCCGTAACGTAATAAGTCGATGAATTGTTCGTATGAATATTAAATATTACGAAAAGTGATAGAAATTCATTTCGCAAGCAATACCGTTATGGCGATATTTCTAGTATTCAAAATTCGGTACAACAAGAAGGTTGCAATTTCTACTGTTCTGACTGTAATTTATTCAACCTCAATTTCTCCTATACAATATTTCAAAACTAAAATCAACGTCACATTGTTTCCAAGAAAAAGGGTCAAAACATGAAATAAAATATATCCGAAATAATGACGTTTCATAAGAATTTCTGCAGCTTTCATTGTAAAGAATGGATTTTCCTAGAATATTTGAGAAATTAAGAAAAATTGTATAATATAAGAAATTCCCTTTGAAAAATTAGTATTAAATTAGACTACGATAGTGTAAATAGTTTAACTGGAATTAGATTATGTTAAGAGAAATTTTGTTGGACGCCGTGAACTGGAAATGACTACAATCAGCCGAGGTAGTTTTTGAGGCTGTTGAATATTCTTTATAGGGAATATTATTTGCAGAATTGCTTTACTGTTATTGTAAAACAAAAGCGGTGTTGAATGCTTAACAAAACCTGGTGGTTTTTGCTTGCTAATCAGTGATCGATCCTAGAAAGAGATTTTGGAAATTACATTGAAAGTTGAAAAACGTGAAAGTACTTTTATGTTCTGTATGAGATGAATCATATTAACTCATTGGGGTCACCAATTTTAGGGATAATTTAGAATTGTTTTTAGATTGTATTAAGCTCTCATGGTGGTGAGTAGTATTTTCCGTTTGAGATGATATAAAAACCGCGTGGTGTAAAAAAACGTGTGAACCGCGTTAATAAGTGATAAAAGTATCAAAAGTATATTTTGTTGCGTTAAAAAATGTTAAATAAAGTTAAAGTGAATTAAATATTCAGAAATAATAAAATTGTACTATAATTTATGTGAAAGGTTACACGTGTTTTAAACGTTGGTTAGAATTTTGTAGCTTAAGGCTCGAAGCGGAACAACTATCTTTTTGTAATAACTATCATATCCAATCCAGATGAAGCGTAATAAATATATAACAATTTTAAATCATCGCTAGAAACGTATTTACTAATTAACGTGGCTGTAGATATTCGGAATCCGATTAATACACTTAAAAAAAGTAGCCAATAAAATAATCAGACTAGTCAATGCCTAAAACTCATGTCATAAAACAAATATTTTCTTCGAATGTTTTTTTCTTATAAAAATATTATTTGGATAAATAAAGAAACCGACTAAGTGATTTTCGTCATGATTTTACTACAGAAATCAACACGAATCAAACAGTTTCTCTGTTTTATTGCAGTTACCCTTCAGCCTCAAATGTGCATTCCGACTCGATTAGAAACAAATTTTTTAAGAAATATGTTTTGGTTAAAGTGTTTACAGCCAATAGCATTAAATTTGAGAGAATCTGTCAAAAAACGTTTATTTTAAGCATAAAAACATTTGGAACATTTAAGACTAACATTAGCTCCTTTGGCAATTTCTCATGCTTTACAACAATGTGAAAATCTAATGAAATCATGCCAAATTATTTACAAATCCATTTTTCAAAATGTTGTAAATGTTCATTCGTTTTCGTGTAATTTGGGAGTTCATTTTCGATAGAACTTTTGCAGTTATGTTGAGCAGCAAGAACTGGAGAACCCACAAGTTGGATAATGACGTAATCAGATAAAACTGAGACTTGTTCTTAGATTGAGAAAAGTGCTGAGGTGTATCCGGAATAAAAATTGAACACTCTCAACCGCTAGGCGTCGTCATCACCAAGGAACACTATTGGTATCTGGCGCATCTTTTTTGTTGGATAAGTAAAGAACTATTTAAGGAAAGATAAGATGGAACTAAGAATGAATGGTTTAATACCGCAGGTTTGAGACAGTTTAAGGAATTAGTTGGGTTACTAATCTAAAAGAGAACAATAATTTGATACAATTTGAGTAGTGACTACACAGTTGAAAAAAGCTGATTTTGTAATGCAAATTGTAACACATATAAGTCCTACGAAAGTCTCCATTATAAAACAGTGCAAAGCTTGATTTAAAGTTAATTTGAATGAATGCTCTATTTGAAACTTCTACCATTTCTATAAAAAATAAATTATGATGTTAGAGTTGTACTAAAATTTGTAGTTGTGCATTAAAATTAGTTATAATGCAACATTTGCTTTGCAATTTAATCATAACTTGCTTTACATAACCCATATAGCAAAGCTTGTATTAACAATTGCAGTAACTTTTTCAACTGTGTAGGAATACTGATAGGGGTTCTTACAGGCCGCTTCGGTTGAGGAGACAAACAAATGCAGATTATGTGAATTGGTGGAAGAGGCTTTAACACATCTAAGAAATTGGGCAATATTGATCTACAAAAGACAGGATCTAAGATAACATTCCACATTCATGTTACCATCATCATCAATTGTTGTTTCACTTCGAAGAAACAGAATGATTGTGAGACAGTTACAATATTTGTTCTAATTCTTAGAAAAGAAAAATGCAATAACAATAAATAAAACTTATCGACATTTTCGCATCCGGTATATTCCAGAAAATTTTCCAGAATCCAGAAGCCGATTAATAACATTTACCGAATTAAAAGCAAGGCAAATGAGAATGGTGGAAAACGTGACAGTATGAACTTTTTTGTTATAAATGTAAACCAAGGATTTTTCAAGGCGAAAATGCAAAAGAAGCCCTCCAAACAGACAAAGTGCAACTATTTTTATGGACATTGACAATACACCTGGTTACGATTACATGAAATTTTATTTACAGAAGTATGAAATTCGTGAAAACAAAATATATTGGCTTAGAGCCTACAATCCAGCATCAAAACCGATTGAAAAATTGCCGAAGATAATTGTTATCAGTAGTCTAATGATTAGCCAACTTTAACAACCACTCGGTCTTCCAATTAACCCATAGTTGCCCAGCATGATTGTTTGGTTACCAGCATGATTAAAAAAACATAGAACAAAGGGCCCATTCACATGCAAGCATGCTTGAACAGCACAGCTGTCAAACGTACTTGTATAGCAATTAAACATGCATTAGTGGAGTGTAGTTGGACGATGTTTGACGAAATATCAAACAAGTTTGATTTTTCTTTGCAAGCATAAGTTTGATTGTGTGTATTGTTATGATTGTCAGCTTGTTACGTGTGTATTGTTATGATTGTCAGCTTGTTTTTTGAACGAATTGTACCGAATAAGAATTTAAAATAAAAATTATTGTTATCAGTTCAGGTACGATTCTTGCAGAATTGTTGAGCTTGTCCACATGCAAAAACATTAAAAATATGATTGACTACAACTTGTCTTTCTTTGTTAAACGAAGAATGAAACAAAACATAATTGAGCTGAGTTTTTAATAACATCAATAAAAACATCAACAATATGTCAATTTTCCGGAATGCAAAGGTTGTTGAAGAGATTGAATGGGTTCGATAAGCTGCTAATGTGTACTAAACTGTTAAATCTAAATTTGATTTAACAAAATCGTCCAATTTTAATTTATGTGATTATGTTGTCCGATATTGATAAAAACGTCAATTTCTTTACAATCATTTAGAAACAAAATATTGATTTAGTCAAATAAAAAGTTGACTAGCACGTACATTGAATTAGCACGTACAGTAAAATTTAGCATCAACTGGAACGCAGTAATTCAATTAGCACTTTTAGTACAATTTAGCATGAATTGGAACGCAGTCTAAGGATTTACGTTTACCAAATTGAGAGATGTGTCGAATCGGGGGTGAAACACGCGTCAATAATATTGGATTTATTTGAACTGAAACACAAATATTTCTCTATCGCGGTTTGAACTATCAATAATTTCTAAATTTCAGGATTTCGATTGACTATCACCCCGATTACCGAAGGCAAGTCATGTCACTTTAAATGACTAAAGTCACATCGCATCAATTTCGAAGTCGTTTTTTACGCCTCAAGTCATTTTATACGACAGATGTCACTTTAAATGACATTTTAGTCGCCTCAATTTCTCATGTGACAATAATTTTTTCAAACGTCTTTAATTGTTTTTGTGAAATTGAAGAACGTAAAATGTAATTTTTTTTAGTTTTGGAGTTTTTTCGTTTCAGAATTTCTAGCTTTAGTCGTGACGGTTTTTATCGACTTCAATTATACTAATTTTTAGCCGACGTGACATGACTATAGTCATGTCACCTGATGTAACACGACTTCAGTAATCGGGGTGTGTATCTTTTGTGAAATTGACCGACGTTATACATTTTTGCATGAAGGCAAAAAGACTGATTTCAAAGTTTCAATGAAGAACACCCTAAAGGTTAAATAATAGATAATGCAACAATAATTCAAAATCGACACCGAAAACTGGATTCGTTGATTACTACCCGGTCCGTCAACACAATGAAATGCTCACCAAACCATATCTATGTACCTGTCACAAAGAGCAACATCCCTACAATGACACCCTATCCACAATCACACCACCCAGAGACATAAGGCGTACTGCGAAATGCTTCTTGAGTGATGTCAGAGGCAGTGAAATAATGAACAACATTGACGAGCTTGCATATAAAACGGGCTTAAAAACGCTGCACACGAGGGTTGTTGAGGACACACTAAAGAACTACGCTCCAAATAGAGTCCGCCAGAGTAAGCCGCCACAGGTCGCTGCGGAAGAGGTCAAACTACCGCGCAGCACTAGATCCACTCTAGATCCGGTTGGTCACGCATCTTAAATAATTACATGAATCGAATTGACCACAACATTGTTGACAAGTGTCCCATATGTGAGGGCACGCCACATGATGCAGACCACCTATTTAATTGTCCAGGAAAACCAACCAACTTGACGAAGGAAGATTTGTGGTACCGCCCAAGAGCAGTAGCAGAATTCCTGAATCTGGACATGGAGCCGGAGGAGTAGCACCGCACCGTCGCTACAACAACATTACTACCCTAATTACCAAAGGTATGTCAGGTCACTTTAAAATGTTTAAATTACTGAAGTCACATAAGTTGATATCGCTTTTTACGTTTTAAATTATTTTGTACGACAGATTTCGCCTCAATTTTCCTTGTAACAAAAATTTTTTCAGACGTTTAATTATTAACTCAAATTGTATTTTGGTTAACATTCAAAATTAAGCTTGTATGTTTTATTTATAATATAATTGTTTTATTTATAAAATAATTATTTTATGTATAATTATTTTGTGAAATTGAAGAACGTAAAATGTAAGTTGTTTTTACTTTTTGATTTTTTTCGTTTTTTAGAATTTTTAGTTTCAATCGTGACCGTTTTTATCGACTGCAATAATACCAATTTTTATGCGACGTAACATGACTATAGTCATGCCAGCTGATGTGACACGACTTCAGTAATTGGGGTGTATTATTTCGAGAGAGGATTATAACTAGTCAGGACAGCATTTTTTTGTAGTGGAATTCCGTCGTATAGAGTCAGAACGAATGTACACGATTACGTGGCAACTGCTCGCAAATCGTTTACAATTATAATGTGTTCGCTGATAAAATGGAATGGAACTAATTTAAAAAAAATCATTTTGTTCTTACTTTTTGCAATCTCTATGCTACGCCACATACACTATCTAATCAGTGATATTGAAATATAATAACATCACGTTCAAGGAGTGTTCACAGGTTGTGGTGTAATAGAGAACATTGTAGATTTTAAATACGAATAGCAAATCTATAAATAACCATTTTATCAAAAAGATTTGTACACTATGTACTATTTGTACATATGTACACTCAAACAAAAAATTCTTCAATACGCTGTTTATGAAATTTTAAACCAAATTATTCGTAAAATCTATGATTTTTTTCACAAATAATATGAAATATTTATAACATCTGTTTATCGTTTGATTAATGATACTATAAACCAACCATACCCATTAATGTATACTATAAACCAGCATTCATAGAAGAATAATCGTATATTTTTTGTAAGTTTGTGCATTTAATAAAAGCATTTTTAAAAGTATGAACAGGATTATAAAATTTCCAACCAGTATTCATAAACGAATTCGTGAAAATAACGAGAAGAAGCAACATGTCGAATATTGTATTATATTTAAGACTTATCAATAGCTCTTGGAACTCCCATTCTGACTCTACGCTATTTGATTGCATTCAGTTTTTACAAAATATTGTACTGACTTAGGCTATTGTTTCGAATGGCGATTTTGAACATTTGAGTCTCTGTTATTCTAAATCCAAATTTTATTACAAATATACTAGAATTTTATTTTCGATTCTTAAATATTAGAATATTCGTATGAACAATTTACAAATTAACTTGACAGAAGATTTCGTCAGGATTGTGCGATTTCTGATTTCCGCGTTATATTTTTTTGACTCAAACAATTTTAATTTTTACCGTAAGAGTAAGTTATCAGTTTCTGGCACTGCAGCTAAACAGCTTCTTTTAAGCCAAATTGCGTGATGCTGCCAAAAGGGTATTAACCCGAGATACCATACTTGAAAATCATAACTCATTTCTATTTAAAATTTCCTACAATCCATAGCGATGTGATTTTTGTGACTAAAGAATATCAATATTTTTTTTTTGAAATTTTAAAATTCGTATCTGTAAATATAAACATGTTTAAGTCATAATAAATATATAATTTGAAATGTGAATAAATAGAATAAGCTAACCTGTCACGGATATTATTAAGTAAATTTTATCATTATAGTAATCCTAACAAAATTTAATAAATTAATTGAAATATTTGTACGTTTGAGTACAAAAATAAAAATGAATAATTAAAGTTAATTATGTTCAAAAATGGCAACTATTTTAATTTTTGAAATTTAAAATTTTTCCATTGCTTTAAAACAAAAAAAAGGGGTAGGTAATAATTTTTTTACATTCATAAGACTTAACAACTAAATTTGATAAAATATATAAAATTAAATCACTATTAAATATAATGATATTTTCATTTTTTTTAAATATATAACAGAGGTTGTTTTTGTTTTTAATAAAACAAAAGCATATTTTTTTAAATAACTTCTAAAAATATGTACACACTTAAAACGAATTTATTCATCTAGTTAAAATTAAAAAAACAAAAAAAAATAAGTCTAAAATTAATGTTTTGTATAAAATAATTAAATTAAATATAAATCGCTTCTGATCCTTTATTTGCTTGATGGCCACCGGTTATATAAACCGGATTTGTAGGTGATTGTACTCCTTCTGACCAATCTGAAGTGGAATGAGGAGAGGAGCTAGACCAATGACCTGGCGATTCAGGTGATGGCGTAGGATAGTCCAGTGTTTGAACTAAATGCTGTGGCGTTACACCTCCTGAATGCTGACTTGGCGGTGTTAAATATTGATAGAATGATGAAGCCTGGTGCATATTCTGTGCATGAGGTGATGATTGTGATGATCCTGACGAAATACCGTTAGGTGATGCTATTGATAATGGTGAGTTTTGTTGCGAGGATTGTTGTTGGTTTATTTGACCTAAAACATAATTCAATATGTTAATAAAATTATAAAAAAAAACAAAATTTTATATTATCACCTTGTGGACTACAAAAACCACCTAATTCCAGGCCTGCACTAAAATCAAAACCCATTTGTATTGTTGGCAACATTGCACCGTTTGCTCCATTATTATTGTTTGGTTGTAGCCCACCTCCTCCCCCATTTAATAAATTTGTATTTTGATTCAAATTATTGTTGTTTTGAGATCCGTTTGTATAATTCTGTTGGTTACAATGTTTTTGATGAGTTGCATGTCGCATTGCTTGTATATGAGTAGGAGATGTTGGTAGACTTGGACGTGATTTTGCTGGGGACGGTGAACCTGTAACAAATCAATTTAACTAAAAAACCTTATTCGTAACAAAATAATAAAATGTATCCTACCTATATATCCCTGAGGTGATAACGCTAAATTACTTTGAACAGAATGTGGCGGTGATTGATTGGAATATGGCGGACTTAAACCTTGTTCTCCCATTTGTACACTTTGTGGTCCACTTCGTTGGGGTGCTAACATTTCTCCAAAAGGTGAACCCATTGAATAATAATTATCTAAATTCATATTTTGTAACGACTGCATAGAGTGTGCACTCTAAAATACACAAATCGAATTAGTAATCAAAGTGTTTTCATTATATTAAAATTAAAACTTACCTTTATACAATCTTCATAGCTTGGTGGCTGTTTTGGCAAAATATCCAAATTATGATGCACTGCCATTGCATTTGAATACAAACTTGCCGTATCGTACGGACTGGATAAATTTGTTAATGGCGATTCGACAGAACTCAGTGCCCCGTCTGATAATTGGACATCTGGAACCGATTGTCCCTTATTTTTTGCATTTTTTTTAACGCTTGGCTTTCGTCGCATTAAGCTACCATCGTTATCAGGACTATTAGGATTATTATTATTATTTTGATTTGATTTTTGTCGTTTCTTTGACTTTTGTTTTCCAGCTGCTATAACTGTGGGATGTGTTATTAATTGTGTGTGATTCGGTGAATCCATAATTGTATTTGGCACAACCGTTACCATTTGAGTACTTCTAGCCACATGTTCATCTAATAACCTAACGATATCATGATGTAAACGTTCACTAGCAACATCTCTTGGTAAACGGTCCATATGATCTGTTATCTCCCTATTTGCGAAATTATCTAAAAGTGCTTTACAAGCTTCAAATGATCCCTCACGTGCAGCTAAAAATAGTGGTGTTTCGTCTTTATCATCTTGTGCATCACGATTGGCTCCATGCATTAATAAAACATTCACAGCGTCTACATTATTTACAGCAGCTGCCCAATGAAGGGCGGTTTTGCCAGAATTATCAGACGAATTAATGTCTGAATCTGCATTTATTAAATCTTGTACCATTCCTTCAATAGCTAACCGTGCTGCTAAAATCAGTGGTGTTGTTCCATCATGCATTCTTGCATTTAAATTTGTGGTTCGATTTCTAATTAAAATTTGAAACACACCCATGGCATCCGCAGCTACTGCAGCATGTAATGATGTTCTGCCTGTATTATCTTGATAGTTTGGATCAGCACCTGCGTCTAGAAGTCTTTTGGCAGCATCTGCTCTTGCATATCTAGCTGCTAAATGTAGCGATGTTTCTCCTGTTTTATCCATTGTTGCGTTTAACTCAGCGCCCTGAGCTAATAAATCAGAAATAACTTGAGCCGTAGTATCTTCATTTTGATCAATTTCTTCGCCAGTACCTATTCCACCTCCACGAACTGCAGCTACCATAAGTGGTGTCATTCCACATGGACCTCTAATGTCAACATCATGCTTTCCATCATGATGAGTCGGTGGGGTCATCATCGACAACGGAAGTCGAACATCAGCAGCATCTAAATGTTGTTGCGACCAAACTCTTGATTCTGCTTCTTCATAATCTGTTACCGCCGTGTGATCACTGGAGTATCCTTGTTCTAAAGCTCTCATTCGTTTTGGTTGTGGCATTTCTGATTCATCATCAGACCAATGTTGCGAATGACTCATATGTCCTGAATTCATGTCAACCATTGATGGATTTTTATTTAAATTTCGCATTTCTTGACCATCGGGCCCTCTACGGCAAGAAGGATGCCTTGTGGCCGAACTTCCACTGAAAAAACCCTCAGGAAACCATGTAACTCCTTGTGCTCGTTTTCGTTTTGCTGTCAGCACAATTACTAAACTACAAACAATTACAACTATAAAAACACCAGCTATGACAAATTTTGTATTGGTGGGTGAATCGTTTACGGTATCATCATCTAATCCTCCACCAATACCTTGAACTTTATAGATAGGAAAAATTTGAGATAACGAATGTTTTGATGCAGTCGCTGCTAAAAATTCTGCTGCTATGCTTGCGGTTTGAAAACATTCTCCACCAATCAAGCTTGTACATTTTCGGTTATCAATTTCTAAATAAACTTGGATACCAGTTTGTCCTACTCGTTCTGTATAAACAATATTGTGTTTTTTTCCAAAATCTGTATCTGAAATTCCGCTTAAAGCTGAATTACCTCTCCAATCTAAAATCATGTCTCGACCTAGATTATCTTTTTTGATACGAACCGTTGTTCTTAATTGATGTCCCATATCACGTAAAAACGCAATCATATTATTTTCGAATGTTGTTTTATCCATAAGGAGTATTACTGAAATTACACCAACAGCTAACCGTGGAGGTTCATTTTCACAATCCAAACCATCCCAATTACATTCAGCATTGTTGCATCCATAATCACACATTCCATTCGCATAATGTTTTTGACAATATGCATCATAAATCGGGTTACATGGTTGTAATTTCTTTTCACAATCTCTTCCATCGAACAAACATTGTGGGTTGTTACATTCTTCATTACAATTGTCATCCATAAATACTTGCCAACAGTTAATCGATGCTGTACAATTTAACCAAGGATTTATTCCAAGAGAACAATCATTTCCATCAAAATTGCAAGCATATGAATTGCATTCTTCATCACACCGAAAATTTCCTTGTTTTTCTCTGCAACCTCGTTTTTCACAGAGTTCTTGTTGATATTTTAAATCAAACTCAAACGTTAATTGAATATTTTGTTCTCGATTATACCAATCATTACTGTAGCGATCATAAATATCACATAATTTGCCAGACCAGTTTGGCGGACAAATGCATTCATATCCACCGAGTTTATTACGACATTTTGCACCACTTTGGCAAGGACTTGATTGACATTCATCATATATATCTTCTTCACAATTAACACCAGCTGCTCCACTTGGACAATCACACCGATATCCTCCACCATCGGCAATATGACAAATTCCGTTTAAACAAGGATTTGAGTCACAATCGTGTCCTGAAAACTCACAATTTTTTCCATAAAACCCATCATTGCATAAACAATGATGTCCTGAATGTCGAGCTGAGCAAATTCCACCATTTTGACATGGTGAATTTGCACAAAAATCAACTTTGATTTCACAATGTCTTCCCATGTGTCCAGGCTTACAATTACAATGATAGTCATTGACTAATTGAACACAGTCAAGTGTTCCGGGATTAGCACACGGGTTAGATAAACACTCATTAATATCACCTTCGCATCTAGTCCCAACAAAACCAGGTGGACAAATACATTCAAATCCCCCTACTTTATCAACACATGTTCCATTATTGTGACAGGCTCCAGTTATACAATCATCTTCATTAATTTCACAAATCACTCCAACAGTACCAGATGGGCAGGAGCACAGAAATTTATTAACAGCATCATGACATGTTCCACCATTTTGACATGGGTTGGGTTTGCAATCATCGATATTAAATTCACAATTTTGTCCCTGAAATCCACTTTTGCATAAACATTGATACACTCCAATTAAATCTTTGCAAGTTGCACCATTTTGACAAGGTGCAGATTCACACTCATTAATTTCTTTTTGACAATACGAGCCGGTATATCCTTGATGACAGTGACATTTATGAGAGTTACCAAAATCTTCACATGTTCCATTATTACAAAGTTTCTTTAAGTTCACATTTTTACGAATCGCTGCATCCTTGCATGATACCTTTTCAACATCGCACAGTAAACCGGTCCATCCTGTTGAACAGGTGCATGTGTATTTATTTCTAGTTTGCTCACACGTTGCTTCATTTTGACAAGGATTTTCTGAGCACCAATCAACATAATCCGTACATTGTTTTCCTGTATATCCGTAACTACAATGACATGTATAATCATTTCCTATGTCATGGCACGTTGCTCCATTGGAACATGGTTGTGAGTCACATTTATTAATTTTATATTGACAATTAGATCCTGTAAATCCTGGAGTACATGAACAATTGTAGCTATTTATACCATCAATGCAGGTGCCACCATTCATACAGGAACTATCTGTGCAATCTTCATCGTTTGTTTGACAGTTCATACCGGAAAATCCTAAAGGACATGTGCATGTGTATGAATTTACATACTGATTACATATTGCTCCATTTTGACAGGGCATTGATAGACATTCGTTTATATCTTCTTCGCAATTTTTTTCTCGAAATCCATCAACACAAATGCAAGTGTAGTCTCCAATTTCATCTAAGCATGTACCTCCATTTTGACAAGGAAATGAAGCGCAATCATCTGTATTTATCGTGCAGTCACGACCTTCATATCCTTTTGCGCAAATACATTGATATGATCCAGGAATATTACGACAAGTGGCACCATTTCGACACGGTGACGATAGAACACATTCATTTATATCTTCATTACAAAGTCGTCCAGTATATCCAATATTACATGCACATGAAAAGTTTAAATAATTCGAATTAGGAGAACATCTAGCACCATTTCTGCATTGGTTGGGGTGACAAGGATCCATTTTTGATTCACATTCTTTTCCTGTATATGGAACACGACATACACATTTGTATCCATTAACAAGATCAATGCAAGTTCCGGCATTTCTACATGGGTTGTTAATACAATCGTCTATGTTGGTTTCACAATTAACTCCCGTATAACCTGGCATGCATTTACATTCGTATGAATTTAAGCCATCTTCACATAATCCACCGTGTTGACATGGATTTGATCCACATTCGTCAATGTTATGTTCACATCTCTTACCACCATATCCCGGCGGACAGTGACAAATAAATTGATTAACACCATCCTCACACCGACCGCCATGGATACAAGGATTAGATGCACATTCATCTACATCGCTTAAGCATCGTGCATCATAATATCCTCGTGGACATTCGCATTTAAATGCATTTAATAAATCCATGCACACCCCACCATTCGCGCAAGGTTCGGAAGCACACTCATTAATATTTGTTTCACAATGTATTCCTGTATATCCCGGTACACATTGGCAGGTATAACGATTTATACCATCAATACAAGTTGCACCATTTTGACATGGATTACTGTGACACTCATTGACATTGACTTCACAGTTAACACCAGATGTTCCGGGTGAGCATCGACACCTAATAAAAAATAAAATTGTTTAAGACGACATGAAATTGACTTATTTTAAAACTTACCGATAACCATCAATTATATCCTCGCAATGACCTCCAAACTGACATGGATTTGATTCACATTCGTTTATTTGAGTCTGACATAAATATCCTGTATATCCGGCATGACATTGACATGTAAAAGAATTATCTCCATCAATGCACTGTCCTCGATGGCATGGCGATGATAAGCAATCATTAATATTTGTTTCACAAGAAGAACCAGTATAACCTGGTGGACAGTCACATGTATAACCAGCTATTGAGTCATAACAAATACCACCATATCGACATGGTTGCGATAAACAATCGTCTATATTTATTTGACATCGTGATCCGGTAAAACCAAGAGCACACGTACATTTGAATCCGTTAATGTTATCTAAACATTTTCCACCATTAAGACATGGCTGTATTGCACATTCATCAATATCGATTTCGCATTGTGTTCCAGTGAAACCTAAAAGATAAATAAACAAAAAGTTTTGTTTTCAAAACTAAGCAAAATCGTTTCGATAGAATATAAAAAAAACTATAATACAGTTGTAAGACAATGAAATGATTTATAGTGAAGTACACTTTCAAATATTTTTTTTCCATGAAAGTAAAGTAAAAGGCAGTCTCAGTATTCTAATTTATTTATCATAAAATTACATACATTTTATTAGTGTTAGGTAAAAACCGAATAAACATACGTAAATATTGAAGCAGTTAAAATTCATTAAATTAAATTATTTGTTTTCTTTAATTGACTTAAAAAAATGTTAATAAAAAGATTGAATCTCAAATAATGCATTGATTGGCACACGAATTTGTTTTAAAATTTTTGCTATATCATTTCCAATTTACGAGTAAAATATATAAATACTTAGTTAATTAATGGAAGTTAACAAATTAACCCACGAAGTTCAAAATATTAAATTAAATGCAATTATGAAATAACAGTAAAATATAAGAAATGCAGTAAAATTATATAAAAAACACAGAAAAAAATATTTTATCTTGAATTGTGTAGTTAGTTTCGGTTAAGATAAACGACAGAAATTTATAAGTTGAACATAGTATATATTTATAGCGTTAAAGTCAAAGACTTTGATTTAAATGTTGGTATGAGGAAGTCTGAAATATAATTTATATATTTTTTGTAGCCCTAACAACAAAGAACATAGTTTTTACAGTTTGAAATTTTTTTTGGCTAATGTGAAGAATCTACTATCCGATATCTACTAGAATTCACTGATTATTTTTGACTTGATTAAATTAAACGCTAATCAATAAATGCTAGTAGATATCAGAAAAATGTATCACTAATTTGACTAACTCATAAATTTTAAAAGTTATGTCTAGGAATCAATACAAAACAAATTTACTTTATCTTTATTATATTTTTTAACATATCAAACATTTACCATTGTTTCATATTATTAATTTCGCTGACATGTGCTTAATGCAATTATTTTATAATATTCAATTTCAAATAATATTTATCTATAAATATTTTTAATGCTGTTGATGTAAATATATATTATGAAGAAAACACGTTATTAAAATTCTCATTCTTTTTAATAATAATACTCCGTGACAACATCATTATTATATTGTAGTGTATATTATGGCTGATTTATATATTTATTATATTCCTATTATTCTTTTTTTCAATTAAATATGACAAACACAAATAAAATACAGATATTTATGAGAACCATTTGATAAACCTTAAAAAAATTGTACAAAGTAAAAACGAAACCGAAATTCAAAATAAACGACATTAATAGATTTAGGATATGCAATGTAAAAATTAAGTTCCGCCCATTTGTTTAAAAATTTGACGTATTTTAATAAACAGTAAACAAAAATTCTAGATAGGTTTTGATTCGAATGTATATTTCTGTATATACGAAAAACAATGTTTATGTATATTAAACTGGTTTAGAATTTTTAATTCACTAGACTTGAATTTTGAATAGGTCAAAACTTATTGTTGGGAATTTTTTTTTGTCAACACTTAAGTAACCAAGGTAATCTTCTTGCATTTTTCTCCAAAACTCCATTTCTCTCATACACTGATGAGAGAGGTTTGAATCCCAGTCTAAAATACGTATAAGAGAAATATAATTGTCTAAGAAAAATTCAGATAATGCGTTCGAATTAAAAAATTCAAATGATTGCCCTAGTTACATACTTATGTGCTCATAGAAAAAAAATCCCTAACAATTCAAAGCCTATTGAAAATTCAAGGCTAGTGAATTAAAGTGAATTAAAGGTTAATTAGAGCTAGTGAATTAAAAGTTAATTAGCATCGAGGGATCAGGTTTTATTGTTTTGAAATTTTTTTTTATTTTTGATCTACGGGTGTGATAACCCCGCGTACTCCAGTCCCTGCTGTTGACATACGAGTTAACGTGAGATATCATACACCACTGGCAATAGCAGTGAGATATCACTAGCCAAGGTGACATCTTAGGGGTGGTGGCGTATGAACTGCATTCAGTCAACGGTAGCACCCTCAATCTTAGCTGTGAAATAATCCTTAATGATGAGACGCTATTGCTTTCTTGAAGAAACGAGTCTTCACATAACTATGTGTGGGTTTTAATCTTCAAGAAAGATAGTGCGTCACAGGATCAAGGAATATGCAACCGGCTGGATTATTGGAAACTACATTTTTGTTTTGTTTCAGCAAATTTTTGTAAAAATTTGCTATTTACTTTTTAATTTACTTTTATTTTCTCTATTCTATCATAAAATATTGGCCTATGTCATATTTTGTCAGTGATTGGATTTTTTGTTTAATTATTCATTCTTTCAAAAATATAAAAAAAAAAAAGAAAGATTTACGTCCATCAACACCTTTGAACATATGTTGTTGTGGGACCTTGGTCTTAAAAGGTTTTTATGTGTTATTGTGACACATATTGTAATTCCTAGTACACAACACATTTTATTAAAAAAAAAAAAAAACAAAAACCACGAAATTAAAAAAACAAACTTAAAATGGCAGAAATTGACTCTTCATAAAATAAGTATAACAAAATGTATGTCAAAATGTAATTAACCTAAGGTATAGTTTAGTAGAATTAAAAATAAAAATAAGTT